>OZ038438.1:36406-479457 GCA_964036275.1 Litoditis marina
TATAGGGCGGCTTGTAAGCTGCGGTTCATTCAGAAGAAGACAAATGGTGAGTTGATGCGTTGAGAATAGTCCTTCGTCATTGAAAAGCCTCGAATATTGCCATTTTCAGTTCATCTTGTTGATATCTGGAACATGATAGATTCGTTCCGAGAAAATGGCCTCAACGCATTGCCAGTTCACAATCAGGTAAAACCATTACAAATATATGCAAAGATGGATTAAACATTGTTTTGTTGGTCTTTTCCAAATCGGCTATTGCACTGCCACTTGATTACAACCAGACAGGAGTAAGGTAATAAGCATAATGAATACTATTTGTTTTACACGTATTTAATTGGGAAAACGTACAGAGCTTGCATCCTGTCAATAGTGCTACAATCTATCATCTATGCTCGGCTCAGTAAGGCGTTTTCTTCCTTGAATTGAGAAACTTTACAGGTGAAAACATCGCGCTTGGAGCTTCTGCTTACCACAATATTTCACAATCTGAACAAGCGGTTGATTTCTTCTCAGCATATTGATACGGATAAATCAATATCGCTACTTCTGAGCTTTCTACTGGGAGCCTACGATAGGTGAGACTGGTTCATAGAAAACGAAATTATGAACCTGCGAGTTTTCAGTCCCGGGCAGCGTGTTGGAATCTGTGACGAAGGAAAGTGAACGAGATTTGTAAACTGAACAATCATGAACTCTAATTGGAGACACAAACCTTTAAAAATAACTATTTTTATCAGTCTCAAAAGGGCTACAATATAATTTTCATCGTTTTGAGGTGTAAACTGGTTAACAGTGTCGAGCGTTTTCGAAAATTCCGGTTTTCCTGTTGGATAGTCATTTTTTTCCCGATTTAACCAAACGAGAGGTCGCAAATTGTGCAACATCAACTTTCTCTCATTCATTGCAGACAGCAGACGGGTCGGTTAACTGTGTTCTCGATAAAAGTCGCTCTGGCCACCATATGTGCTGGGAAATTGGTCGATAAGTTGAGATGTGGGTGCGACATGTCCGGCACAAACTGTGTTGGAACTAAATTTCGAAATAACTCGGTTCTAAGTTAGGTCTCTTCACTGGTTTCTTCTCTTCTCAGCTTCGAGAAACGAGGTTAGGCGGCATGAGCAAAAGGAGAGTTCCATGACTTCACACCTATGCTCTAGAGTTCATGTTCAGAATAGTTCTACTTGTACGGAAAACCCGAAATTTTACAGAAAAAGATCAAAGAATAGACAACAATAGAGCATAATTGTAAACATCGCAAGACCACAAGACATGTTCGTAGTGTGCATTCAAGTGAAACTAGACTGAAGCCCTCCACATGAGTCTCGAGTACTTGCAGATATGTTCTCGCAGATCTCCGACAATTCCGGTTTCATGGATTGGGATCGTTTCACGGATTTCATGCAACAAGTACTAGCTTTGACGACGTCGGTGTTCGAGGCACCCACCTTCGGTTTCTCCGAAGCTGCCGTCACTCAATGCTTTCAGAAGGTAATCTTCTAAACATTCAGCGCTTTCTCACACCTTTTTCGAATCAACATTGGGTTCAGACTGAAACTTGTCTTTCAGGTTCAGACTGAAACTTGTCACACAACCATATGAACAATGGACCACCACTCTTGAAACACCCTATGCTTGTTTTGTTGTTCAATGTACTACAGCCAATCACATAAGTCATTCCCCAATGGTACAGTGGGCAACGATTACCGTTCAATCTGCTATGCTTCTCCTGTTTCCGGACGACACTACCACATATTCTGAATGAACGCAACTGATTTAGGAACAGCGAGTGACTCTGAACATGTTCCTAGACGTCATGATGTCCGATCCGTGCCCGCCCTCCTTCATGTGGCTCCCGCTTCTGCACAGAATGGCCGCCGTGGAACACGTGTATCACCCGGTGGTCTGTAATGCTTGTCAGGTGGGACTAACCACGCGCCACACTTCATATAGTAGTCAGCGTTCAGAGTGCTCACATTACTATCGAGACAGAAAAACGTCTACCTCAAATTTATCTCCGAAAATCAGTTGAAAAAATGACGCAGTCGGACTCGAAACTCACAGCAAAAATTAGGAAAAATGTGAAACTCGTCAAACTCGAAATGGTGTTGACTCGGTCGACAACCCTGTTAATCTACGTACACAGAAAAGCTCGAAACACTTGAACGCTGTGGGATCATACTACACTGAGCGGTCCCAATAGTGGTCGGATGTAAATAATTAAATCGTTGGCTAAGTTGTTGGATTCGTACAGGACAATGCAAAATCATGATCATTCAATACAGCTGGTATTCTTCTCGCAACACCTTTGCATTTCGTAGTTTTGCGTTATTACTCATGGTTGTCCCCTTTTGGTTTCAGGTCAAAATAAAAGGTTCCCTGGAACTATGTTCTCAAATTAGTTGAGTCAAGGAGAGTTTTAAACAAGCATGTGACGTGGTTAGAAATTTACTCCAACAGAGAGCGAACGAAAATCTCCTTAATGAACATTATATATATATTTATATATATTTATTTATAATCATCACATTATGTTTGAGGTGAGATCGTTTACTGGTTTCCGCTACAAATGTCAGAGATGCTCCAACTATCAGCTGTGTCAAAACTGTTTCTGGAGAGGTCGAACTAGTCAAAATCATTCAAATGAACACGAAATGAAGGAATACAGTAATTATGTGAGTTTCAGCAAGGTCACGTACGACTAATGGCTCAATCGGACTTACCACACAACTTTTTCATCAGTTTTTTTGTAGTTTGATCTCGCCTCATGCCAAAAGCTAAGCATAGCAACTGTAAAACCACAGGATCGAACTACGGACGCTGGGGGAGAATCCAGCATACACGGGGTACAGACAAGCTTTGGTTGGAGATAGCGAATCCTATATATACTCAGTTTCACCAATTGATGTCCTTTTACAGTAATCTGTCGAAAGACTTTTTAAAATGAATAGTTCATTATTTTGGTTTCTAACTCTGAGAGTTTGTAGTAGGTAATAAAGGTACAGAAGATCCTACACAAATTTTGAGAAAATCCAAAACCGCCAAGAGACCAAACTTTGCTTGGAAATGTGAGCAGATTACTGTAGAAGGTTATAGGTGGAACGAATATACAATATGCATTGCTGACAGTGTTACAACAGCAATATTACGTTGGTTAGAATGCAGTCATTTTCACCTATACAGATGTTTCACAATTAAAAAAAAGTCGTAAAAAAAAGTCCACACTGTCAATCAAGACGCAGTATCAGCGTAATGTAACTTGTTTGATACAAGCTATTCTTTTTGGCAAGTTCTTAGTTTACCCCGATTTTCGTTATTTGTTCACGATAGTATTATGAAGAGAAGTTACTAAGTGAATGATATATGAAGAATACGGTCGCTTGTGACCCGATCAATGGTTAAGTCGTGCGGTTGACTAACTACCCGACTCCCTGTGGAATCAGTCATTTTTGTAGTGTTTTCAAAGTTCCGAACCATTCATTCCGTTACAGAAGTCTCCAACGAAGCAGCTCGCTCATTCTATTCACAAGTCCCTGCAATGTATACCCTCCTCCCTTCCCAAGGCTCACACTGTTTTCACTGAGAAACCCCAGAGACCGCTCGAACTGCAGAACATTGTACCAGCCACACCAACCACACTCAGGTAACATTGAGAAGATGCCAGCGAATGCGGCTTCTGTAATTCACCATGCATACAACATAAGTCGCAACAAGTTGATCTCATATCAGAATATTGTAGTTTTTTTTCACAACAAGAACAATGGGATAAAACAGAATGGAAAAGTCTCAGTATGTTGCAAATGTCAAAATATGGATGTGTGTAGTTATCCTCCTGAATATTTGGAACGAATTATAAGCTGAGAATCTTAAGACGCCATCCCCCGGACCCCTCCCCCGAATGGCCCCAGTCGCCCCTTCTTCTACCCGGACAAATATCGATTGGAGGGGCTATGGACGATGAACATAAGCTGATCGCCAGATACGCTGCCAAACTGAGTGGCAGAGCGGACGTGAGTCCCACCAAACCTCCAATGAGGGGCCAAACTTCCACCAGTTACGTGACAGTGGACTGACAGCCGAGACAGACTTGAGTTGCAGCTGACACATCATTTCCAGAAAAGGAAAACATTTTGCAATTGAGCACCGCGAACTGTATCTTAGATAAACAAAAAAAATCAAATTCGTTCACGCAGATCATTTTTGAGTTCCAGTCTCCCGTAAAAGTTGGTTTGATCAAAAAAATATGCCTAGATTATTAGGAAAGCTGAGAAAAGAGATGATTCGCTGTTTCAGTATCCATTGAACTCGCTGCCAAACGGCCGGCAACACAATCTGGTCCTCGATGAGAGAGGGCTGATAGCACAGCTGGAGGAGGAGAATGCGGAGATGGTGCGAGAAATGGCTCGACTGGAAAGTCAGGTAGTCTTCAAATTGAGTCAGAACTACATGCAGTCATACTCTATCTCTCTATGTCAAGGTTCCATTACGTAACTATAATGTGTTTATCTCTATCCCCCCCCCCCTTTTCCTTCGGTCATCTATGATTTCCAGAATTGCGGAGAGGACGGACAACTGAATGGCATGCGTGACAAACAGGCTCACATGGAAGAGAAGATGTTCATCATGCAACAGAAAAGACGAGACCTCATGATGCAACTCGAGCAACTCATGACGCAGCTCAACGTTAGTTACTCAAGTATCCAAAAACCGAAAAGGATACTAATATATGAACTTGAATCATGACAAAATTCCACCACTAGCAACAGTACTATTGTGCTGCTCCCCAGGCGAGGCGAGGCAGTCGCCGACGGTTAACCGGTCAGTTTTCAGACAAATAACGGCCATTTTTCATCTATGCACCATTGAAACGCGAAGGAGACATAAACCGAACGCTAACCTATTTCCAGGCGCCTGGAACCACTCCTCACCCTGTGATGACCTCGAGTCAGCTGCCTGAGTCTCTGTCAGGTGTGGGGTCGAAGGTAACGAGCGCATTCCGTTCTGGAAGTCTACCGGCAACCACCCTACAGGTCTGCTTTGCAACCTGTTCCAAAAAGACCTTTTTCTTCGAAGTTGAATGCAAATATGATTCGTTTCTAGTCATCGCTCAAGTAAAGTCGAACTTATACTGTTTATCTCATTCTGTGGTGTTAGTATTGTGGTTGGTATCAACGCCTCGCATACGTTCGAGCGAGTTCCCAGTCACTTTAGTTGTTGATCAGCTCTCATCAGCTCCGGCTGCTGGGTCAACTTGAAAAAGTGCACGTAGTCAGCGTGCACATCTTTTGAATATCCGTAGTCGTAACCTGGCAGCTGTTGACAGTATATTCATGTTTCAGGCCGATTTGCTGAGCGCAGCTGACCAGATCACGAACAACATGACTGATTGGTACGAGAACTGGATCAAGGTTCGTTTTTGTGCAGAATGAGTGCAGTTCACGCCTTCCGTAACCATTCACTGTCAGACCCACAGAACTTCCAGAGGTCTACGACCACCTTTTATCTATTTTTCACTCGTTTCAACCATTCTAAATAACGTTATGTATCATTTGAGTAACTGACTACGTAAGCTATAACAAGGCCTCTGACCCAAACGAAACTAAAACTGTTTGTTGATGGGTTAAAATGATCTGAAAACGATAGAGAAACGACTAAAGGAGGTATTACTCAATTAAGAAACTGTCCTCGATTCAAATCATTCAATTCTTGTAAGTATGATATTCAGATTTCTCTGCTGGCGGTTAACTGCAGGTCATTGACACTGATTGAACACAAAACACTTTTCCGAACTCCTCAATTGAGGCCATTTTAACCCAGCCATACCTTTGTTCATTGATTTTCCAACCAACTTTCAGCCTATCATTCTGAGAAATGTGACATCGCTCGAACAGAAGCCATCTGAATGTTTCACCTTTTTCAAACCAACATTTGTTGTACTATATGTTTTTCATTGCAGCTCAAGTGGAGGAAGAAGTCATTAGTAATGGACACTATCGACAACCCCTGTAGCTATCTACCCCTCTAGGTTGCTCAATTCGCTTCTCATTGTCTTACGATCTCACTTAGCAATCAGGAATTCGTTTGTTGTATTTTTTATCCTGTCCTGTTTTCTGTTTTTTTTCTTGTGTTTCAACTTTCTAATAGAGCGCACCCCCTTAATATCCCACAGACACAAAAGGAGCCCGGAACAGTTTGAGAGTATGATACATTAAACTACAATAGCATATGGAGGTAGAATGTCTGTGCCCAACTAGTCACGCGTGTATGCTCCAATACTCTTCATTGAATTCATGAAAACTGGAATATACGGGATTTGAATTTGTTAACTTTCGTTTCTCCCAGAAATCTCATTTTCACTGCCAAATTCCGTTGGATGTTCGTTGTTTTGTAGTATACCTGTTAAAGAAGCACTTGATATAATTGTTCACACAAAAGAAGCGTTGAGGTTCATCAATACAGTAATGATGGTCTAAATAAATCTGATTATGGTGTTATTTGAGAACCATCCACTTTTTGTCCTGTTGTTCCTACTAATATACTCGGAGCTGGGTGATTGCTACGGGTGTCGGTAGATCAAAGGACCACTATCGATTGGCTCTCTCCGAACGCAAAGTACGACTGAACACTGAAGGTGAACGATCAACACCTGTGTGAAAACGTCGAATATTCATCATAATCTCGACATCTCCCGAGCGCAGTCTATCAATCTATTGTTTGTGAACGAAGGAATGAGTAATACATACCGTGTATTGTGCGATTTGGGTGCCGACCAAATGCGATTATATCGATTATTCCAGTCTAGTTCAATAATCCCGTGTTTGCTTTTATCATTCTATTGTCCTTCCTCCGTTCCCGACGAAAAAAAGTTGTTCCAAATTATTGCTTGATGCGTGTTTTCACAAAATATCGGTTCAATAGCATTGTAATTTTTGCATGCACCCACGTTGAACAGTTCTTTGGATGAACAGATAACTCATACTGGAGTCAATGACAGTTTCGTTCATACAATTCTCACAACATTCATCATCTTCGTATTAAAAGAAACCGTTCGAGGGTGAATTGCACACACATTACCTGTTCGGAGAAAGTTTGTTCACCTCGAAATGCCGGGATTCTTTATTCAAAACCCTGCTTTCTTGGTTTTCGCGATTATTCGACTGACTATTAACAATGTTATCGAAGCCCAAAGGTTCAAAGAAAATCATCTGAAACATTGTGCATCACTCAAGAAGTTCTCTGTGCACAAAATGAAATACTCAGGTTGTTTTTATCAATTCCTTTCATCTGTGTTGTTGGTACGTAGATAGTATCACGGCCATATTTATGTCTTGTCTCACTGTCTCTCTTCGCTTGGACATCTTCAAACTTGGTCGCCAACATTCTTTCAATCTTTTTTTTCGACCGGAACCATATTACGACAGTAGTGAAGTCTCCATTCTGCTCGTGCGGCTCATATAGTAGTCTAAACCCTGAATAATCAGAAGGAATCGTGACTGATAAGGACATATATGACTCATTGCTGTTTTGGGTTACCAGTTCAAGCACCGGTTGAGGTTTGCTGAACTGTATTTCGATAATCTCATACAACTGTATGCTTCGTTTTACCATCTGTAAATCCTGAGAAATGGTTACTTCAACGGTGCGGAGAAGCGAAACGTTTCTTTTTCTCTATTGGTTTAAGATTATCAACCTAGGAATAATAGTTTCTCTGACAGCTACCGTTCACTTTCTCGAACACAGCAAAAGTTCGGTGTACTTTTGTCTCAGGCTATTACAGTTTTTGCCATTTCCATGCTTTCAACTTCACAAACTTCATTTTTCTACTGTTAATTTGACTTTTTCATCTTTCTCAAAACACAATTATTATTCCATATTTTGACATAATACATTTTTAATGTCGTAGAAAGGGTGTTCATCAGGTGAAGCTCATCTCCGTAACGTGAAGCGCCAGCTATATTATAGTTTGATCCCCGTGCTTTAGTATTACTCGAAGGTTGATGTACTTTTGATAAGACGTCTCAAGTTTGCTCAGTTTGAACATATTTTTCAGTGTTTATGAACATACTGTGGCTGGTTGTTGCGATTGTTGGCATCAACGGTGAAGCCCACCTGGGGAACGATAGCCATATTCTGCTACTCAGCGAGGAACTGTCAGTCGAAGGTTCCGGGGAAAGTCTCGAAGAACAGTTCACCCCCGTCTACCAATTGCATTCCACCCTGAAACCGATTCCGCCCAGCATACCTCTCACATCTTTCTCCAATGATTTCATGGGGAAACAAAGTGGAAAGAAAATTATAACTAAACGATCAGCCGACTACGTGAGTTTCTCCGTTCACTCTCGCTCTCACCGCTACCGCTCGCTTACTAGGATTCCAATCGGAATTGAATGTTATTCAGAAAAGTTCAAGAGATGTTTCAAAGTGAGTTCGAAACTACGCTCTTTCTTTGCTCTTTCATCCCGGTAGAGTCCAGGGAGATAGTGCGTTAAAGAAGAGACTCAGTTCGGGATAACACTCGGAGTATCGAACGAAACAACAGTGTGATGACATTCCATTCACTTCTCATCGTGACTATTGCAGTACAACGGCATTGTCGATTCTCGGTTCTACTTTCCGTTCGACGCACAACGTCCGTCGTTCCCTACCACGGCAGTGACTGGCTTGGGGAGACCGTTACAGAGAGGGTCCACCTTGCCGCGAACCGAATACGTTGCTCTCTGGTCAGTCCGTTCAGACATCACCTGAGGCCGTATGCATGAAACATCCCGGGCCGGGTTGGGATGCTATCCCGAGCTATTTCCCGACCAATTCAGCTCGGGATATCATCCCAACCCGGCCCGGGACGTTTCATACGGCCTCTGTTCACGAAACAGAAACTTATCATTCAAAAACAATAGACTTCCCTTTTTGTTCTAGATTAGAGTTATAGTTCACAGTACAAACCGTTTTAAACTTCGTAATGAAGAGCTTTGAGACAACAAAGGCCACCCTCACAATTTTTCGATGGGCGCGGTCTAGTATGCTCATAAAATTGTCGAAATTTCACGGAACGTCGAGAACAAACTGAGCACCCGCCAATCGGTGTAGCCGTTTAGGTCTCCTCGCGGAGCGGCACCTCATTGGGGAACGGTCTACCTGGACGAAAATATGAAAATTGAGGGAACTTTCATTGAGGTATGATAACCAAGGATTATCACAGAATAACAATCTGGAGTGTTGGTTCAGAAAGAATTGCAAAAAAGGGTTCGCCAGTCATACCACATTCCGTGGTTATGCTGAAAACAATATTGACAGTAGTGTGCTAACATGGAAGAGCTGACAGCTGGCTGAAAACACCAGTTGGAAATCCGCAACGGTCAATGAGAACTGATTCCAAACAGAACTCAATAAGCATTCCATTGCAATGTTCAATAACCCACCAAGTCATATTCTCTCGTTTCAGTTGTTGATGGCGAATCGAAAATAATTAGTTTTTTTTCTTTAAAAAAAGTTGTTTTGAAAATTTTCAAAAACACACCGTATAATCACGGTCTTTCAAATGTTTTCTTATTCTGAGACTGAAATTAAGAGCAGTCGTATCATGAACCTAACTCAATCCGCTGGCAACTCAGTTCGATTACTGCAGTACGTGGGATCACAGGAAGGCAACAACTTCAAGTCAGTACTCTACCTTTCCTTCCAATCTTTCCTTTTCCATATTTCACTCTGACAATTTGAGAACAATTTGGCATTGTAGGTACATTTACAAAACATTCACAACACCTCGCGACTTCGTTCCATAAGTTGTTGTAGTGAAAGGGCACGCCATCTATACTTGAGAACGGTTGAACAACTGTGACGCAGGGATATGATCAGAATTCTTCGAATTGTTCTTGTACAAATAAACAGAGATAAAAAGCTGCCTGAACTATAGTTCGGAGTAGACTCATGACTTGTGGTTAGTTCAGGTTTGAATGGGTGTTGGCTCGGAACGTCGATCCTTCCACCGTTTTGACTCAGAGGCAGAGTGGATTGTGCAGCTCTCGAGTTGCGCCAGCCGTTTTTCAGGTAGAATGATAATAAAGTTTTTTTATTATTAGGATGAACCTAATAGTATTTTATCACCCTTCAATCTCGTTTTCGTTTCAATCCCAAGTCATCGATAGAGGAGAAAACAGTTTGGTCGATAACATGTTGTTCAACATCATCCCACGTTATTATTTTGCTGGTTGACTACAACTATGTGAAACTTCAGGACGGTAACTACGAGTTTCTGGGCGAAGCCGACATTGACAAACGCATAATGACGTACATCCATCAAGGCCATGTGAACATCGTGCAAAAGGTGAATCTTTGCCTCTTTCAAGTTAGTGGGATACGTATAGTTCACACCATTCCTACTGAGACTCCTACAGTAACCTTACAAACTTTCCGAAGGCTGTTGTGAAGCTAGGAATGTAGTTCATGGAAAATTCTCTCGTATATTCACTCCACATGAGAAGAAGAATAAGGTTCAAAAATCCTCAACTTCTCCGATAAAAAGTGAGTGAACAAAACGGCTTGGAAGTTCCGAAATCCTACTGTAGGAGTCTCGGTAGGAATGAAAAGGACTATACGATAGTAGAAAGTTAACATGGCGTGATCATCTCGGTACACCCCCCACTTTCAGGCACAATTCACGAATAACGTCTACCTGCTCACGAAAACGCGATGTAGATGCAGTTGCGGGTAGGGAGCAGCTGATTGTTCTGCTAGGCAGGCGTTCGAAGTTTGTCCACAACTTATCTGAGTGGGTGACGATTGAGCTTGAACACATTCAGCAGATGTCTCCTACTAAAAACTGTAAGGATTGTTTTCCTCCAAAATTTCTACCAGCATAGTTCATTTATGTAAACTATCGATTGTAATACTTTGAACCTTCTGTTGATATTCGAACTTGAGTAATAGGTTGTAGCTCTATCCATTTGAGCATGAACGTCACCCACAACTTTCCTTCTGTGTCTGTGTGCCATTCATCTAGGCCCTCAGGGCCGCGATGTGGGCAAAATGTAACACTGTACTAGGGTTGTTAAAGCCAAACTCGAATTTCGAAAAAACTCGAAATAACTCGAAATTTCGAGTTTCGAGTTCGACTCGAAACTCGAAAAACTCGAAATCTCCAAAACTCGAGTAACTCGAAACTCGAAAAACTCGGTTTTTCTCCAAACTCGAAAAACTCGAAACTCGAAAAACTCGAAATTTTTGAAACTCGAAAAGTTCGAGTTTTCGAGTTTCGAGTTTGGCCTCGTCCCAAGTCAGAAATATTGGACGAATGAGCGTTTCACAGCACTTTTTTTGCTATTTCAAACATAAAATGCTTCTTTTTTCACGATTCTCGCATAATCACGAGAAAAAAATCGAATTTCTTGAAAAATTCTTATTCGTTCAGCTCGATAAAATCCTAAAACTTAACGACCAAACTCGAAACTCGAAAATCGAGTTTTTCGAGTTCAACTCGAAACTCGAAAACTCGGTTTTTTTTGAAACGCTGAAAACTCGAACTCGAAAAACTCGAAATTCCCAAAACTCGATTAACTCGAAACTCGAAAAACTCGTTTTTTCCCAAAACTCGAAAAACTCGAAACTCGAAAACTCGAAATTTCAAACTCGATTAACAACCCTACACTGTACATATCATTTTACAACTAAAAATTGTAATCGATGTTTTTCATCGATAGTTTGTTGTTCTAATAACTTTATGCTTGTATTATCATTATTAATATTGAGACCCGTTTGACACTGAATGATGAATGATATGCTAATCATAATGAAGAGGCGCGGGGGAACTTTCGTTTGCTCGCCCATTCTATCTTGCAGCTGCATTTCACGGTTACCATTAATGTTGTGTTGTGTTCGAAAACGAAACGCACACGCGACCAAATGAGTGCCCTGTAGCGTTCGACTATTTAATCTGGCGATGATTCTTGTCCCTGTGAGGCACTTATTTTGTTGTTGTTTCGCCTTCTATATCTACACTGTTACAAACTTGGAAACTGCGAAAAAACAGCCTTATCCTCGGTCAAAAAGCAGAAAAGTGTTTGTGATATTATGTTGTTGTTCGTTGAATTCTGTGATACACTACTGTGATACATTTTCCATGCCACTCTACTTCTCTTGAAATAAATATTTTCCTCATAAACACAATTTTTCCAGATATAACAGGAAAATTTCATCGAATATAAGCTGAACACGATTCTTGACCAAATAGAGGCAAATATTTGCCATGAAATCTAGTCGCTAAGGGCTGAGAAGCCATTTTTGATGCGATACGGTCCAAAAAAGTTGAACAACAGGTATATTCTTTCTGAATTGTTTTTTAATGCTCACCGCTACCTTAGACTGCCCGTGCGACGGCTATGTTTCAATGGAATGGATCAGTCCGTGCAGTTATCGCCCATCATAACAATGACATATTGAGGTTCTCTCAATTAGAGCGGCCCTTGTCAGATGGTTCACGAGTCCTCATCGAAGTCCTATATGGCGTAGTTGTATGTAAAACGGAAACGTTGGTTAGATGTGTTCACCCTTTCATTCTTGCCAAATGAGAATGGACGTTCCAAAAAACAGCTTCAAAAATAGAGAATGGAGGTATAGTACCTTTCATTCCTACTGAGACTCCTACAGTAACATCTTTGTGTATAACATCACGTTAATGTGGAAATAAAAGTTAGCGCGTTGCTCTTTTGAAATTTCCTATTCCCAAAACGATTTTGGATGTTTTTAAACAGTTACAAAGTTGGCATAGAATGCAGTGGTTCAACATTTTCAAAGGGTACTGTAAGAGTAGTCTCAGTAGGAATTATGTACACTATACTACCGAAGATGTAATCGTAAACAGGATGTCGGATATAAGTTTATGATAATGATTTTTTTGCATGAATTCGAAAAAAGGAGTTTCGTTCGTGTAATTTGTTCGAGTAGTATGGGTCGGGCCATCTGTTTTCAACTCTTCTTTGATAATATGACTATTCAAAAGTACTCGTTCGTCCTCCATCTCTCGGAAAACGTATAGAATCGCGAATTATGAGCAGCGACAAAAGTGTACGTGTTTTCATGAATGTTGACAAGAATAAAGTTTGAAATACCCAGTTGGTTGTTTATTTCAAATCATTTCCTGCTAGAATAACACTCCCTGATTGATTGAGAGTGTTTTTTCTTTGGAAACTCATAGCGAAGTGCAACGTAAACTGTTTGTAAATGGCGCAATGGGCCATTATCGATCGCCAGTATGTGGGTTAGACAATATACGACATTCCACCCTCGCACTTTAGCTGCGATTCCACAAAAGTATACTTTACCGTATGCAAACATTAATAGCTCCCTATTTCCAAAGCTTCATTATTATTTGTTGAATCTTACTTTGAATGTTTTCAGAATGTTCTACTTGCATGGAAGAAATACACTTCATTTTGTTATTGGTCATTATGATCTTTCATGTCTGATGTGTTCTCTCACACATTAATAAGGAACATTCCCCTAAACCCCGGCGTTTGTCCATCAAACTCCAAATAAGACTAGCAATGCGTTATTTACATTTCCCTCAACTTCTATCTGACCGTCTGTTACTCTCACAACTCTCATCTCTACAGTTGGTGCAGAAAATGAGCACGATCATCTTATCTACTCATTAGCATAAATGATATATTCAATTTGCGTGATCACCTAACGAATTGATCACTGTATAGTGTCAGTGTTTGGCTTTCTCAATTCCACATAGGCGTCTTTAGTATATTAAATATTGGTGCGCACGACAAAGTAAAACATTTTGTTCGAATACCCAGTTAGTGAATCTATTGACAAACTTCCACTTTACCTCGAAGCGGGTCGTACCTTTTTATTTTTGAGTGCGTGGTATAATAAAATATTAAAGTATACATTGTGATTACTGCGAAATAACCATCAATACGCCAATACGTAAGACTAATGTTTGTTTTACGATGTATAAGCATCTTGATAGTTATTGAGCAGTAATTATAATAGTTTATTGGAAGAGAGAGAGAGAGGGGGGGGGGGGTTGAACAATCATTCGTTGTGTACTCATGTGAAGCAACTTACCGCGCCCGAATTGTTGTCTATTTTTATTTGTCGCGTGTTTATTTGGCCACTTATGTTAATCTGAGCATCGATCGTCTATCGCACCAGTTCAAACAATGCGCCCTTTCCCGGTTTTCAATCGCATTTCTCCTAAACATTGCCAAGTTCTCATTTTTGAGTCGGGTCTTAGTCTCGTTGGAGACTCCATTTTGCATATAGCCTGAAACATTTCAACTGATATTTACTGATTACAATATGAACTCAGAAAAGTACACATCTCCAACGTCAATTATAACTGGTAATTTATGTTTCACAGTTATGTTATCCCTTACCATCTCACACGAGTTTCAGATGTCTGCTCTCTGTTGATAGTAGAGAGCATAGTATTGATAGTATTAAAACATGTAGGTCTCCAGTCCATTTGAAAACAATGTAGAACTTCTTTGTCTATTCTACAGCAAAGTGCTATTTCGAAAATATAGCCCTTTATATTGTCCGATTTACTATTTGAATGATTTGTCTATTTAGTCAAATGGAAGAGCGCAACACATTTTTGTAAGCCATGTCATGTGAAGTTTGTTGGGTCTTATTTCTACGATTAACTAGCATGTTTCGCATCAACTTTTCGGAGAACGTAGAAAGATGTCTTGCCATTCCCCCTAGAACGGATACTGTTCATATGTGACTGTGGGTCGTGTTCCATTGTTTTTACCAGTATTTGTGGTGGTGGCGCAGCCTGCAGTGTCCGACGCCTCTCGAGTGGCGCCGCATCTCTTTCATAGCCTTCCACCTCCTCTAAGCTCCGTAAACATTTTGTTATACCAGCTCGCAGACTGAACCTGTGGCCATCGTATCTCATTGGTAGGCAAACTTATCAAGCTGAAATTGCCTTACTGAAACCGAAAATGTATTCATGAGATGTGTACTTTTCATACGCACGAATATGTGTGAACAACAACGTTTCATCGTGCCGCTCCATCGCTTGTTTATCGTAATATGTGATTACTCTGTCGATTTTCATAGAGCGTCCTCTAGCAATAGTAGTAGCTTTTGGGATGCAACTGTTTTCATTGCGAAAATATTAAGAACCATCAATGTTCATTTTGAAACTGAACTGTTTTAGCAGTATTTTGTGTCACATCGTTCATCCAAAAGTGTGGGTTACAACTCAGAACTTTTCTCGATAAAAGCTCGTTTTCTTGAAATGTTGGAAATGTGGGGAAAAGACGAAAAACTGAAACGGTAACAGTTGTGGCTCTCTGACAAGAAAACGTGAAAACCCTCTCATTTATTCATGCATTTTCCTCGAAAGCTGGTCAGTTCGCCAGTCGCTTTACTTATCTTGCTATCAACCATGCTTCGTTCTCCAACTAGTGTTGCTATTGCCATATCCGATTATTTAGTGATATAAGTGAGTCGGACTGTTTCAGGGGAAGTCAATGCTGTGATGAGCATCCCGCTGGTCTGTGCTGATTGCGGAAAGACCGTTCGCAACCCGGTGACGTCAGCTGCCAACTCCACCCCTGACGGTTCTCCACAGGAAGGTTCCGTCGAGTTCTGGTGGTGCCGCGACTGTCTACAAGGAGTTTGCAAGTACGGTTCACAAATCAACTCTGTTTTCTCAATTCTGTCATAGTCGTGTCACGCACGCAGTTAAACAGACGACAAATACGTTGACTGCTACAAACTTCATCGTAACATGTTATACGATTGTGATGACATTATGTAGCACGATGTCCAATAAATAGCATTGAAAATTAGAAAAGCGAGAGGTACACAAAATCTAGCATAGAAATCTATTTTAGCCGGTAGATATTCGGGTTTGGTGAAATAACGTCGTATTCTGTCCCGTAGAGTCGGCTGTCTGTTCGTATACTGAAATTGTAGTAGTCGAAACCCGAAAGTCACTAATACGTGGGAAATTCGTCCATGAACCGGCTATTTCTCTTTTGCCTTGCTCTTTCCCCAGCCATGTAGTTGAGCCGTTAGTTTATATTACACTCGTCGTAGATACATTATTGAAGATATTCGAATTGTTAATGTCATAATACTGTTGAACAGCTGAGTTTTGTAATACCTTTTCCCATTATACTCCAGTTAAATCGATATAGTGATGTTTGAAAGAATTTATTAACGTACGTTTTATACTCAGAAGATTTTCGTTAGCCGATCATACAACATTTTTTCACTGACGATTTAAAGTTATCCGAAATTGTCACAATTTCTCACGAGACCAACCATTTGCTGAACTAACTTCGTTAAAACACGTTTGAAGTGAATGCGTGCGCCTTTCTTATTAAATGAAACTGATCGAAAGTTTTGCGTGCTAGTTTACCAGTTGTGCACTTACTCTGTGGCACGTGCAGGGCGGCTGGTAGATCTCCGTGTCTACCATATCCAGTTTCTGTCTTCTCTTCCGCTCTCTCACGTTTGCTCGCTGTCTCGCTCGCTCTGTCTGTCTGCTGCTGTCTTGATATGATACGAACGCGTACTCGAGCAGGGCTCCGAACACGAATGTTTGACATGCTAAACTTAAGTGTTTAACACCAGTCTTCCGCTAGCCAGTCAGTGTGATTTCGCCTTGCGTTGAAGACTATTCTGTACTTGATCTAAACGAATGTACACTGAGAGCCTCAAGAGATGTGCATCTCTTTTTGATTGTGAATTATTATTTGGTCAAAAGGAGAGATTATTCTTTGCGAAAGAGTACCATTATTGATGAAAGAGAGACGAACCTCCGAGCCATACATCTACCACTTTCACGTAGCTCACGGGGGGCAATTTGGCGTTTATAGCGGATTGCTGTAATGAGAAACCAATCATAAACCACAACTAGATCACATTTGTTCAAACCAGTTATGATTCTTGCCAACTGCAAAAACAAACTGAATTTTGTAATCAAGAGCCACGAAAAAACGGAATAGCGAACTTGTTTTTAATTTCGAAAGCCTAGACGATAAATAGCGTACCATAGTTGTCATGGTTAGAAGGGTAGTTACCCCGAGAGCAACTCTTCCGGCTGTTGAATGCATATCGATCCAAAAAGAGACCCAGGACACTATGACTATCATGGTGGTGGGGGCATACAACTGTACGAAGTAGTAACTGCAACGAAACGACCGAGTATGAATCTTTAGGTTCTTGGAATTTTAGGTTCTTGGAAATACACTACAAGAATTAGATTCAAGTTGTTTTCGTTCTGTTGATAAAACTGCACAGTGAGAATGTGAAGAGGTGTCAGACTGTCAGTACAAGTGGAAGTACCTGAACTGTCTCTGTAGAATGAGTTCCATTCGAAGACACGCGTAGGACCCTTAAAACAGAGGATAGCACGGGAGGATTTCCAAGTGGTAAAGACTAGTCGATGTTAGTTCTCACCTGTGTTCGTATGGCTTGTACAGTCAGAGTTTGTCGAGATGTTTTTCAGTTGGAAATTGGGTAGATCACTTCCGACTCCCGGTTTTAATTGAACTGGTGAGCCAGAGGAGTCCCATTCGTATGTTACATCCTGTAGTAAGATAATACTCTGAAGTTGAAAACCGAGATGTTTACCAAGGTTCGCCGAAAACCCAAGTTGTAAATCAAGGTTCAGACAGTTAACCGAGAGCTTGGTGCACAATTGTGCACCAATCTTCGAGTTTACAACTTGATATCAACTAGTGACCAATTTGGTGAGGCGAACCTTGGTGAACTACTCGGTTTTTAACTTCTGAGTAGTAGGCCTCTTCAGGCAGATAAGTGGTTAAAGTATCATAGACACCTATCAGATAGAAGGCAAATGACAAACACTCGGAAACATACAACCACTCTCGTACCCTCATAGCTCAATTCTATCATCGAAAACAGCTGGAGATGACTAGATAAGTGAAGAAATACTCCAATGAAGTTGTTGTGTATCTTAATCACTATATTATTTACTGTCATTCTGGACAATTATTGACCTGTCTTGAACGAACATTTTGCTTTAACACTATGTTTTTTCTGATGCAGAGATAGATACCTTCATTGTATGTGCGTAGCTGACCAAGTCGAAGTTGCAGTTTTGCAAGTCAAGTGGATATAATTGAAGTTGCATATGACAGGAGCTGGTGATGCTGATCCGGCTACTGTATAGGATCTGTAAAACAAACTGTCGGTAGTAAAAGTTCCATTAGTTTTCCAGAAGTTAGTTTTTCCGCTCAATATGTTGTTTCTAAAGTTATTCACTGGACTTTCAGAAACGAAGAGTTTAAGAGTTTATTATTTGCTGTCCTTCAGCCGTTCCGCATCAGTTACGTATTTTGTGGCGTCATTTGAATTTCTTTCTATTGAGCATCAAATGATGTTAGTTTGTGGAGTATATTTCCCCGAATATGCTTGTTTTCGGTCTTTTTATGATAGAGGATAAGTTCTCAATCTCAATTCTGGCCGCTACCTTTCCGTCCGGGTGAATCCGAAGAAACATGTTCTCAGTGTCGATCAAATGTCGATGAGCTGCTTTTTCGGTCTGAAAATATTCTCTGATTGTTTTCAACATGGGTCAGTCGGAATTGCAACATACACATGAACAGACTAACCGGGAAAAACGTGTCCGGAATCCATAGATTGTTTTTGATGTGCGGCACCGTGAGGAACTTGGGAGCATTCGAGTATCCGAGGTGTTTGTAGGCCAAACGAGAATCTGTCCATTGCTCGCGAAATGTCAACTGCATACTGTACTCCTGCATGACCACTAATCAGTTCACGTCAAACTTTGAAACCTTCTACAGAAGATACGTCTGAATATTTCACTTAGAGCAGTAAACTGAGAACAATTATATTTAATGTAATGAAAACAGGAACTTTCGCAAATTTGTTTGATGATGTTTCAGGTCTTTTAGACGTGCATGAGTCTTGTTCACTACTGAAGCCAGTGTTTTTACCTCTGTCATTCTGTCTGACTGTTATTGATTTGCACTGTTATCTTACGTATCTCGAGTTGTTAGTCTCCATCGTAACCTACTCGCTCGAAACTCCAAAACTAGTCCGTTGCTATTCAATTTGAGAGTGAATCTCACCATATTAACAACGTCGATCTTGGATAGCATCCGTATCATTATGTTGACTTCAATGACCACTGGTCCTGCCAGATCTGACGAGATGGAAAGAGTTAGAGCTGGTTAGATCCCTTCATATTAGGTGATATGGACCGCTAGGACACTGGTTGTCTATTACAAAGTCTAACTGCTGAAAGCGAGACACCATCAAATCTATTTGTTCTTTTGTGAAATCTTGTTTTTGGTTTCACTGTCTATAATCATCTTGATTTTGATCGCGTAATGAAATAGCACGTGGAACTAGCAACGTTTTTATTGGAAATCTGCAGGCATTGGAATGATTGTGAATTTTACCAAACTACAATTTCGGAAGAAGTATGTTGGCTGTCACCTGTGGTGTTGGTGGGGGGAGGGCGGACCCGCATGTCATAGTTGGTGAGCAGGCGGTTGAGAATCTCCTGCTCCTCGGTTCCACCCGAGTGCCGAGTTGTCGCCAACACCACGCTGCACACGAGAACCACGGACACACAAAGCCAGTTTCCTACTCTCATTCTGCCATTTATACTGAAATCGGTCGTTTTTCAGATTGAATAATGATGCACACATGTACATATTTATAGATATTTCAATAATTGTGCGAAGTCTTTTTCTTTCAGATCTCTAGTTTCAAATGAAAATTCAACCGAAACACGTAAAAAGCTCCTTTCCGCGAACAAAAATGTGCCTAAATAACTTTTTGTCCTGAATATCAGGTTTCGAGTTGTTTGCAGCAATTCAGGAGATCTCTACCCATTTGCACAAGCATTTCGTTTATTTTCCTCTCAAAACGCTTTGTTGAACACAAAGAAAGGAAATTGAATTTACGCGAAGAAAGATTTTAACTCGGGATACAAAATTTGTGAAAGCAAAATGAATAAAAGATATAAGTTCAGAGTTTCAGAAAACGATGAATGTTTTGGGAATGTTGAAACAAAGATGAAGTGTAAGTGAGACAGTTTGAAGCAGCCCAGCCGATTCAAAAGTGTTGGCAGAGCACTCGAGGTATCAAAGCGGGTTGTATCGCTCTCCTGTTGACATAGCCAGCTTTTCATAATAATTGTAGTAATGATTTATAAATAAGAGAAAGCGGTCTGAGAATAAGTGATTTGTAGAACTACGCTCATGTTACACTACCACTAATTCAGCTGATAGCAGTAGAGAACCAGTTCGAAGTTTTAAAAGACCTTTATCAGACCGAGGTATGCACATAGAAAACGGAGAGAGAGAAAGAGGGGGAGAGTGAGAGAGAGGGGGAGAGTGTACAAGAGAGAGAGAGAGAGAGAGAGAGAGAGAGAGAGAGAGAGAGAGAGAGAGAGACGTACCACGTGTTTAGTGAGTCAGATGAGAGAAGAGTACATGTCAGACCCGCCACTTGAAGACGCAAATTAAACTAGTAATTGAGCTATCCTTACATATTTGAACAAGGCAAACTTTCGTCCAGCATTTGTCTCAGTTCACGTCCAGCGACCAAGGTTGTTAATCGACTCGACTGGAACATTTAAGAGTCAATTCGAGTTTCTGGTTGTCTAACAATCCTATCAGCCACCCCTCTTCCGTGGTATATAGAATCTGAATAACTGTACTGGTTCGAAACTGTCTCATTGATGAGAAAATAAGGTTCGTACCGTTCGTTTGGCTCAAGCGAGAGTAGAGACTAACGACTAGCCTCTCGCCCGAAACCCCCTGACCTCTCTTTTCTCTTAACCGTAACGTTGTTGAGGACGAGTGATATTGGACAGACTACTTGGTAGAATACAAGGCGGTTTGTTTGGGCAACTGTCCTATTCTATGACAACGCCCGAGAGCTGTATTCAAGTGAAAAGATACTTCGAGACTCGATGAACTTGAAAACGAATGATAGGAACGGCTTTTGAAAATCCAATTATTGAATTTACTCGAACGAGAAACTTGAAGTATCCAGACGCGAGAATTAATGATATTTCGTCCGCCGGCAAGGTAGTGCCTGAGGCGAAAAGCGCTCTTCACACGCTCTAGCGTAGGATGCCACAAATAGAAGTTGGCGTGTTTCTGGATCAGCATGGTCTGTGGTGGAATGTGTCGAACATTCTCCACTTTTTGCTGCTAAATATGAAAATAGTGGAGAGTATAATTGTGCGAACGGAAGGCCACTCTCGTTCAGTTGACAAAGCCCTTCATTGATGCGTAAAAAGAGCGCATGTACCCCTGGTAGGATAGATTTCCTACCAGAAGCAAACTGAACTGTTACTTGGCATTCTGATGAGAAATCGTGCACGTTTTCATTGCACGTTTCTGTGCTTCGCTGTGTAATGGACTGACAGTATAATCTCACTAATTTTCAGACAATGCCATTTAATGAAGGGTCACAGTGAGCATAGAGCGAACGAGTGGAAACCGCAAGAAATCTATCGGTTAGTTTACAAATTTAACGAAGGCTAGAAATGAGAGAAGCTGGAAAGTGCAATTTGCACCTAACACAATTTCATACAAATGTACTAAACGTAATATCCGTGGTCAATCTGTGTAAATCAGTGCTACCCTAAGCTGCGGCCAACTATCCAGGTTGTTCTACTGGTTAATCTTCCACATGAGTACATTCACAACTGACCCAATAACCGCGTATTAGTTTACATTTGATGTGTTCTCAATAATCATTTCGCATTTCCACCGAGATTTTATATACGAATATTTTTCACCAAGTCACATTCTCCAGAGGGATCGAAATCTCTACAAGTGGTTCTTACCTAGTTCCCGCTCGCAGAAACACTTCTCGATAGATAATGTTTTCTATGCAAAAGTTTCATACCCAATTTGATTGTTCCGCTTCCAAAGTCTCGGTAGGAATGAACAAACTATGTCCTTCTCTTCGATTCTCTGGGAGAATGAGAGTCAAACAAATGAGTCGATTCACCCCTGCTTGCTCGAGTTGAGAGAGATCTGTCGTTTCAGGGCATGCAGCCAAGCACTCGAAGGCAGATGCTCCCACCGCAGCAAACTCATTCATGAACACAAAATTCACGTCAAGGAGTTCATAGCAAAGGTGTGTGATTTCCTGATAGTTTGTGGTGATCAAACCCGAAGAACAAAATTACCACGCAGATTTCCACCATTTTCCCATGTTAAGGTTTTCCAGATTCTGAGCGGCAGTTAACCTTCGATACAGTACGTTGGTGAAAATTCTTCCAATAGAACCTATTATTGCTATGAAATATTATCATTCAAAATTTCATTGGCACGCTGTCACGGCATCGCGAGCACCATTGTTGACGTCACGTTTTGCGTCACAGTTCCCACCACTTTCAACTAGCTTGAGCTTGACCGAGTTTCTGGGTTTTTTTCGTGTTTGCGAACTGATGCTTCATTTCATTTTAAATGAATGCTGAATAATGAGTTGATCGTTTTTAGGTAGAGGTGTTTTTGTTGAACGAATTGGGACGTCATCTGGAGAAGACGAACGAGCCGGATAGAAGACTCATCTCTAGACTCAACCGGGTTGGTCCCCATTGTCCACGCCAACACTCTCGTTTCTATGAGAACTTCTTTCAGTTCAGAGACAAATTAACATAGACAGTTTCCCGATTTCACTGTTGTTGTTTCTCAGATTATCCAGATTATTCAAAGTAAAACCTGATGTTGAGTGAACTATTCTAATGCAATCTTGATACTAAACATGTTTGTGGCCTCACACTTGACTGTTTTCAAAGGATATTTCAACAACTTTCTTGCCGAATAGGATGAGAAATAAACGGAATTGACTGATATAAGTTACATGACTTGTTTCGGGGCTCTTGCATCATAATAGACAGCAATTAGTTTGATAGCCCCACAAACGAACATGTGATGCCTCGAGATTACAGGCTCTGACTTGCATGGAACTGCAGGACGATCGTCCCTCTCTCTATCACATCCCCTCCCCCTCGCGCCCCGCGTGGAAGACTTGGAACCTGGACCAAGACGATCCCACCAAGTTCCGTTTGTTCCTCTATTTGCCACATCTGGCCAGCCTCTCTCACTCTCTCTTTCTCTCACTCACTCTCACTCAATCTATCGCTCTCTGTCTTTCTTTCGTTCTCTCTCACTCTCTTTCAATTCTCTCTTTTCCTTTCTTTCTATATGCCAAGTTCTACTCTTTCGGATTACAGAATGCACGAGTTGATTGAGAACGTTTCCGACCTGTTACAATTACCGCGGGAAGACAATTTTCAGGTGTGTTTATTGATAACTGGTTGGACTAACATTTTCTCTAGATGATTCACGATTATAACATTTACTCTATCGCAAAATTCTTGGATACTGTAGTCATTTTAATCCCTATTGGGACTCCTACAGTGAGATTACAAAACTTTAGGTCAGTTTTAATAACGAAAATATTATAGGATATATTAAATATTCCAGTCGTAATATATGATAACCTGTTGCAAGGAGGGTTTAAATAGTCTTTCCAGGGAAGTGTACTGTAGGAGTCTGAGTAGGAATGATGCTGACTATAAATACTAGTCTTTTTACAGGAAGAAGAAATCATGTTGAAGGATAGAGGAGAATGGAATGTCCGCGCGGCTGCCGAGACTATCGCCCTCTCTCTCGGAACCCACATCTCCACAGACAACCTGAGCATGATGTCAGTCGAACTAGTTCTCTCCTCAGATATGCGCCAAACTACACACACAGCAGAGAAACCTGTACCATTCGCGCCAGCCGTTTCCTGCAACATCGCTACACATGTCGCGCTGTTCAGCTGTGGTTTGACAGCGCTGGTTTCCGTCGTCAATTATGCTACTGTAAACTTTATGTACGAACTACAACTCAGATGATTTTTCTCACTCAACCAGGGCGAATCTCTGGTAGAAGGTGCGTCTGTGAATGATTTTGTCGCAGCTTTTCTCATCGAAGCAAAGCGGAAAGTTGGAGGTGTTCATCGTAGATGGGTTTCAGGTCGCGGACGACAACTCCAGATGTGCGGTCCACCTGGGAGGAACGGCGACGAGGGACCAGTGTCGACTCGAGCAGGAATCTTCCTCTGGAACCCAGTGTTTTTGTAAGCATCATCTGCCTCTGTCCACATTTTCAATTGATTCACACAGAAGATTGTCCCTGCTCAATCTCCTGTTGTTGCCTTTTCAGGTGCGTGACAGACCTTCGGTCATGTCGTTCCGAGAACGCTCCCTTCCCAGCGAGGCCGGCAGCAACGACCGCGACAGTTTCGTGTGGGTTCGCTACTTCACAAACTGGCGCACAAGTTACACACACACAACTCAACTACAAACCATGGTTATTCGAGCCGATCACAGAATTTCATCATTGCCACCCTGAATTCTCATTCTTCCGTATAAGGTGTTACATTCAAAAATGCGGTAAACTGTGGAATTTTGCACTCAAAACCGTATATGCGCTGGTTTAGGCTGTAGTTTAAACCATCGTTCTATAGCTAACATGAACTCATTCCCGAAAACATTTTTGCCCGTAAGTTACTGTTTTTCTACAGAGAATGCACGTTTGAGCCAATCCCCTAAGAATGTTTTAGTTTGTCATCGGCGGCGTTTATTCATGACTGAAATTCCACCCCCCCCCCCCCCCCCTCGCTCTGTATACTACGGAAATAAACTACTTGTTAACAAGTAAACTCTCTCATAGTTTGCTGTACTGAACAGCAGAACATTTTGTCTCTGTCTAGGTTGACACTCTGTTATTTGTTATTGATAATTCCATATGTTGTCGGGTAATTGCCAGCAACTCTGAATGAGTAGCTCGTTTCTGTTCCACGGCCCATTTGATTCTGATTTTAGTTCTCCCGTCGCATCGAATGCCAGTTTTGACTCGAAACCGGGCTCTGTGATGTCTTCCATTCCCATGTATCCCTATGAAACGTCGACTGTTACCAGCGAAACCGTGAGTAAACAAACATTTATTATTCGACATTTGCCCTTATCCTTAGTTTGAACATTTAAAAGTAAGTGTTCCCACTCAGAATCAGAAATATAACGAGCAAGATTACGCCATGCTTCGTGACCAGCAGCCCTTACATTTTCTCCATTTCACATGCATATAATGGAACATTACATGGAACACTGAATGTGGTGTGTTGCAGTCCGTGACTCCGACGCCGTTCTTGGACGAATACCCTACAAATGTCCGTTGTTTTGGTCGCAAATACCTGACTCGTCCTATTTGTGTCCAGTCGTTCAACACGAAAAGTAGGAAATCCGCGATTGCCATTTCTGACAGTTGTGGAGGTGAGAAATAGACACGGTCTCTCACTGCCCACGGAAGAAGATGTATCAAGTACAAAAAAGAGGCGTAGAGGAGTAGAGAAACAGAAGTACCAGGCCCAGTGACATTCAAAGACTAGAATGCAGATAGCGCGGTGTGAAACAGTACACGGAATCATCATGTACCATAGAGAAGGAGGGCACTAATTAATATAGTGATAGCTAGTATTTATATTGAAATATCTGTCAACTTTCTGTGTAACTTCCATGAAGAAACATTCAGAACTTGGATCGTTATATACAGTCTTCATATTTCAGTGCAACACGGCTGCCTTACTTGATGCAACAGTTTTCAGGAGTTTACGTTACAACCCGAGAAGGCGAGATTAAAGATCATGTTCTCATCAAGAACTCTTCCGCTAGTTCCATTGCATTTGACGAGAAGAATGAACTCATGTGAGTGTTTCTGATAAGTGGTGAATGAATGGTAGAAAAGCATCTAGTTCGAATCATTTGTGTCGCCTCTTTCTCCCCCCCCCCCCCCTCACGTTCTATCTACTGGTCCAATGTTCCAAAAAGGTTAGATCGGATTCGCTGAGAGTAACACCAGATAATATGTGGATTTGTGTATCAATACATATTTCAGGTATGTAAGCGTGATGCAAGCAAAGGGTCGATCCATTCATGTATTCGACATTGCTAGCAACTTCAAAAAACTTGATGTGAGTCAATTACCAATATTAGATATAAGGATCAGTTAAAAGGTGCACTCGAAATGCGAGTGTTCGCAAACAAGGCGTGGATGGGGTCTATGCCTTTCTCTAATGTATGTACATGGGGATCAGGCTTTTCGGTTTCACGAAAAGCTGCTGTGCATTGTGACCAGTCGCCGCATGTGTAATCACAGTGTGATTTCAGGTGATTGCCTGTCCGAAAGACCCGAAAGTGGAAATAAGTCGTACACGATGGATAACTGTTGCTCCTCGCGGACATTTGTTCATGACAACAGGAGATAATATTAAAAGTGCGCTCTGGTGCTATGTGAGAGCACGAAAAGTGAGTAACTGATTCGCAACATTCATTGGAGCATTCACCCATTCACGGTTTCTTATTGTTCTCGCCGTCCTCATTGAGACGTTGGCAGCCTGCCAATGAGAATTCTAGGCTGTGTAACACCACGTTAGATTCAAAACCATTGAAATTTCTTTTAAGTGTTGTTAAGCGTTGTTCTATTCAGTTCACTACAGTATTTCATATGAATGAGTTGTGTAGAAAATAATTCTCCGAAATTTCATGCTCCACTCAAGTCAGTTGGGAACCTTCAGCAAAAGTTTTGCAAATGTTTTTTTCACGTTTCCTACTGTTTTCCGTATAACCGCGTAAGCGTCTTTCTAGGGATGGAAAACTCTGAAAGAGTCTCGGAAAACTCGCTATCAGTACCTGAGTGTAGCAGAGGACCAGGCCGAATACAAGTGAGCAATCTGCCTTGCCGCTGTCATTTGTCAGTGTTAGAGATGCCAATCGAATTGGAAATTAGAGTTATACATTTTTCTAGTTCTAAAAATTTTTGCGTTTTGAACAACGAGAACATTTTCCAGTTATTTTGAGTCAAGTCTAACATCTCTATTCTGTGCATTGCATTGCTTAAGTCACGTACTATTATAAAATCATTGGAAAATACATGTATAAAATATTAAATCTGTAAGATGAAGGCTATCCCAATACTTTTGCCAACAATTTGTGCTCATGGAAACTATGCGCTATCAGTCGGACCAAGTGAGAGAAATGGTTATCTGGAAAAATAAAGCGAATATCAGAGCCCGTGGGTCTCGCTGTTATTGAGTGTGAAATCTACGAGAGCCTCCTACCACCTCTCGCATCCCATCCCTCCACTTGCTGAGAGCTTTTTCAGGGCAGTCGTGTTGCTGACCTGTGACGCGGCGAACAACCGTCTCCTGTTGTTCGTGGTCGACCACTCGCTGTCCCTCATCAACGAGTACGACCTCAGCAAGACCTACTGCCTTCCCGATCACATCTCCAGTCCAGCCAGCGCTATTGTCGATGTGGTACGTTCATCAAGCAGGATCACGCATGGTGCTAATTTGTGATGTGTTTGGTGAAGATCGCAGATCTACGCCGGAACATCAGAAATTAGAACCATGTGGGGTGAGATGTTCTTTCTAGGCTTTTGCGCACAATTTCTTATAACTCAAATCCATTCCATACCATACGATTCTTTTCTTTTGTTTGAGAAGCTTTATCTCACGAGATACTTACTCGCAACATTTACCGTGTGTCGGTGAAGGCGGTTCAATGCAGACGTTAAGGCCTTCTTAACAGATTTGTATGTTTGATCCGGTTGTCACCAACCTCTGTCTCTTCGCAATTTTCGTCAAATAACTCACTCCGACAGTATGGTGAACTAATCCTGAATTCATTGTTCCAGCACGGAAATCTCCTGATTCTTGACTATGCCACCGGCAAGTTGTGGATTCTGTTGTCTGGAGTGAAAGGCATCCGAAGATTGAAGCAAATTCATCTGGACCGACCGATCGAACCACAAGAAGCACTGGGAATAGCTGTCATGGTGGGCAGTTGATCTTTAATTTGTAGCCATCACTCGTGGACCACCCATGTTAGTTCAAAACTCCGTTCTCGCAAATCACAAACGAATCTCCATCCATGTTGACAAAAGAATGGTTTTCCTACCGTTTTCGTGCCAACTTGACGAGGAGAGAAAACCTTCACGCTTAGCGTCTGATACATTATAACTGAATCAAACTATTAGTTTGATGTTTACAGGGAGACGATGTGTTCGTTGCTTGTTTTGGTCAGCGTGAGATCCGAGTTTGTCCATACCTGGAGGGTGGTGTTTTCTGCCCACCCAGGAGTAATCGTTCGCCCTCCATGACAAGGAGAAGCAGCAGTCTACCGCGACCTCCCGAAAGCCAGCTGTGATCCAGCGCCCCCCACAACTCACCTCATGTCTCTCGTTTTCTACCGACTCACGGTGTCGAACGACGAGTTTAAAATAAGGAGATATCTATTGAATATATGAGCTTGTGATTATGCATAATTTCACCGGTAACACTCACATATCAGTTTCAGTTATGCAAACTCGTTGAATACACCCGATTGGATTTAGGAACCTATCATTAATTACTACTGACTGGCAAACAGCCACCTATTCCAATTGTTGTTCTTGATTCCCACGCATTTTGAGCTGACTGAACACATTCCTCATATTTGTCACTTAATCTTCGCCCTGTGCCTTCAAATATGTTCACTTCATTTGTTGACTTAGTCTTCCCATAGTTCGATGTCTTTGAAAAAGAAATTGTCCATATCACGTATCTTCGTTATGGTATGATGAAAATCATGAATAGTTCACTCTAAACACTGTTCACCGAATACATCGTCACAACTACTGACAAATGCGTCAACATGAATGCGCGAGTTTTGAAAGCAACGACTCGGTGTACGTATAGGCTGGGATGAGCGTACCGTAAAAATGGTTCTCCCATTGATTAAACATACTAGTAGCTACGAGAGCAAAACTGTTTATTTCAAACTAACACTTCATTCTGCCCCTCTATACTTGACTCCAGAAGTAAGCTACACGCCGTCTCCACATGCAGGTTAGTATGGAGAAAAGTGTGGTAAAACCACTTGTACACACTATCGGAATCCGTCCAGTGAAGAGATTTGCCTTTTTGTTATTTCCACCTCCGGACGATTCAGGACGTCCAAACTCAGATGTATTAGGTGGTCAAGAGTATACTGTGCCTTTGTTGCGCCTGAAGACACATCGGTTAATTAGATACTGCATTCAATTACGTGTGATTAGTCATTTTCTTCACGCGAACGGCGTCAGAATGAAATGCTGTTTTTCTTCGAAGGCAAAAGCTGCGAAAGTGCAAGAGAAGGAAGTCTGGTCGTCTCGGTTGCCGTGGTTTTTGAGATGAAATGATGTTTTGGTGGTATCGTCTGATCTGGCACAAAGAAGTCGATCTGTCTAATCGAATGAAACCGTCAAATCAGTCATTTCTGCGCGCATCTCACACACTTGTTTCAACATACTTATCGTCTTAGTCAACACACAGTTCATGTCCTTGTGCAGCTGTACATGTGAAACGTGAACATTACACGCACTTCCCCATCTCATCTCACCGTATTCTGATGCTCGAGCATATCACGTGTGCACGTGATATTCATTGAACTAGCGGTATACATTTCTCATCTGTGTGTTTCCGAAACTCTGTACAGGCCGCTCTCGAACCTGTCTTTCCACACTACGTTTTCTATGGATATGCTTGAAAAGCTGACCTCTTTTCTTCCACTCTTTGACTCTTAATTCAGTCCAGTCTGTTATTTGTATCATGATGAGTAAAACCAGTCCCTGCCTATCAATCGTCTATCATTGATTTAAACTCCTGTTCTCCCTGTCAATCTTATTTATTCCATATCAACAGTTATTTCAAATCCTTTTCGCAATTTTGAACCAACAAACTGTTTGAAAACATACATTGATCCCAGAGCTATGTTATGAAATTCTTTGATTTTCGAGTAGGTCTGGCGAAAAAAACTGTAGACTGGAAACAGATAAACTGCTCGTATTTCGGAATGGAGACATGGTGAAATTTGAATTACAAGTTTCACCACTTTTGCGTTCTGTACACTATCTGACTAACAGTTTTTTTGAGGCACTCCCTAATATAAAACATTATCGTATATGATCAGAACCAAAAGAACTAGTAAAATGAGAAGTACTTCTCGACTATCAAGTCAATTAAAACCTCTGATCTCCTTTGATTTTATCTTTTGTCAGAATTGGAAATTTCATTTCTTCTATTTCTAACCTTAAATTCAGGGGGTATACAAAAACGAAAGATATAGTTGGTGAATTGAAAGTATGATAAGAATGTGCACGTGGTAGCTCTTGTTATAATTTTCATTGGAACGGAAAGACCTCGAACACTATTGGACTGATTATGCCATTTCTGAAAAATTGCATTCGTGTGCGGAAAACTTAAGATTATGAAATAAGCTTTCAAGAACTAACCTTTCTGGGACAAATATGTGTCTATAAACTAAAAGTGAAAGTACCTATTGGGTTTTATTACTTATATTCCATTGTTCACTGCTCCTACCTGTTATATGTTCTTTTAGATAATATTATTATTCATTCTCATAATGCTCCACCAGTTATCCAGTCAAATCTCCGTTTTCCTGTAAAATTGCAGGCGTGTGTGCTTCGGAATGATAAATGTGTTCAACTCTCCGATCGAAGCCTCGACTCTAGATGAATTCCACGAGGGAAAGGATAGGACAGAGGACGCCGTCTTCCAAGAGGTCCGACTCGCATTCTACACAATGGCCAAAATATACAAACCACACAATTTCCCTCGTTCTTCATTCAAAAGTTATCGAGAACTAAACACGTCAAAACACTCCAATCAAACTTCAGATGGTACTCAAACTGAAATAGTCTCCCGAATTTACTTGGTAATTCGCATTCGAGTTAAAAGAAGGAGATGATGCGTATAGTGTTTTGCTCGAAACCGTAAGTATCACACGATAGCTGCATTCACAAACATTTACAAATGCTCCTATTTCGGGAAAAGTGAGAAACTAGTTTAACTATGTACTTGACTTATAATCTGGCGTGGACGGAGAGAAACGATTGGTTTCAGGCGCGGAAGCGACCGGTCGTATCGTACAATGCGGACGGGAGAAAGGTAAATTCTGCTTGAGCTCTAGTTCGCTCATCCAATCCTTTTCTTTCCTAATTATTCAGCAAATTCGTTCGTTCATCGATTCACAAAACGATTGGTTTTGTTCTCTTTCGCAAACTGAGTTGTTCGTTCAATTCCTTCACTACGAATACATTCGAAAAGTCGTTCAAGACGCACGAGGCTTCATCAACTCACAAACTCTATTTTGGAGCCATTTCGGAAAACGATTTAAGCTATTTCCGTTTCTAGCTATAAAACTACAATTGGAAGCCGAGCTGAATCCATTTAAACTGCCTTATGATCGAATTCGATATTGTAGACCTCGTACTCTGGTAATCACAGCTGGTTTCGTTTACGGCGCGATGTTGTAGGCACTAAAGGCTTGCATCAAAGGTTTGAATAAGATACTGTGAAGTGAACATGATGACGATGAACGTTATACTGCAGATTGTCGACGGGACTGTTGAGCATGAGCAGAGTCCGAACAACCTGTGGTCGACGGCGATTACCCGCGGAGCAGCCAATGAGTGGCGCGAAAAGGCGGGCGGAGGGCGCCTGCACCGCGCCAAGCGATCTGGTAACTACCTTCTTCCATACGGCTAGCTGAGCGCCATCCTAAATTTCTTCCCGAACCAGCTGGTTTGCTAGATTTGCTCTTGAGTCCATGAAGTGAACCACGTGTTTCGGGGAGAAATCGATTTGTCACAAAAACACCAAACGCTCATTCAGTTTCGGTAGGAATTGTCTATCGATCACTATACAACTCAAAATAGGTCCCGCTCAATCACGTATTACCCTAGAAGTCAGTTCCGTTAGCTAAGCAGAGAACTCTGGTCTCAGTAAACAGTTTACAAAGAACACACAATGGTGGGGAACAGGTGCTAACCATAATAGGGACAGCGCGAATTCCCGGAAACTTCTTCAGTTCAATTTCTATTTTGAAAGAAAATTTTGCATTACTTTATCAAAACTATCACTCACGGCAGATATGAGAAGCATTGTCCAATTCTGCTTCTAGGAAAAGGTACCAATTAAACGGGTGTCCCTCTTTGGTAAACTAGTGCGGTACGGTTTCTACTTGAGAAGGCACTCCCTCGACTAGATGACTGATTCAAAAGGATTCCATTATACAAACTATTGAACATGCACGACTGAAAGAACTGCGCGATAGAAGCGCCCAAAATAACTTGAAGACATGTGATGATGTGAAACTTTCAGTAGCCAACTTTGCCTACGACTGTCGAATCTTCCTCAATCAATCTTCGCGAAGATATGCCACACAGCTACTGGTAATCGTCAATCTATCCCTCATGCTAATATTTCTTTACCTGTTTAAACTCACTTTTTAATACATATTACTAAAATAATAAATTGTTCGTAAAACTGCATATTCCATTGATGAATTGCTGAAAGGAGTAGGCCTCGAAAAACAGATGCCGGCAAATGATACTACTCCAAAATGGCCTTCATGATTTGCGTGGCCTCATCTTGCCCAATAAGGCCATAAAATGTTCGTGAACTGCTGGAAACCTAGCAGTTTATGCGATTACTGGAAGTGGCTGATTGGCTGATACTGAATTATTGAACACTTTCCTTTTGTATTTCATTTCATATGTGGTAACACACTGGATCAATAAATCTTCACCATCACAGAGAAATTTCAACAATATGCAATTCAGTAAATATTATTGATGGGAGCTATTCCAGTTATTGCAGTGATTTATACCAGATATAGTAAATAGACGAATATTTAGAGTGTGATCCGTGAAGAGTGCCTAGAATTAAGTCCAGACAAGCAATCAATAAAAACAAAACAAACTACAACTGACTTTCAATAACGTGGGACCGTGCTTGAGAACCGCATGAATTGGATGGTAGCACAACCGGGGTTGATTAGACACGATATGGAGGAATTGACAAAATATGCAAGAATTAGGAAGAAAAATAATGTGCACAAAACATCCGCATTCCAAAATAACACAGAAAACGAAAGAAAAGAACATTCCTAACGAGAGGGTGATCCTATAACACAAACGACAGCGGCTAGGAGAGAGCGATGAGTTTCTAAGTAGTGGTTTAACACTTTGCTGTAGTCCCTCCTTGAATACATTAAATATGACAAAGGGCATGTTACAGAAATTGGAGGAACAACGCAATTACAGCCCACATTCGAATGGAATGACTAGTAACTCAGATGAGAGACTTTCAAGGAAAATGATAAATGTATTACCTCCATCTTCAACCAAATTACACATCTAGCCGCTAGTTGTCGGAAAAGATGTACAGATTATTCGTTGCCGCAAGGGCTATGATATTTTCTTGCGGATGCCAGGCAGTATGCAGTATTTTCCTATTGAAATCCAACGAATCGGGAGCCAGTTCCTCTTCTATTGAAGCAGTCTGAAATACGACATAGTTGATAACAGCTACTTAGACGTCGCTTGCACCGGTACCGCACCAGTACAGCTGGAAAAGTGGGCGGGGCGCACCGGTGCGTACCGGTACGTACAGGGCAAAAAATCGATAATTATCAAATTCATTGGTATAATGACCAATTTTCGAGCTTTTTTCAATTGATTTTTGTCTAACTTCACTTTAGAAGTAGTTTCCAATCTATCCGACTGGAGAACAACTATTTCGCTTTCTTTAAATTCATTATAGGCATGTTTAAATGATAGATTCATTTGTTAACGTGGGTATTGCTTTCTTGGTAACAACAACAACATCAGGTTCTCATTTTTCATATTATATATTATTGCGATGCACATATGAATAAATCACATGCAAAAAAAGAGTAATCATTAGCTATAAAAACAGCGAAGCGATTACTTTCATTTCTAGAATATTGGAAACTACTTCTAAAATGAAGTTAGACAAAAAACAATTGAAAAAAGCTCGAAAATTGGTCATTATACCAATGAATTTGATAATTATCGACTTTTTGCCCTGTACGTACCGGTAACGCACCGGTGCGCCCCGCCCACTTTTCCAGCTGTACTGGTGCTGTACCGGTGCAAGCGGTCGCCTGAGTACTATCATTATTAGATCATTACATCTACTATCATAACAATTATACTAAAATTGCGCATAAAAAACCAATAATGTAACAATTATTGGAACAGAAATAACTTTCGCCACATAAGGATAAGAACATACGACTAAAGCATCTATCCCATGTCTATCACACACATTCAAGATTCAACAACGTTTCTCGCGTGAGCTGTAATCGAGTGAAATCTCGTGCGTAGGTTATTATGAAGATAAGGTAAGGAAGATGACGAAGATAAAAAAATGCCTACCTCGCCAAGCGCCCTCTTTTTTCTACCAGCTGCTGCACTCGCGATCCGTCTTGTACGAAGAAGGGAATGTGGTTCTTGTGGACGTGCCTCCCAAGTTTTGGCGTCTGACGAGCCGCGGGCATAGGAGCGGAACAGGTTGTGATACGACCCAGTCAGCACATGCCTGAACATTATACCGAATTGTGCCATGAATAAAGTCTAGGACCGGATGAGCAGCGTTAGATCGAGCCCACTCATAATTTCATATTTCTGGCATACAAAACGCAACCCACCCTGGACAAAGAAATATAAAGCAATGAATTAGAAAAGGCAACAATTCGGAGCAACAATTTCACAATCGATTTTGTACAGAAACATCATATGGAGATGAACCGGGAAATTTACGACAGACTCACTTGTCATCTCCACTCCATCCACACTCGAACTTGTCGAATATTGAGTCGTTCTCGTACAAAGCACACAGTTTTGTGCGAAGATGATCGTGTACGGCATATGTCTCAACAGGACGGTTCTCCATATTCAAGTCCCAAACCTTGAAGAAATATTGTACACACTGAGTAATGTGATGAAATGCAAGCAAAACATTGGTTTCGGATAGGCAAGGAAGGCCAGTAAAATGGGACTTCTTCACTAAAAGGAGATCATCGATAAAATTCGGGAATCTTTCGAGGCAGAATTCCGGGTATTGCCGAAAATGATTGAAATTCAACCTAATTGAAATTTTCTGACCTTTGAACATGGACGTCGTAAACATTTCAACTTACCTTCACAGTCAGATAATCCCTAGTCAGAAGATAACGGCCATTGTGAGAGAATTTAGTGTCCGATACACTAGCGATTATCTCTGAGAAAAACGATCGAGCATTGGGATCTTCAGCTTCTTCGTAAACTGAAAAGTATATGAAGTTAGGGATGAGAACAGCTGATAAGCATATGTCCTACTGACTTGTCATCAAGAAAACAATAGGGAATGCGTGGTTGATCTTGCAAAACATTATTGAAAGGACTTGATAAGAAATGATGAACAAAAACAATCTCTGAAAAAAAACGAACTCTTGGCATGGGCATCGCACAGCGCTCTGTCCCTCATATCACAAAGTCGAATGGAGCCTTTGCTCGAGGAATAAACAAACCTGGAATCATATAAAATAAAAAGTTGCACTATGCAATATCTGTCGTCGCTACTTAAAAATCAAAGAACATACAAAATAAAAAAATACGGGTGGTTGTTCATTCAATTCAGCCACCTGTTCCGAGTTCAGACACGTTACTTGTTCATAGTTTGGAGAGAAACCTACAGGTTGCATTGATTAGGGTGAAACTCGGCAGCGGTGACTACTTCGGTGAGCTCTTCCATATTGGTGGGCTTGATGTCGACAATATCTAGAAAGGAACTAGTTTAATAGAATGAAAATATGTGAATATAACAGTCAGCTGAATACTGAGAATCGGAATAACCTGAAGGATGATCATTTTGAGTGAGAGATACCAGAACAATTGTGAAAAAGAGAAAACTCACTAAATGATTCATTGGTAATTTCATGATGCCACAAATTAATTCGCAAATCATCGGCGGACAGAAAGGTCTCCTGGAATGAGATGTTGATCAGATAGATGCGATGCCTTGGTTAACTAAACGAAACTTGATCAACCGTGACTAGGGAACACCGATAAGTATCGAATGGTATTCATAAATTCTGAAAAACTGGGAGCGAGAACAAAACACGTTATTGGTAAATTCAAATAACAGTGCCTACTCTAATATCTGAATAAATCTTATTATAACAGCGCCAAATCCCGCCAAATTGCGTGATTTCAGTTGTTACATGAAAATCAAACACCCACTAGTTTCAACCGTATTGGAAAAATGGCTGACCTGATCAGAATTGACGCTGATACTATTCACGTGATAGGTGTGCGCATTGCCGTACACTCTCCGTGGACTAGCTTCAACTATCAATTCCATGGGAACAATGGAAGGAATTTGTAAACTACCACCGAATCGGCCGCTGGAAAAAGTGTGAAGATCATTTATAAGTTATTGTATTCTACACTGTAAGGGGTTTCTACTGAACGTGTAGCTACGGAGTAGCAGAAAGTGAAGGCATCGGGTGACCGATAATAATTACTTAGAACACCAACCGGCCTTGTCTGGGAACATTCCAAGCATCCTCAGCAACTTTTCGTTCGCGTTCGCTTATTTTCCATAGCTTCACGGTTTTATCTGAAAATCGACATATCAGCAACTAAAAGACGGTAAAGAAAGAAGTAGACATATTCTGAATTGTTGAAGAAAAAACTTTCGGTCGAGAGATCAATGCAGAAACTAGGAACAACGCACAAAAATGGAGGATATACGTGAGAGTGAAAAACAGAATCACACAAAAACTATTCCACTCAGCGCTCACCATTGGTGGAGAGAATGAAGTTGGCAGCGTTCTTCTTCTTGAGCCACTTGATTTGATTGATCTTCTCCTCTATTTCCAAAGATTTCAGATAATCGAATTCGGGCTCATGAGATTGAAACGTTGAATATACATTGTATTCCCGAGAACGCGCACCGTTGACGTATTTTCCCTTAAAATATAAATGTTCTGTAATCCCATGGGAGACATAAGTTTCCTTCGTTTTTAGGAGTTATGAAAATGTCTATAAATTCATCAAATCGAAAATAACTACTTATCGACTGCTCGACGCCGATAATATAGTATATATCAGGACTAATAAGTTCAGAAGACCGATGTTCAGAAGACCTTTCACATATTAAATCCTGAAACATTTAGGAATGGGTGAAGCAATAATTGCAGCTAATTGTAATGCAACCTCATAATGCGTCCCCTTAACACGACGACGGATGAGAATTTTGCTGAAGGTTGCTCGGGGATTAGAGCTCAGCTAAAACTCACGCTTTGATCTCGTTGAAAAATAACTACTCGTCCGCCCTTGTCGCCCGTGGCGAGGTACTCTCCATCATGCGAAAATTCCACACACGAGATAATGTCCGCTGAAACAAGTGGAGAGTACTCATTCGAAATCCAAATTGAAAGTGCAAACTGAAGACTGGGCAAACAACTTTGCTCGAATCTCTAATTAGGTGGGGCTAGTAGAATACAAATGAAAGATAGCTAACACTTATTGCTCTAAGCTCTAATTAACCAAGTGAAGTGAATCATTGCTCTCAGATCCTCCATTCTTGTAGAGCCAAAAAAAACAATGTGGAAAAAATCGCTAACAAGGCAATGAACAACTGATTTCGTATAAAGGGACGCATAAACAATATAGAGCAAATTTATCTCAGAGTATAGTTATGTGCAGACGTACCCTCGGTGTGAGCATCATCTCCATCGATATTGCCTTTCACCTGGCTGAACCTCCATTCTATTCCGGGTTCTAGGGGTTCTGATGTGTCCATTGAAGTGCCTGCTGGCTCATCCACTTCCATTACCATACTAAAAACACACTTTCAACTTATTTGGCTGAAATCACTTGTAAAAAACGTGAAAGCTATTGTCGTTTCACCACTGAAACAATTTTCCGATTGGATGTAGTATGGTCCGTTGGAAATGGCGAGCTATTTAACAAAATATTATCACAGCTGTAAAGCTCACGTGCTGGGATTTGCAGAATCCAGTTTTCCGCACAGCCACAATTGACCTTCTTAGCCTTGATGGAACGCACCTCAACGGAAACGGAACCCGGAAACCTTAATTGAATTAGTTAAGATGACGGCGAAACGACGGTAAACGGAAAGGGAATCAATTCATTTACCGGCAAAGGTTGAATAATGTGAATAGTTCATGAACGAAGTGCTAGTGTACATTGATCTAATAAATTTTAAGCAAAATAATAATAAAATGACCCACGTGTTCATATTTTAAATATCTATTTTTACTTATGAAAAACTGGGTGTCTCGTATAAAAGTACAGTCAACAAAATGGGAACACCAGTGGAACAGCTAAAAATTCGAAGAAAGGAGCGATGAAATTTTTACCGCAGGGATTAAATTGGTTTAATCTGTCACAACGTTCACGGTTTGGGAAATTCAAATGTGCAAAGCTGAGCAATGAGTGTAACCAAAAAACCGAATCTAATAACAGAGCACTATCACCCATGAGAGATCGATATTGACGCGCGGTGCACAGCGAAACCCCGCGCCCCAATTAATCCTCTACTTGGCACATCAGTTGCCAATGGCATGGACACAGGTGGACCAGCATTGGCAAGAAATCATAGAGTCGCTGATGAGCAGTACATTGGAATCACCAATATGGACATAAGAATATGGGTTAGAAAGGTGGTTACGCAAAACGAAACAAAAATTAATTCATAGCCGACGGAAATAAAGCTTGACGCTAACTCCAACGCCGCAAAATTTAACGAAAAAAATTTGCGTCTTCAAACTTGAATGTCCATAACTAGCCAACATGTTATTCTATCGCGCAATTAAGTAATTTACGTTACAAGTTAAATGAAAACTTCACGTAGTCCGAACTCCGATTATGTTCACGGTTCCATGAGAAGTTTTGAAAAATTCGAAATAAATATTTAGTACCCAATGACTACAACAGCTTTCAGAATGACAAAACACACGAAAGTAATACCGCACACACCTAAATGGCTCAAGAGTGCTGTATTAGTGGGGCGGTGAAACCATATGTTTCACAAATTAAATACTGGTCAATAAGACATATCGATTGGACGCCCAAGGAGGGAAATGTGAAAAACGAGTAGGGAATTTTTTTTTCCATTTTTCTACAGAGTCCCCCAACTATAGCGAGAATGAAATATAAAACTACGCATTCTAATCTTAACTTTATTACAATGTATTACGCGGAATCATACCCGTCTGAGCTAGCAGAGTAGAAGGAAATCTAAAGGCTGGCAATTCAGTCGAACACACTTCAACATTTGTACAAATACACGGTTCTGTGGTAGGTGCCGATTCTCCCATTTCGACAGTATGAACAAAATGTCAATGACCGCAAAATTCAATTTGCTGGTAACTCAATGATCATCACAGACTTCAATCATAGAAAACGAAAAACTGAAGATCGCATCGTAGTGTGAAGGGATTTTATCGACTTTAAATAGAGAACTAAATAATCTAGCTAACGTCTTAGGTTCAGTTAACAATAATACGAGAACCCAAATTCAAAATAACAACGCAACAGAATTTTGAGCAATTTCCCTCTATTTTTTGATTTTTTTAAATTTGCGCCCGGATCGAGATCGCACGCGCCGCAGCCGCTACGCGTCTAGTTATGTCGATACGGGACCTATTGAGTAGAAGTAAAAGTGTTGTGCTTTGTTGAGAACAATTCCGTAGCTTTTCCAAATACTATGCCGACAAAACTTTGTCGAGGAGAGGGAGAAGGAATATATCACCGTGGAACACGGGACCAGAACTCGGGCGAAACTCATTCAAAGCATTAAGTCCTCCATTTTGTATGTTAGACGGAAAAAATTGAGTTTCATTGTAGGAAGTACTGCATTCGCATGCTGACAAGAATAAACTGCAGTATGAATTTAAAAAAAAATAACTTCCCGGGTCATTTGAATCACGTGAACGTTGTCGATTTTGGGAACTTTCACAGTCGCTCGGAACGGGGCGAATTAACTCCAGAACCCGGTACTTCCTGAACCGAACTGCGAACCGGTCACTGGGAAACCGAACTGACTGAACCGACCGAACCAAGATTCTAGCCTTACCTGTTCTCCAGTGAAAGTTTTGAACTGAACCCATATAAATCATGAATTAAACAAACAAGTCGTATATAGGGTAAAATGAGTGGATCCCGGTTTAGTTCGAAGCATTCATTGAAGAACCGGTTGGTTCCTAATGGCGGTGCGATCGTTTCGATTCGGTTCCCCTGTAACCGGTTCGACTCTCCGGGAAGCACCCGGTTCTCCAGTGAGTTGACCTAGGAACGGAGTCTGATTAGGAATGATGTAAACTATATCATGTTGTAGTGGAAGTCCTCTTGGTTTTCTCTATACGCGTGTTCATCATAAAAATGTTGTGCTAATGAATATTGCATTAACCGTTTTATCTCATTCTCAACTTTCTTCATGTGTGAGGTGATATAAAGATGGGTTTCGGAATCGGGCTTTGAGAGTTGGCGCAGTGTACCCGACTGTTATAAACTTTAAAACTCGCAAAATTCGAAACTTCAAAAAACTGTTTGGAACATAAGAAAGAACTGGGTGTGCTCATTGATACTGCGTGTATCGTTTTATCTCTTTCTCAACTTTCTTCATGTATGAGGTGATATAAAGATGGGTTTCGGAATCGGGCTTTGAGAGTTGGCGCAGTGTACTCGACTGTTATAAACTTTAAAACTCGCAAAATTCGAAACTTCAAAAAACTGTTTGGAACATGAGAAAGAACTGGGTGTGCTCATTGATACTGCGTGTATCGTTTTATCTCTTTCTCAACTTTCTTCATGTATGAGGTGATATAAAGATGGGTTTCGGAATCGGGCTTTGAGAGTTGGCGCAGTGTACTCGACTGTTATAAACTTTAAAACTCGCAAAATTCGAAACTCCAAAAAACTGTTTGGAACATGAGAAAGAACTGGGTGTGCTCATTGATACTGCGTGTATCGTTTTATCTCTTTCTGAACTTTCTTCATGTATGAGGTGATATAAAGATGGGTTTCGGAATCGGGCTTTGAGAGTTGGCGCAGTGTACTCGACTGTTATAAACTTTAAAACTCGCAAAATTCGAAACTCCAAAAAACTGTTTGGAACATAGGAAAGAACTGGGTGTGCTCATTAACACTGCGTTCATCGTTTTATCTCTTTCTGAACTTTCTTCATGTATGAGGTGATATAAAGATGGGTTTCGGAATCGGGCTTTGAGAGTTGGCGCAGTGTACTCGACTGTTATAAACTTTAAAACTCGCAAAATTCGAAACTCCAAAAAACTGTTTGGAACATAGGAAAGAACTGGGTGTGCTCATTAACACTGCGTTCATCGTTTTATCTCTTTCTGAACTTTCTTCATGTATGAGGTGATATAAAGATGGGTTTCGGAATCGGGCTTTGAGAGTTGGCGCAGTGTACTCGACTGTTATAAACTTTAAAACTCGCAAAATTCGAAACTTCAAAAAACTGTTTGGAACATGAGAAAGAACTGGGTGTGCTCATTGATACTGCGTGTATCGTTTTATCTCTTTCTCAACTTTCTTCATGTATGAGGTGATATAAAGATGGGTTTCGGAATCGGGCTTTGAGAGTTGGCGCAGTGTACTCGACTGTTATAAACTTTAAAACTCGCAAAATTCGAAACTCCAAAAAACTGTTTGGAACATAGGAAAGAACTGGGTGTGCTCATTAACACTGCGTTCATCGTTTTATCTCTTTCTGAACTTTCTTCATGTATGAGGTGATATAAAGATGGGTTTCGGAATCGGGCTTTGAGAGTTGGCGCAGTGTACTCGACTGTTATAAACTTTAAAACTCGCAAAATTCGAAACTCCAAAAAACTGTTTGGAACATAGGAAAGAACTGGGTGTGCTCATTAACACTGCGTTCATCGTTTTATCTCTTTCTGAACTTTCTTCATGTATGAGGTGATATAAAGATGGGTTTCGGAATCGGGCTTTGAGAGTTGGCGCAGTGTACTCGACTGTTATAAACTTTAAAACTCGCAAAATTCGAAACTCCAAAAAACTGTTTGGAACATAGGAAAGAACTGGGTGTGCTCATTAACACTGCGTTCATCGTTTTATCTCTTTCTGAACTTTCTTCATGTATGAGGTGATATAAAGATGGGTTTCGGAATCGGGCTTTGAGAGTTGGCGCAGTGTACTCGACTGTTATAAACTTTAAAACTCGCAAAATTCGAAACTTCAAAAAACTGTTTGGAACATAATAAAGAACTGGGTGTGCTCATTGATACTGCATGTATCGTTTTATCTCTTTCTCAACTTTCTTCATGTATGAGGTGATATAAAGATGGGTTTCGGAATCGGGCTTTGAGAGTTGGCGCAGTGTACTCGACTGTTATAAACTTTAAAACTCGCAAAATTCGAAACTTCAAAAAACTGTTTGGAACATAGGAAAGAACTGGGTGTGCTCATTAACACTGCGTTCATCGTTTTATCTCTTTCTGAACTTTCTTCATGTATGAGGTGATATAAAGATGGGTTTCGGAATCGGGCTTTGAGAGTTGGCGCAGTGTACTCGACTGTTATAAACTTTAAAACTCGCAAAATTCGAAACTCCAAAAAACTGTTTGGAACATAGGAAAGAACTGGGTGTGCTCATTAACACTGCGTTCATCGTTTTATCTCTTTCTGAACTTTCTTCATGTATGAGGTGATATAAAGATGGGTTTCGGAATCGGGCTTTGAGAGTTGGCGCAGTGTACTCGACTGTTATAAACTTTAAAACTCGCAAAATTCGAAACTCCAAAAAACTGTTTGGAACATAGGAAAGAACTGGGTGTGCTCATTAACACTGCGTTCATCGTTTTATCTCTTTCTGAACTTTCTTCATGTATGAGGTGATATAAAGATGGGTTTCGGAATCGGGCTTTGAGAGTTGGCGCAGTGTACTCGACTGTTATAAACTTTAAAACTCGCAAAATTCGAAACTCCAAAACTGTTTGGAACATAAGAAAGAACTGGGTGTGCTCATTAACACTGCGTTCATCGTTTTATCTCTTTCTGAACTTTCTTCATGTATGAGGTGATATAAAGATGGGTTTCGGAATCGGGCTTTGAGAGTTGGCGCAGTGTACTCGACTGTTATAAACTTTAAAACTCGCAAAATTCGAAACTTCAAAAAACTGTTTGGAACATAATAAAGAACTGGGTGTGCTCATTGATACTGCATGTATCGTTTTATCTCTTTCTCAACTTTCTTCATGTATGAGGTGATATAAAGATGGGTTTCGGAATCGGGCTTTGAGAGTTGGCGCAGTGTACTCGACTGTTATAAACTTTAAAACTCGCAAAATTCGAAACTTCAAAAAACTGTTTGGAACATAGGAAAGAACTGGGTGTGCTCATTAACACTGCGTTCATCGTTTTATCTCTTTCTGAACTTTCTTCATGTATGAGGTGATATAAAGATGGGTTTCGGAATCGGGCTTTGAGAGTTGGCGCAGTGTACTCGACTGTTATAAACTTTAAAACTCGCAAAATTCGAAACTTCAAAAAACTGTTTGGAACATAATAAAGAACTGGGTGTGCTCATTAACACTGCGTTCATCGTTTTATCTCTTTCTGAACTTTCTTCATGTATGAGGTGATATAAAGATGGGTTTCGGAATCGGGCTTTGAGAGTTGGCGCAGTGTACTCGATTGTTATGAACTTTAAACCTCGCAAAATTCGAAACTTCAAAAAACTGTTTGGAACATAAGAAAGAACTGGGTGTGCTCATTGATACTGCGTGAATCGTTTTATCTCTTTCTCGACTTTCTTCATGTATGAGGTGATATAAAGATGGGTTTCGGAATCGGGCTTTGAGAGTTGGCGCAGTGTACTCGATTGTTATGAACTTTAAACCTCGCAAAATTCGAAACTTCAAAAAACTGTTTGGAACATAAGAAAGAACTGGGTGTGCTCATTGATACTGCATGTATCGTTTTATCTCTTTCTCAACTTTCTTCATGTATGAGGTGATATAAAGATGGGTTTCGGAATCGGGCTTTGAGAGTTGGCGCAGTGTACTCGACTGTTATAAACTTTAAAACTCGCAAAATTCGAAACTTCAAAAAACTGTTTGGAACATGAGAAAGAACTGGGTGTGCTCATTGATACTGCGTGTATCGTTTTATCTCTTTCTCAACTTTCTTCATGTATGAGGTGATATAAAGATGGGTTTCGGAATCGGGCTTTGAGAGTTGGCGCAGTGTACTCGACTGTTATAAACTTTAAAACTCGCAAAATTCGAAACTCCAAAAAACTGTTTGGAACATAGGAAAGAACTGGGTGTGCTCATTAACACTGCGTTCATCGTTTTATCTCTTTCTGAACTTTCTTCATGTATGAGGTGATATAAAGATGGGTTTCGGAATCGGGCTTTGAGAGTTGGCGCAGTGTACTCGACTGTTATAAACTTTAAAACTCGCAAAATTCGAAACTCCGAAAAACTGTTTGGAACATAGGAAAGAACTGGGTGTGCTCATTAACACTGCGTTCATCGTTTTATCTCTTTCTGAACTTTCTTCATGTATGAGGTGATATAAAGATGGGTTTCGGAATCGGGCTTTGAGAGTTGGCGCAGTGTACTCGACTGTTATAAACTTTAAAACTCGCAAAATTCGAAACTTCAAAAAACTGTTTGGAACATAGGAAAGAACTGGGTGTGCTCATTAACACTGCGTTCATCGTTTTATCTCTTTCTGAACTTTCTTCATGTATGAGGTGATATAAAGATGGGTTTCGGAAGCGGGCTTTGAGAGTTGGCGCAGTGTACTCGACTGTTATAAACTTTAAAACTCGCAAAATTCGAAACTTCAAAAAACTGTTTGGAACATAAGAAAGAACTGGGTGTGCTCATTAACACTGCGTTCATCGTTTTATCTCTTTCTGAACTTTCTTCATGTATGAGGTGATATAAAGATGGGTTTCGGAATCGGGCTTTGAGAGTTGGCGCAGTGTACCCGACTGTTATAAACTTTAAAACTCGCAAAATTCGAAACTTCAAAAAACTGTTTGGAACATGAGAAAGAACTGGGTGTGCTCATTGATACTGCGTGTATCGTTTTATCTCTTTCTCAACTTTCTTCATGTATGAGGTGATATAAAGATGGGTTTCGGAATCGGGCTTTGAGAGTTGGCGCAGTGTACTCGACTGTTATAAACTTTAAAACTCGCAAAATTCGAAACTCCAAAAAACTGTTTGGAACATAGGAAAGAACTGGGTGTGCTCATTAACACTGCGTTCATCGTTTTATCTCTTTCTGAACTTTCTTCATGTATGAGGTGATATAAAGATGGGTTTCGGAATCGGGCTTTGAGAGTTGGCGCAGTGTACTCGACTGTTATAAACTTTAAAACTCGCAAAATTCGAAACTCCAAAAAACTGTTTGGAACATGAGAAAGAACTGGGTGTGCTCATTGATACTTTGTGTATCGTTTTATCTCTTTCTCAACTTTCTTCATGTATGAGGTGATATAAAGATGGGTTTCGGAATCGGGCTTTGAGAGTTGGCGCAGTGTACTCGACTGTTATAAACTTTAAAACTCGCAAAATTCGAAACTCCAAAAAACTGTTTGGAACATAAGAAAGAATTGGGTGTGCTCATTAATACTGCGTTCATCGTTTTATCTCTTTTCTCTTTTCAGTAGTGTTGTTTTCGGGCTCCTGATTGCTGAAAACCGGATTAGAGTGTAGTTTGAAGACTACCTTCACTTCTGGTGCCCAATCCCACGCAAATGCAGTTTTTACCGATTTTTACTATAAGGTTTTACTCGCTCCACTTACGAAAACCCCATGGAATCAATTATCGACCCTGTCATTGATAGAGTTTGTTGCATATGTATTTGCAGTGGGGTGTGGTAGGTCGATGTGAAAATTGGTTTCACCCAGCATACAATACACAATAGTTTCCTATCGCTCAAGGAATATTTAGAACCAGCGTGGGTTTTTAGAATCGTGGATGAATAATTTCCTTTTCAACTCGTTCCTGAACCTGTCAACTCTATATCCTGAGTTGTCGAAAACCACGCGACAATTGAAATAAAAACAGGAGCAACACAATGTCATCGGTATTTTGTTGTAGTGTGACGATTCATCCATTCATCTCGCCGCAACCAGTATCCCTAGTTAGAAAAGATGGTACGGTGCTTGAACTGTAAATTAGATCTGTTTTTCACTAGAGCTCATCAAAATCAAGGCATTTTTACTCCGAAAAACAAAAACAAGCTGTCATTCGGGTTATGCCAACAATATGATAAGGTGCTTGTGTGCGTAGGTCAGCTGTTCGCTATAAAATGAGCACGCGACCCGCCAACACGCAACGAGCATGTCTTCTGGACGCAGTCTATTCTTCTTCCTATGCGTATTGGCAACTTCTATCGCGTTCCCTAATTGGCGGAACTGTGCCTTTTGTCAGGTACGCTTTGATAGAGCAACAAATTTCCATGCTCAATTTTTTCTGCCCTCATACTTTTAGAGATTGAGAGTTTCGAATGTGTAAACTACATGTTCAAAAAAATATTTAATTATAACCAATAAGGCGGATCGCCAAGTGAGATTGGCCTTCGGAATGTTTTTGTGTACGAGTCCACGTTTAGCCGTGTAGACAGTTCTTACCCTGTTTCTTCCATACATTAGGTCAGTAATCCAGCCAAATATTAGGTTAGCACACCGTTATTACGCGGCCAATTCCATATCTAAGCACGTTTTCAGGTAACTTATCCTATACTAGGTAACCTTTTTTAGGTTACTTGTGTAGATGACCTCGAAGTGACCTAAAACTGAAATCCGGTTCCCATCAAAAAAGACAGTAAAAATCATTGTTTGCTTGTAAAAAAAAAGACAGTAAAAATCATTGTTTGGTTACAAAAAGGTTACCAAGAAAGGGTGAGGTTATGTAAAAATCTATTGAGACATATAATTCCCGGTCCACCACGCTAGTCTGCTCTTTGACTCTATCCCCGCAGTTCGGGTACTGGCGAAGTACAGGGCCAGTTCCGTCGGAAAACACCGGTACTGGCGCTCTAGTATGTTTGGTTATGTTTCTAGCGCCTGCGAGTTGTCTCTGAGTTCAATGGTTCGTAGATGTGCGTTCTGCTACTCTGGGTGATATCGAACGTGTTCAGAAAACGGTCACGGACTGTTCTTCTACTTTCGGGGTCGCCATTAGAAACGTGTCCGACCTGGGTCTCATCAACTACTTCCGTCGCGCTTGTCCGCAATATCGAGTGGAATCCGTCATTCTCGAACAGGTTGGCAACCATCACCTTCTCTTCTCTCATACTGCAGTAGGTGTACAGGTTGAATGCACCATGAATATTGTTGGAAAGTGTCAGGGAGGGGGTGGACCTGTTCTGTCAAACCGACATTAGCGGCTATCTCGTCTATTGTTTGCCATCGGCAGAGAGAAAGAGAAAAACAGAATTTGCAATTATGACTCCCCGCTTTCGAGTGCTTTTTCAGTGACAAGATGAATCCAAATTAATTATAATTAGTTCCTCCCGTTCAACGAACAACTTTACTCATCCTTTAGGTTTGCCTCCAAATGGTCGAGGAGTATCATAATTCTCTCTTCAATGGTCTAAGACAGCAGGACACGCCCACAACCATATGTGAACTTTGTAATGATTGTACATAAATTTCTCTCAAAGGATATTGAAACTATATATGAATGTCTTTGCTGTTTTATCTTGGACCAAAAACCCGGAAAAATAAAAATCTACTGCCACTATTATTTATTTGCACTCGATAGAATTTCGGAAAGACGTAAATTGGTGTTCGTGTCGGGCGTACCACGATGATCATCTTCTGTCTAATTGGTGTTCGTGTCGGGCGTACCACGATGATCATCTTCTGTCTAATTGGTGTTTGTGTCGGGCGTACCACGATGATCATCTTCTGTCTAATTGGTGTTTGTGTCGGGCGTACCACGATGATCATCTTCTGTCTAATTGGTGTTTGTGTCGGGCGTACCACGATGATCATCTTCTGTCTAATTGGTGTTTGTGTCGGGCGTACCACGATGATCATCTTCTGTCTAATTGGTGTTTGTGTCGGGCGTACCACGATGATCATCTTCTGTCTAATTGGTGTTTGTGTCGGGCGTACCACGATGATCATCTTCTGTCTAATTGGTGTTTGTTTCGGGCGTACCACGATGATCATCTTCTGTCTAATTGGTGTTTGTGTCGGGCGTACCACGATGATCATCTTCTGTCTAATTGGTGTTTGTGTCGGGCGTACCACGATGATCATCTTCTGTCTAATTGGTGTTTGTGTCGGGCGTACCACGATGATCATCTTCTGTCTAATTGGTGTTTGTGTCGGGCGTACCACGATGATCATCTTCTGTCTAATTGGTGTTTGTGTCGGGCGTACCACGATGATCATCTTCTGTCTAATTGGTGTTCGTGTCGGGCGTACCACGATGATCATCTTCTGTCTAATTGGTGTTCGTGTCGGGCGTACCACGATGATCATCTTCTGTCTAATTGGTGTTCGTGTCGGGCGTACCACGATGATCATCTTCTGTCTAATTGGTGTTTGTGTCGGGCGTACCACGATGATCATCTTCTGTCTAATTGGTGTTTGTGTCGGGCGTACCACGATGATCATCTTCTGTCTAATTGGTGTTTGTGTCGGGCGTACCACGATGATCATCTTCTGTCTAATTGGTGTTTGTGTCGGGCGTACCACGATGATCATCTTCTGTCTAATTGGTGTTCGTGTCGGGCGTACCACGATGATCATCTTCTGTCTAATTGGTGTTTGTGTCGGGCGTACCACGATGATCATCTTCTGTCTAATTGGTGTTCGTGTCGGGCGTACCACGATGATCATCTTCTGTCTAATTGGTGTTTGTGTCGGGCGTACCACGATGATCATCTTCTGTCTAATTGGTGTTTGTGTCGGGCGTACCACGATGATCATCTTCTGTCTAATTGGTGTTCGTGTCGGGCGTACCACGATGATCATCTTCTGTCTAATTGGTGTTCGTGTCGGGCGTACCACGATGATCATCTTCTGTCTAATTGGTGTTCGTGTCGGGCGTACCACGATGATCATCTTCTGTCTAATTGGTGTTTGTGTCGGGCGCACCACGATGATCATCTTCTGTCTAATTGGTGTTTGTGTCGGGCGTACCACGATGATCATCTTCTGTCTAATTGGTGTTTGTGTCGGGCGTACCACGATGATCATCTTCTGTCTAATTGGTGTTTGTGTCGGGCGTACCACGATGATCATCTTCTGTCTAATTGGTGTTTGTGTCGGGCGTACCACAGTGATCATCTTCTGTCTAATTGGTGTTTGTGTCGGGCGTACCACGATGATCATCTTCTGTCTAATTGGTGTTCGTGTCGGGCGTACCACGATGATCATCTTCTGTCTAATTGGTGTTTGTGTCGGGCGTACCACGATGATCATCTTCTGTCTAATTGGTGTTTGTGTCGGGCGTACCACGATGATCATCTTCTGTCTAATTGGTGTTCGTGTCGGGCGTACCACGATGATCATCTTCTGTCTAATTGGTGTTTGTGTCGGGCGTACCACGATGATCATCTTCTGTCTAATTGGTGTTTGTGTCGGGCGTACCACGATGATCATCTTCTGTCTAATTGGTGTTCGTGTCGGGCGTACCACGATGATCATCTTCTGTCTAATTGGTGTTTGTGTCGGGCGTACCACGATGATCATCTTCTGTCTAATTGGTGTTCGTGTCGGGCGTACCACGATGATCATCTTCTGTCTAATTGGTGTTTGTGTCGGGCGTACCACGATGATCATCTTCTGTCTAATTGGTGTTCGTGTCGGGCGTACCACGATGATCATCTTCTGTCTAATTGGTGTTCGTGTCGGGCGTACCACGATGATCGTCTTCTGTCTAATTGGTGTTTGTGTCGGGCGTACCACGATGATCATCTTCTGTCTAATTGGTGTTTGTGTCGGGCGTACCACGATGATCATCTTCTGTCTAATTGGTGTTCGTGTCGGGCGTACCACGATGATCGTCTTCTGTCTAATTGGTGTTCGTGTCGGGCGTACCACGATGATCATCTTCTGTCTAATTGGTGTTCGTGTCGGGCGTACCACGATGATCATCTTCTGTCTAATTGGTGTTCGTGTCGGGCGTACCACGATGATCATCTTCTGTCTAATTGGTGTTCGTGTCGGGCGTACCACGATGATCATCTTCTGTCTAATTGGTGTTCGTGTCGGGCGTACCACGATGATCATCTTCTGTCTAATTGGTGTTTGTGTCGGGCGTACCACGATGATCATCTTCTGTCTAATTGGTGTTTGTGTCGGGCGTACCACGATGATCATCTTCTGTCTAATTGGTGTTCGTGTCGGGCGTACCACGATGATCATCTTCTGTCTAATTGGTGTTTGTGTCGGGCGTACCACGATGATCATCTTCTGTCTAATTGGTGTTCGTGTCGGGCGTACCACGATGATCGTCTTCTGTCTAATTGGTGTTCGTGTCGGGCGTACCACGATGATCATCTTCTGTCTAATTGGTGTTCGTGTCGGGCGTACCACGATGATCATCTTCTGTCTAATTGGTGTTCGTGTCGGGCGTACCACGATGATCGTCTTCTGTCTAATTGGTGTTTGTGTCGGGCGTACCACGATGATCATCTTCTGTCTAATTGGTGTTCGTGTCGGGCGTACCACGATGATCATCTTCTGTCTAATTGGTGTTCGTGTCGGGCGTACCACGATGATCGTCTTCTGTCTAATTGGTGTTTGTGTCGGGCGTACCACGATGATCATCTTCTGTCTAATTGGTGTTCGTGTCGGGCGTACCACGATGATCATCTTCTGTCTAATTGGTGTTTGTGTCGGGCGTACCACGATGATCATCTTCTGTCTAATTGGTGTTCGTGTCGGGCGTACCACGATGATCATCTTCTGTCTAATTGGTGTTTGTGTCGGGCGTACCACGATGATCATCTTCTGTCTAATTGGTGTTCGTGTCGGGCGTACCACGATGATCATCTTCTGTCTAATTGGTGTTCGTGTCGGGCGTACCACGATGATCGTCTTCTGTCTAATTGGTGTTTGTGTCGGGCGTACCACGATGATCATCTTCTGTCTAATTGGTGTTCGTGTCGGGCGTACCACGATGATCATCTTCTGTCTAATTGGTGTTCGTGTCGGGCGTACCACGATGATCGTCTTCTGTCTAATTGGTGTTTGTGTCGGGCGTACCACGATGATCATCTTCTGTCTAATTGGTGTTCGTGTCGGGCGTACCACGATGATCATCTTCTGTCTAATTGGTGTTTGTGTCGGGCGTACCACGATGATCATCTTCTGTCTAATTGGTGTTTGTGTCGGGCGTACCACGATGATCATCTTCTGTCTAATTGGTGTTCGTGTCGGGCGTACCACGATGATCATCTTCTGTCTAATTGGTGTTTGTGTCGGGCGTACCACGATGATCATCTTCTGTCTAATTGGTGTTCGTGTCGGGCGTACCACGATGATCATCTTCTGTCTAATTGGTGTTCGTGTCGGGCGTACCACGATGATCATCTTCTGTCTAATTGGTGTTCGTGTCGGGCGTACCACGATGATCATCTTCTGTCTAATTGGTGTTCGTGTCGGGCGTACCACGATGATCATCTTCTGTCTAATTGGTGTTCGTGTCGGGCGTACCACGATGATCATCTTCTGTCTAATTGGTGTTCGTGTCGGGCGTACCACGATGATCATCTTCTGTCTAATTGGTGTTCGTGTCGGGCGTACCACGATGATCATCTTCTGTCTAATTGGTGTTCGTGTCGGGCGTACCACGATGATCATCTTCTGTCTAATTGGTGTTCGTGTCGGGCGTACCACGATGATCGTCTTCTGTCTAATTGGTGTTTGTGTCGGGCGTACCACGATGATCATCTTCTGTCTAATTGGTGTTTGTGTCGGGCGTACCACGATGATCATCTTCTGTCTAATTGGTGTTCGTGTCGGGCGTACCACGATGATCATCTTCTGTCTAATTGGTGTTCGTGTCGGGCGTACCACGATGATCATCTTCTGTCTAATTGGTGTTTGTGTCGGGCGTACCACGATGATCATCTTCTGTCTAATTGGTGTTCGTGTCGGGCGTACCACGATGATCATCTTCTGTCTAATTGGTGTTTGTGTCGGGCGTACCACGATGATCATCTTCTGTCTAATTGGTGTTTGTGTCGGGCGTACCACGATGATCATCTTCTGTCTAATTGGTGTTCGTGTCGGGCGTACCACGATGATCATCTTCTGTCTAATTGGTGTTCGTGTCGGGCGTACCACGATGATCATCTTCTGTCTAATTGGTGTTTGTGTCGGGCGTACCACGATGATCATCTTCTGTCTAATTGGTGTTTGTGTCGGGCGTACCACGATGATCATCTTCTGTCTAATTGGTGTTCGTGTCGGGCGTACCACGATGATCATCTTCTGTCTAATTGGTGTTTGTGTCGGGCGTACCACGATGATCATCTTCTGTCTAATTGGTGTTCGTGTCGGGCGTACCACGATGATCATCTTCTGTCTAATTGGTGTTCGTGTCGGGCGTACCACGATGATCATCTTCTGTCTAATTGGTGTTTGTGTCGGGCGTACCACGATGATCATCTTCTGTCTAATTGGTGTTCGTGTCGGGCGTACCACGATGATCATCTTCTGTCTAATTGGTGTTTGTGTCGGGCGTACCACGATGATCATCTTCTGTCTAATTGGTGTTCGTGTCGGGCGTACCACGATGATCATCTTCTGTCTAATTGGTGTTCGTGTCGGGCGTACCACGATGATCATCTTCTGTCTAATTGGTGTTTGTGTCGGGCGTACCACGATGATCATCTTCTGTCTAATTGGTGTTTGTGTCGGGCGTACCACGATGATCATCTTCTGTCTAATTGGTGTTCGTGTCGGGCGTACCACGATGATCATCTTCTGTCTAATTGGTGTTTGTGTCGGGCGTACCACGATGATCATCTTCTGTCTAATTGGTGTTCGTGTCGGGCGTACCACGATGATCATCTTCTGTCTAATTGGTGTTTGTGTCGGGCGTACCACGATGATCATCTTCTGTCATGTTCCATTACGCTGGAACCTTCTTCTGCTGTAATGAGTGGGGACCTCTGGAAGAGTCCTGGATATTATTGTGGAAAAACGCCATATACAACTCATCATCTGGACAAATGGTTGAATTAGGCTAGTTTAAGGTCGTTTTCGGGAATAAATGGATAGTTTGCCCAATTTAGACATATGTATACTGCCATTCAAATTCATTGGTACGTAAAACATGTCTGACTTCTCCATTCTATCGCAGCAGTTACACCCACAAACCTCAATTTCACGTTAATTCATTTACGTTAATTCACGTCAATTCATAGTTCATTTGCGCTCTAAACCATGGCCTTTCCTCGTTCAAAAAGTACATGTAACAACAAATTGAGAGAACACTATGTGAAACAACTGTTTTTGTATGTACTACGTATCGAGTACAGAAACGTACAAATATTAAAAATATAGAAATACACCAGTCATATTTCATTTCGATAATTATTGGTACGCGTTACGCGAGGTGAAATATAGTTGAAAAGTAGTTCTCAGTAAACTATCCATGTGTAATAACCACATTTATTGAGTTCATTATATGTCAATCTATTCACTACATTACGCATGTATCTTACAGCTCTTGTAATATACATAGTCAGCTCGAAACAATGGGATTTTGTACGGGGTACCTAAGAACTGGACATAAATATTTCAACATTTTTTGACTGTTTTCAACTGGAAACTGTGAACATACGGTTCAAAGTTCAAATCAACACACAGTTCAGAGCTGGCGTGCAGTTCTATCTTTTCGATCTCAGTTGACACACTCAGTGTCTCAGTTCGCTCATTGTCAAGTTGCATTATGACCTGCCGTTAGGATTAGGTACAGTTGGTACTGTATTACTCGAATGTCGTGATTATTAATGATAACACTATTGAGGTGTTTTCCGTCGCCTCAAGAATGAAGGAATATTCAAGTTGGTTACCATTTCGACAACACTTCGAAGGTTTCGAGTGTTTTACATCTGCTCTACTACACACAGCCAATCATTTCGCAGATAAACTAGCCTTGGTCGGTTTCAAACGTGCAAATAGAAATAGAACGGTTGTATACTCCACTGCGAATCGTATTCTGTGCATCCTAACTCGTGTACTGTGGTCGAAAATCGTTGACCCTGTTCTCTTGACAAAACCGATCTGAGCTGAATACGATGCAACCGTAACCTAACGTTCAGGTGCCATCCTTTCAGCAACAAAGCCTGCATTATCATAGAACTTTCGCTGAGCGCTTGGTGTTTCGACAGAAAAAAACTGGGTACAGCTTGAGCTAAACTTTTTAGAGAATTTCAGTTTTTTTCTATTTGCAGATAGAGCCGGACACCGGAAAACTTTCTATTTGCAGATAGAGCCGGACACCGGGAAACAGAGATCATTCAGTGAGCTGTGTTCGGAGGTGAGAATGTGTTGCTCTCAGTTGGCGGGCCTTGGTCTGAGGAAGGGATCCCGGGTGGCCACCATTTGTGGGAATTCCATCGATTACTTGGTGTTCTGTCTGGCAGCAGCGAAACTCGGCCTGGTTACTGTACCGATCAACGCCGCTTGCAAAAGACGTACGTTGGAACAATGCAATGAGAGAGAGAGAGAGAGAGAGAGAGAGAGAGAGAGAGAGAGAGGAGAGAGAGAGAGAGAGAGAGAGAGAGAGAGAGAGAGAGAGAGAGAGAGAGAGAGCGAGAGAGCGATAGAGTGAGAGAGGGAGAGAAAGAGATAGACATATTTCTAATCTCCACATCCTTTCAGATGAAATAGTGACGTGTGTTCAAGGATGCAATGTGACGTCAGTGGTAGTCTCGCAAACCGAGTTGGCCAGAATATCACTGATAATGAAAGAAGAACAAGTGGATGCCAGACTAATTGTACTGGAGAATGTTTCTGGGGAGGACGGTGCGGAGAACCATGACCAATCGACGGTGCAAAGGAAAGACACGGTCCGCTCCACTGAATCAACAGTTTCATAGTCCGTTCTTCAGTTCTAACGCACTCACTATGTTCAATTGACTAGTACCCAAACTGGTTACCACCTTCACCGGGCTGTTCACCTATCGATCACAATTAGAACGCAGATGGTTTTCTTGTTGGTCTACATGGATTTTCCAATCAAGACACGACTTCTATTTCTTTTGCTATTGTGTACTCGATTTGAACCTTCCACCTTTCAAGTAGGTAACAAAGATAGGAAATACTTTTACATATCTAATTCATGTTTCCGAGAACCAGTGTGAGTCGACTTGTTTAACTAATCTAATACTACTTATTCATTCAGGCTTTCATTTTCTTCTCTTCTGGCACAACTGGAGCTCCCAAAGCAATAAGACACAGCCACAGAGCCCTCATTTCGACGTTGGAACAGACCCTGTGAGAGTGTAGGCCCTGTAGTTTACACAGTGTACGACTCAGTTTAAATCGCTCCATTACAAGTCCACATGAGGCCGTATGCATGAAACATCTCGGGCCGGGTTGGGATGCTATCCCGAGCTATTTCCCAGCCAATTCAGCTCGGGATAGCATCCCAACCCGGCCCGGGATGTTTCATGCATACGGCCTCTGATGTTCGATTCATGTTGTCTCATCCCGCGGTGTTTATAGTTTGATCCCGTCGTGTTTCGGTTGAACTTCGTACATCATGGTGTGTACCCAGATCTAACTACAGTTGACGTTTGTTCGCTGTATACCTGTCATTCCAGAAGTGTGGTCCAATCGGACGTTCATGCTGAGTACGAGTTTCCTACGGTAACATCGGACGATGTGAGTACCCACACTCTCGGTCCAGAAAATACTTCTCTTCAGATAACTTTGTTAGCATCATCTCGATAACCCCTCATGAGATTGTACTGTTCTTTATGATGCAACGTAGAAATCGTATCCAGGGCGTGAGAACTACATAAGTTTAATAAGAGCAGATTTTTCATCAAAGTTTTCAATACTCATGAAGTACGAGAGTTTGTGTGTTAGTTGACTCCGTTGTTTGATAATCAATACGTCTGGGAAAGATGTGACGTTGATTCCAGGTAGTCCACGGCGTCCTGCCCTATTTCCATGCTGGTGGTCTAATCACTGTGTTTTGTATGTTGGTTAAGGGCGCAACCGTTGTAGTTAACAAAAAGTGGAATGCGAACAACTTTCACAACGTTCTCTCTCAGTATAAGGTGAGTGATAGCGATTTTTTTTTGGTTTTTTTATTGTCGCACAAATAAAAAGTTCAAGCTCGGTGAAAGCTGATTTTGTTTTTGGTGAGCCGCACTGGGCCAGAGGTTCGTACTGTAGAACTGTAGTCATAACAGATTGAAAATCTAAAATCATTGTGTGTGTAGTTATTGTTCAGGTTACAGCAGTTAACATTGTTCCTCCTATTCTCTCTTTTTTTGCTACAATTCCGCCGAGTTCTTTGCCACATTTGAGGTTTGTGAAATAATATTTTCTCAATTTCTCTACCAATCTTGTTCGAAAACTTGAAGCCATTCCAAACAGAAGGCGGTGTACCCAAACTTGCCTACCAAAGCTACATAAAGACCAATACGTACACTCCTAACAGATATGATAATGACGGAAAAGAAAAGAAAAATGTCCGCTTGTTTTTTCGGGCTTGTGAGTGGCCCAACGACTCTCATTTCTTTCTCTGATAGTCACATCGTCATTGCTCGGGTAATCAGCAAACGTTTGGTTGCAGAACAATTTTTGTCGGGGCTGCCAAGTGCGATCTGAATCTGATGAACACCATTAGCACCAAGTTCCCCAACATAGAACTGGTACAGTGTGAGTACTGAGTAATATGCGTAAACCTGTCGATGACATGAATGAATGTTCGAATGGAAAAGGCGCATTGTTCTATAATTCAACTTGAGCTTAATCTGATACACCAACTGAAATGAAAACCAATCTGTAGTTCTCGGGAAGCGTCCGGATAGATCAAATGATTGAACATTCTGGCGAGCGACATGATGCTTCGATTCCATATATTCACCATCAGTTTACCTAATCATCTACATTTCTAAATTCATCGAGTTTTGTGTTTTCCCACTAATCAGTTCAGTGTTCGGAATGACGGAAGCCGGAGTCCTCCTTCTGATGACGCCGCGCCACAACACGAAGCTCCGTTCCGTCGGACTGCCCTTGCCCGGAGTCACAATCACAGTCAGTCGCTCGATTTCACCATGTCAAACATACCAAACCACTGCTACAGAAGCGCTGCGTAGCTCATGAGGAGTTTCGGAGGTTTTCCTGGTTATACCGTATCAACTTGCCATGAGGTAGACAGCTACCTCTTCAGATAGCAGAATCTCCAATTGATTCTGGCTGTTGTTTGTGAACGAATGTGCAGATAATATTAGTCTCGAAAGAAATACCTAGCGAAAGTGCTTGTACGGATCTAATTCTTTCTGGTTGCGTAGTGAAAAAGCCTCTCCGTAAAGGCCTCTAGACGTAATTGTATGGATTGTGAAAAGAGAAAATGATATTAACAATCTGTGTTCCACTTGGTGCATCAGCTCTGATGGACACTATCAAAATCATTATATTTATAATTAGAATGTTTGCTTCAGCTTGGTTGTTGCAGGTGGCCGATTCTGGCGAGATGTCCGTCTGTTCAGTTTCAATGATGCAGGGTTACTTGGAGTCAGAGAAGTTGGTCTCGAGTAGTTGTAGGAAGGGAGAGCAGGACTAGCTGTCACAAGAACCTTTTCATTTGCAGAGACATGAGCACAGACAGTTGGTACGATACTGGCGACGTGGTTAGTCTGGATGAAGAGGGCTTCGTCTACATTGAAAGCAGGACCAAGGACATGATCAAAGTTCGCGGTTGGCAGGTACTGCCACTAGCTGGCTACATACACGGCGAGTTCCATTGCGCATTACCATCCATATTTTTAAAAGTTATCTCAAGTGATTTGATTGGCTTAGCCTCGGTATAGTTTCGCGTTTCACATACTCTCTCACAGAAGAGAGTTGTCATGTCGTGGAGAAAGAACGTGCATTGCGCAGGTCCTTGTGAGATGGTCGTCAACCATCTTAGATTGCTCCCGCGCCAGACAACTGGCGGCAACGGAGTGAATCTGAGTAGCAAATTGACTACTATAGGTGAATCCGTACGAGTTGGAAGAGGCCATCAAAGGACTGGAATCAGTGGAAGACTGTGCCGTCGTGGGAATAGAATGCCCCGTGAACGGTCAACTACCAAAGGCATTCGTCGTCGGCACAATCACTTCAGGAGAAGTTCAGCAGTTTGTCGAAGGTGTGTTCCCTTTTCTGATTTCGAAGAAACTACAGTAGATATACGTACCGAAAGAATAGCTACGACATGCTGTTCTCCAAGCTAGCTTCAGCAACCTTGTTGGTACGTTACGCTCTGTTCTTCGTTGTTATTGTTTTTTCATCACGATTCATTTACTCATTTCTTCTCGTACTGTTCCAACTTACAATTTGTTTTCAGATAATTTTGTGTCATACAAAAGGCTTAGTTCTGTGGAATTTGTAACTAGCCTTCCTAGGACTGCGTCCGGCAAAATACAGCGTCAACGTCTACTGGAGAGCAGTGAAACGAACGATGAGAAAATTGTTTAGATGCTGAGGCGTTGATAACAACCTCTCTAACTGCATTAAAAGCAGAATTCATAATTGATAATTGTATGCTTTTACTTGAAAGAAAAATAAACCAATTCGAGTGAATCTTCATTGTTCTCAGATGTGAGAAATATCATATTATCATAGAAGATCACTCGAAGACTGCTCTATATTGTCACATTGAGACAAGAGAATATCCCACTCCTGAAATAATCTCGCACATGACACTTCCAGTCCCGATCCTTATCTACAAGAGGGTGTCTATTTGAAAGATGAGAATATGATTTTCAAGGTAATTTTTGAGCAAATCATTTGTTTCATGCTTTTCCGTTTTCTAGTACAGTAGCACTTCTCTTTGTCAGGTCAAAATTGTTGCTTGGGATAACTTACATTGGTTGGCAACGGCTCGAACGGATTGGGAAAAGGTGGGCGCGGTCGAGAATCAACTTTTCGACCATAATCAAACATCTGATCGCTTTTGCCTAAAACAAGTTTGTAAACTCGCCGCACATGGAGAAGCGTGAACCAGCGCCACGTACTGTACCATGGTAAGGTTGCTCGCCAAAGAAATGTTCGAAAAATGATGAGAATCTATCAGAGATGATATACACAACAAAACATGCAGAACAAGCCGTTGTTGAGCTGCAGTTTGCGAGATGTTTTCGATGAATCGGGATTATTTTTACACATAAACTTACTGCTAAGAGGTTTGCTCCACATACTTGGAAGTTCGTCTACTTTGCGTGAGGATTCGTACCCTGAACAGTAAATAGGTTTCCTACCTCTAAAAATGCTTGTTAACATTTTACGAACCCGTAAAACCTGAATGTAATTGACGAACCTAATCATACCACCATCCAAAAGTCCTAGTGACACAGTTATATTTTGTTCAAAAAAACAACCTGAAGCACAAACAGTTTACTGAATTCATGATATACTAGCCTGTGTGTATTTCTTGAATTGGAACTTAAAAGCTTCCTACAACCGTAAAGACAAAAGTTTTGATGATAACGAATCAGGGTCACTCATTGTGAAAACATTTTGACTGACTATTTTGATAGATTGGATGCATATCTGAGATAATAATACAATGGTTGACTGGAATAACAACACAAGCACACGATAATGTATTCATGTGAGTTCTGAAAAGTAACCTGTTATGCTAGTTGAAGAACCCGCGTCGCCGGGAGGGGGACTTAGTTTGGGGACAGTGCCAGACACATTCGACACAATCGGCAGAAGAGGACCCAGTTTAATCGCCTGCATAAAAGTGAATTGAATTGCCAGTATTCAAGTATACACGTTCATGAAAATATGGCAACTGACTACCGCTAGATTGAGGAACTGACCACCGCTTACAACTATCTGGACAGAGAGCAATCCAAAGCTAGCAGAAATAATTGTCAAGTGAACAGTCACTCGAGATCCTCAACGTTATTCCTGGGTTGTGTATATCAGGTGCGTTAACGGATATCCAGGTGTGTGTTCTTCACAAGTACAGAAGGCTGGGACGATTATGACGCTGCGGGCTCCGTTGGTGGTGCCCCCCTCCCCAAGCCTTGCTCCAGAGAGCAGTCCGCCACCGATACTCACTTCTTGGGCGGGCTCAGGTTGGTGCGTGTGGTCCTCCAAGACCCCGAGAGGACTATCTTCTCGTTCCTCTTCTTCTTCTGCTCTTTCTTCCAGTGGACTCTCTCTTCCGAACAATAACTCTTTCAATGAGCCTGTCTCATCGTTCAAATCCAGTAGGCTGAAATGGAGAACAGTTCGAAGAATGACGATTATGTGCTCCAATCTCAACGCTTCAGTCCTTTAAACTACAATGCATTCTTCAATTGCAGTTTAAAGGACTGATGCGCCGAGATTAGAGCACATAATCGTCCTACTTTAATCTCAAACAATATTTTTATTGTGTTCTTCGTTGTAGGTCAATGAATTGTCTGGTGGTAAGCAAAGGTGACACACAACTTCGGCAATTGAGAGATCACAGACGAATTTTTTGTATATGACTTAACCCACGTTCCAACTTCTGTGTCTGAAGCAATCGCCGGGCCCTCCGGTTCCACTCGATCGCCATGTCTCTCCATTTCCTGGCTTTTTTGTCGGGCCGTTCTAGCAGCTCGTCTCGATGGCTCAATCAGATCCTATGAACAGAAGAATGGAGCGAGAATTCTGGCAGCGCCAGGTGAGAACAGAAATTCTATCACGAAAGACAGTCCGAAAAGGCAAAACAATGTGCCTATATTGCAACCCAACGAATTACACCAAACTTTCCACCAATTACAAAGAGTTGGAAATGTTTTTCCGCACCAAAACAAGTCATATAAACTAATTCATGAACCTTTCGAGTTTTTACTACAAAACAAACTCTTGCAATGTTTCCCACGAGGTACCAACGAGCAACGTACAGATCTTTGACGATGTTGGTATGACGTTTCGAAAGCATAGAATTTCGGTTTTGATAATCCTAACTGATTCAGTAAGTGTATACCGTTAGTATTTCGAATTCGTAGTGTTGAAAGACAGCTAGATTTGAGGCCAGTGCAGTATAGGCCTTGGCGGTTTTCTCGTAGTAGGACGCGAGGTACTCCAAGTATTTCCCAAGTAGATGGCCGAGAAGATTTGATCGGGAAGCAGACAGTAAATCAACCTGAATCATGGAATGAAGTTCGCTAACCATTTTTTAACTACGCTGTTGAGTTTGTCGTAATGAAAATGCCTCTCGAATGGTCGAGAGACATTATTATACTCCAAGACATATACTCCAAACACACCGAAAACATTATGGAGAGCATAGAATAGAAAACACATGAATGTTTGATTTCATGTTCTGTGATGTCATACCCAATTGGGAGCATTTCATAGCAATGTTCGGCTTGCCTTCTGTAGTGTATCCAGTTTCAATTTATCGAGCCTCTCTTTGTTGGCCCGCACAGCTGATTGAGCCTCTCTGAAACCTTCCAGCTGGTTGGTGTCCGGGTCTAGCTGAATTACTTTGAATGAACATAGAAAGTAGAAGTCGACTTATAGGGAGATGTACATGATTGGAGCAAGACGGCGAGTTTCGCCCATGTTTTTCTACCAGGAACAATCTCAATCTTCCCGTAATTTATAGCAAAACAATGAATTCAAAACTGGGTAGGGCAAAACTCTTGGGTAAGGCCAAACTCCAAACTCTCGCAACAAAGTGACTTGAATTCAAGTTTGTGTGTTCCAATGTTGACAAATCACAAGGCGAGTTTTCGGTACAAATACAAGTCATTGTGTTAGGAGCTGGAGCTGAAGTTGCACCTCTTCGCTGCTTTTCTTCATCCACAGAAGACTGCCTCTGTACTCCAATCGACTTCGCTCCACCGCTTCGACAGTCTGTGCACAATCGGCGATCGCCCGCTCAGTGAACACGTGCAGCTCCTGGTAGAACCTGTAGCCAGCCACCTTACACTTCAATTCACGGGAAAATTGAAGTAGTACCCCCTCACTTTAGTTGGGTCCCCTCCCCCCCCCACCAAAGCTAAAACCTGAAAATCTAGGAGGGGGGGGGGGGGTCAAAAATCAACTTCGACATTTACTATTTACCCACCTGGGTCGGCGGGGGGGGTAGAACTTCGACGGTGGGGGGGTCAAACTTCAACGAGAGGGAGGCTGAACTTCAATACCGGAAATGTTTACTTTACCCCCCCCCCTCAAACTTTTGAACTATCACCCCCGGTGGGGGGGGGGGTCAAACTACAATTCCTCAAACGCAATACAATTTCAGAAAGGTGGGGGGTAAAAAGTCAATGTTCCCCAATTCTCTACAAGATAACCTTGACTATTCAAATGGGTTTTTCCGATAGACACAATTCGAACTATGAAATGCATGAAGAAAATATCTATATATAAGACGCTGCAATATATATGACCCCACTAAATCCGACAAATACACACATTTTTCGAAAATGTTGTGCAAAATACACATCGGTTGTCACGAAAGTGGTTTCTCTTTAGACCATGTGTATTCAAAAACCTTGCACACGAAAAATCGACTGGAAAGCAAAATATTGATGTATACACCTATCGAACTTGGTGACACAAAATTGATAGAACCGAAAAAGTGGATTAATAGATTACTCGAAATCCTTAGTTAAAAAAATGTGTAAATCTCCAGAAATAAATTAAAATAAATTTATTAGAATTTTGGTGTGTCCATGTGAACCTTTTCTGTTTTTAGCTGGTTTTTTTGTACTTTAAGCGTTAAATTAGGGATTATGCACAATATTCGTAGTGAAGAATTTGTGCATGTACACATTTTCCGTAGTACTACATTTGTGTACTTTATGTGTACACATTTCAGGATCTACCGATTTTGTGCACATCACTATTTGCACATTTTTGCTTCTACCGAATTTGCGTATACGATCTTGATTCGTGTTTGCATGTACTTTGGCGGTGTGGTTTTACACATGGTTGATGCAATATTCGTTTTTCAGCGATTCACAGTATAATATCTGATGCATCGGAGTAAAATACACAACGATGAGCGAAAAAGTGATTTTCAAGTTTTTCTTGTGGGGACATATAAATTGCAGCGTCTTATATGGTTCAACGTGTGGCGAGTTTCTGCATAGAACATGGAATGAAATAATCGCTATGGTTTCACTAATATGTTTAATAGATGAACAAAGTACGGCGGTAGTAGCTCCTGGTTATTGTTTCACCTGACGTAATTGGTTTTCAAGCAGCAAAAAAGCAAATTCCTTGGGTAGGTTTCGGGAATGTGAAACGTTTGCGCCGGCTACCTGACAATCGCTGGCCTCACAGAAGCTCTCTGATGACTGCTGAAGATCAAGGCTCTTCCAACTGCTCTCATTATTGTGGAAATTTCCTCCCTTTTCTCCTTCTTTCCTTGTTCTTTCAAGTATCGACCGAGCTCGTTCTCCACCAAAATCTCGTCTAAACTTTGATATAGGTCTCACTCGTCTCTCACTCAATACCTCATGAATGGCTCGGTTCACGCCCTGCATATCTGACGGTTGTTTCGCAATTTGGAATATTGCTGTCTACGGGAAAATGAATAACAAAATCGTATGTTGGGTTGAGTTGACGTTTCGTTTCTAAGGAGTGTTGTTAAAGTTTATCGTCACTAATTTTTGTGTTCACAGTCTGGTATAGTAGTGATGGTGGGCAAGTCGTTCAGAGAGGTTACCTAACTCACCTAATAAGTATCCCTGATAATTCTCGATACACGCCAACATGTTCTCTGACGTGTCCCTAACACAGCGGAACAGCGTCAACTTGGAGTCGAGTTCCAAATCAGAAGCTAGAAGGTGGTCATCTTCCTTAAATGACCACGACAGAGTTACACTTTCGGCTCTTTATTTCTGTTTTATCTGCCTTATGAGCTTGTTTTAGATAATAATATCTCATATTCGCTGTAAATCGTGGTTGTGAAACTGCCAACCACGATATCTTGTTCATTTGGAACGTGTGTTCATAAGTTTCTATTTATCCAGATAATTGAACCCACCCTTTTCCCCAATTTGGATCTAACCAGCTGTTTGGCAGTCCAGTAGTGTCGTTTCATTGTGACCAGAGTATTTTCATCAAACCTATCCAGAAAACGGTCGAAGTTCATGCCGCTGAATTGAGAAGAATGTAGATACACGTACTCAACAAATATCTTTACTTTTGCGTAATCATAATGAATTAGTATGACTCAAAGTAGTATGATAGTTTAAGTCTGAGAGGGAAAGCGTTTTGTTTCAGACATATTCAACTGCTTACCTCGTGTTTCGTTCATAGTAGCGGGCCGCCATTATGCTGCTCCACCAATAAGGCCACTGTTTCGGGAAAAAAACGTACGGTTAGAGCAATAATGTTGGTAAGGGGCGAAAGTTTAAAACTGTTTTTCAACAAACTGCAACGGGCTGATTTTTCATAAAATCAGATATGAAGCAAAACTGTCAAAAGACAATGCAGTAACACCGGAAAAAAAAGATATAGAAATTGGAGCATGCACGTTGAACGTTTCTTTCCGTTCATCTTCTAAAAACGTATTTCGTGTCAGTTTTTATCGTGTTATGTTATAACGTATTTCGTGTCAGTTTTTATCGTGTTATGTTATAACATATTTAATGTCAGTTATCTTGGAGAAACAACAAACAAAATTTTCAGCTAATCTCCAAACAGTAAGAACTAGTAATAAATGGTGGTTATTTCAGGGCGCCTGAGGCAATATCGATATTTCGCAGCAGCTGGCAGCTAGCATATATAGGCAACCCGGCCATTCCACAGTACTCCGAAAATGGGCCACCACTACACATGTTGGCATGATATATTACATCTGGAAAAACATTTGAAATATAATTCTATAAATAAAAGAATGTTAATTGATCGTTCTAGCAAAGGAAGGTTGAAACTATACTCTATGCAACATGTCTGATGTGTATGTATTTTGTTTGCGTGTTCTAATTGGAATTTGATTATAAAGGACCATCATCTTTGGCAACCCTGTATTTGTTCAAAATGATACTGCTAGAAGGATATTACCGAAGGTAATGGAGCGGTGAAAAGTCTATGAACATTTTCCCGCTTCTGGTACCAGCGTCTGCGGTTACAGTGTATTTCGAGGTATAGTTTCGAGCGTTTATTCACGATTATGGGTTTGGAACGAGCATTTTAATCATCCGATATCATGTTCAGTACTTGAAATTTTTCTACTTGGGAGTTTGATTTTTATTAGGGGAGCTTCTTCCCGAACCGACTCTTCCCGAAACAAAAGCGAACCGATTCTTCTTCCCGAAGTGGTTCGTTTCAAATACGAACCAAATTTAGGTTGACAAAGAAAAAACCGAACCAATTCAATTAATAAATGCTGAAGTTGGTCAACTACGTAACGTTTGGTAAGGTCTGGTTCGGTTCCCTATCGGTTTGAGTACCGAAGTGGTACAGTTTTTTACCGAACCAACTGGTTCGGAAAGAAGTGGTTCTAATTCGGTTCGGGAAAAACTAGCCTACTTAGAACCTTGTAAAATTGTTTCAATACTTCTTATCACACTGAAATGACTGAAAACCGACTCCTCTTTTCCAGAAAGTGTTTCAGAGCATTTCACACTGTTTTCGAAACCATATTATTGAATACCCTTTTGGAACAGGCTGAATACAGATTTTTGATTCCATTGTGTCCCATTTGTTTCAATTATCGGCATCAGCCGTAGACGGTGTGTAACGAAAGCATATGTACTGTTGAATGAATACGACTTCCCAACTCGCTACCAATCACTTTATTTGTAACCGGTCGAAACGATTCAGAACGATTCAACTGCCTTGGGTTTACAAGACGGAACTCAATCACCGTCAGCTTAGTTTTGAAACTACATCGTCATTTGTCGGAACTCGTGCTGTGTTCACTAGAGTCCATGCAGTTAGTGTACATGAACGCGGAGAAATAGCGCCAGCTGAGGTCAACTGGTTTCCACCTGTTGAAGATATAATGCACCACTCATCGTGTTCTAATTGAAAAAAGTTTCAGGAACCTAGTCACATTTTCCTATATAGTCCTCGCCCGTCCCACGTGCAGTCCTACAGTATACATACAGAGTTACCTTTCTGGATGTATGTATGCCACATGCCATGAGAACCATTCATGTTTGCTCCCTGTTAAAATCACTGGAATGATTTCGTTTCAATCGAAAGACTCAAAATACTTTTCGAAAGTCAAAGTGTTCAGAACCACCTGAAAACATACGATTTATGATATCTGTGATTTTATTTTTTGGAAAACGGATTTTGTTTGTATTGTTTTCCATGAGTCAAAACATTTTCATACGGACAGTCCTATTCGCTCCAAATTACAACTTTTACGATTATTTGGTCAATTGTGAAAATAGAACTTATTCATGAAACAACGGAATCGTAGATTTTTACGGAAGAGCCGAAGAGTGTGGAAAGAAAACAATCTGTGTATACGGAATACATTCTGAATGTCCTGGAAAACTATCATTTTGAATCGAAGAAACTTGAAACAAGAAAGTGGTCAGCAGAACGTCTCAAGAATATCATAACCAGTTCATTCTTCAAGGTATTCCAAACATGTAAAAACACCGCATACTTCTAAAACTCTACGATGTAACACAATTTAGATAAGCGAAGGTCCACATCACCCGAAAACTCAGAACATGAAAACCTGATTGATTTTTAATTGATTTGCTAACCTTTACCACTCATTAGTAAACTTTTGCTGGAAAGTCGTTGTTGTTGTTGTTGTTGTTGTTTGGAATAGTTTAAGTACTGTATCTGAGAAGCTCTTGGAGGAGCTTGATTAGTTTAGTTTCAACGAGAGAACCAGAACGAACTATAACCCACTAAGACAATGGAGGACCGGTGACCGCCCAACGTTCGCCCACTGACCGCCCAGCGTGCGCCTAGTTGCCGCCTGACAGCGGGACACTAGGCGCGCGCTGGGCGGTTACTAGGCGAACGTTGGGCGGTCACCGAGCGAACGTTGGGCGATCAGTGGGCCGAAAACATCCAAAAGCTTACGCAGTACATAAATGATGAAAATAATTGTAGGGGTAGTATTCCCTGCTTGTATTTATTATGTATAATGAGATAAATCAATTTAATGATCACATTTGAGGCGACAATTAACAAAAATCGAAACAACAATGGAAATATAACAACAAGCGGCGAAAATTTTGAATAAACAGCCGTTTTAGAACCAGAATAGCAACAAAGAATCAGCCTATGAATTATATCACGGAGGTGAGGATGATTTATCAATTTAACCTAGATAAACGGGCTAAAAAATAAGTTTGCCCCAGAAAGTTGAAACTATTGTTTGAATTGAAAAGCAAGATGGAGCCTTATAAACAGCCTAAAACATAGTATAATAAACAGGCAGTCGGATGCAAATTAGTTAACTAACAGGTTGTACTGGTGACCATCGAATAATTAGTACGAATCCGAAGAATAGAATAAGAATAAGTAGAGAAGATAGTACGAATCCGTTTGTTGCGCGAGCCGTCATGTCCTTATTCGTCAGTGTCGAGTTGTTTTCTGAAATTGTCATTTTAAATTATGTAAAGAACGAACAATGTCATGAGTTTGTTTGGGATCTCTCTTGGGTTGGATTTAGAAGGCAACTACGACGTGAGTATGGAACGAAATGGTTCAATCAACAGCTCAATCAGAGAGAGCCGACCCTTAGCGTAACAGCCGAGCCAATAGCGCACTAGCCAGCTTTTCGTAAAGTCGACATTCGGTGACCTGTTTATTTTTCGTAGTTTTCTCCTAGCCTCTGTTTAACCTAGCGAGTAACAACACCGTGGTTTCAGGTATGTGTCTACTTTCTCCAAATTTGCGGAGCGAGACCCGGATTCTATTTTAAATTTCAAGAATTCGGGGTGTTCAAGACAATGAACACACAACTCAAATTAATACGCTACTCGTTGTTGAACATCGAACACAGGCTAGCAAAAACGGTACAGAATAGGAATGTTACCGGACCTTGGCCGACCAAATGACCTACAAAATAGCTGGCTGTAAGCTAGCTCTGTCCCAGCATCAGGAGTTTAGTAAAATGTCTTCCGTAGCAAAAACAAATATAAAGGTTTGATATAATCATAAATAAAATACCATAGGTTTAGCAGATGTCAGTCTGATTTAAAGGAATGAGCAGATTTCAGAAGTAATCAACATTGTAAACAGGAATCAACCACATGAATGGATTCTTCAGAGTGACTGACTCTTTAGTTCCACGTTCATTTCGGAACTAATAGATATCAGAAAAATTTAAACTTTTACTTTTTTAAAAACTAAATTGGCGGTTTACACATGCAACCGGGTTGCATGCAACCAAAATGCAACCGGGTTGCATGTGTTAAGAAAATTCGGTTGCTTTCCAAATGCAACCGGGTTGCTTTTGGTTGCTTTTCAAATGCAACCAAACACTCACATTTTGGACATTTTCCGGTTTTTAATGCAATTTGGTTGCTTTTGATTGCATTTGGTTGCATTTCACAGGAGCGCCGGTTTCCCTGAAATTCCCCGATTTTTTCCCTGATTCTACCTCAATCGTTCCGGGATCATTTCGCGAAATGATCAGAGCGAAAAGAAGGTGAAAACCGGGAAAAATCCCGGGAATTTCCCGGTTGTCACCTTACAATTTCTCAGTAACTTCTCAGAAATTTTTCACACGTGATTGAAAAAACTAATAATATTTTTTCTTTGTAAAAGAATTTTTCGAAAATGTTATCAAAAATATATTTTCTTGAAAAATATTTTCCTAAAAAATATTTTTCAAAATATTAATAATATATGAAGAGAATAGAAGTGCATAGTTCATTAGTAAAAACTTCATGAAATGAACTTCATTGTATCATCCCTATCGATATTCAGACCTCGACGTTGAGCTGATAATTTCCAAAATATCAAATCACGGCACCCCTGGCCGCGCCGTATCTAGTACGGGTTACGCGATTGCCGCGGCGAAAAGCTTATCCATGCCCTTTTTCCGATGCTTTTCCCCGATGCTGAGTTACCCAGAAATTATCGAGAAATTGTAGGGTATTTTATCATATTTTTCCCGCACTTTTCCCTGATACTGAGTTTCCCTGAAATTTCCGAGAATTTGTAGAGTTTATACCTCCATTTCACCCTGACAATACCTTGAACGTTCTCGGGGATTTCCCGGAAATTCCATTTCCCCGAAACACCCTAGGTTTTTCCGGGTGCCCAATTTTCCGATGCTGGAAAGCAACCGAACTATCTTTACACATGCAACCTGGTTGCATTTTGGTTGCATGTACCCCGGTTGCATGTGTAATTGGCCAACTAAATTTACCACATTCAACACCAACATACCTCTATATTACCCGAGAAGAGCAATGGAATATTTAGATACCAATAATATAGATCCATTATATAATAAAGAAAACCTGTAAAACTCGGTGTTTTCGAAAAAACGGCGTTTAAACCTCCAAAATAACATGAATCTTCAAAAATAACAGAACACAGCGATATCTAAACAAAAACTAAACAAAAATAAGGATAGAATGATAAATAAATGATATTAAAAGGAGAAAACACATTGCAAAATAACAAAATGACTTCAAAATTTTCGAATTTCGGGTGCGTCGCGGTCGATCGCTTCGCATGCTTGGAATGGATGAGCTGGCCCATTGACCGCCAGGTGGGCCGACACTGGGCCGACAATGGGCGGTCGGTGGGCGGACCACTCAGACTGGGCGGTCACCCGCCCTCCATTGTCTGAGCATCCTCAATCGCGCATGTTAAACATCTCGCAGATGTGAATACTTTCACTGCGGAAGTATGATTTCATTATTTGAACAGGACATATCTCATCTAGTTTCAATACTTATTTTCATAACAAAAATGATTATGTTGTGGTATCGTCAATTATTTTTTGTGTCGGAAGTTAAACTATTTATAATCGAACCATTTTTCGCATGACGCGCAGAAACATAATGCTCTGTCTCGCCAATTAATTATATTCAAAAATTCTTACAAATTTGTTTATTTTTATTTTATAATCATACTCTATTCAGTTTTCAATTCCGTCTGTGCAGTATCGTTCATTCATGCTGTTTTCAAATTTGTATTTCATTGTGTTTTTCGAAGTAAAGTTTTTAACACGTGTTGTGGTTGTTTTCATGTGTCGTTTATTCGCTATTTTGCGAACTTGTTTCTTCAAAGAGTGTTTTTATTACTGTTCAGCGCCCTTTTTGGTGTATTTTTGTTATACTTCTGTGATCTATTCATTCTGAGAGTATTAAAATAGTTTATTTGCTTGAATACATGTTTTCAAAGTTTCAAACAAACTATTCATATTTGAACGTTTCTGAAGGAAATCAAGTGTAGCCAAACGTCAGTCTCGGTTTATTTTGGGCGCGAGCGGCGACCGCTCCGCGGCATGCGGGTCCAGCGGGCGGGATTCCTATTGGGCAACATGCCGTGTCATATATATTAACATATCTTTAAAATGTATTTTTCAGTATGGGTAAAGTTGTATCGGATGAGGATATTGACGGAGTCCCAATACCGGAAGATGGTTCTACTGACTACGATATTGTGGGGGTTACGAAGAAAGAAAAGAACGTGGAATCTCGTAAAACACGGGAGGACTCCACATCAGATTCTTCGAGCTCTTCCGAATCTGGGTCGAGTAGTAGTTCCGATTCAGGTATTTATCACTCTATGATGTTCTACAATCTTTTTGGAATTACAATAGTTCTTTTGTCAAAGATGAGCATTTATACTCCGGGCACGACTTTGTCAATGGGAATCATTCAACCAGTTGATACCTCTCTATTGACTGAAAATTTTATAGGGTGTTAACGTATAAAACGTTCTGCATAGTACTCGTTAAGGTAATACATTCATTAAATATGGAACTTTTATTAGAAGTGTTGCGCATTTGAAAGGCTGTCTTTTCTTCCTACTCCCTCCGTTTCCGTTTCTGTAAGCGTTATTTTTAGACTGAGACGGCTGACTATCCTTTATTTTTCACACAGAAAACAGCTTCTATGCTATTTGATTTCTTCCGGCCACAATCTGCATTCAATATCGAGACGAAAGTATAATAGTACATACTAATTGTATTTCTTTACAGATTCTGATTCGTCTTCCGCCGAGAATTCTTCTGGATCAGACCGTAAACGACATAAGTCAATATCCTCTCCTACCACAAAAGAGAAGTCATCAAAACCATCCAAAAAGACGGACGATGAGAAACCTAGAACCGCAAGTAAGTTTGTTCTATTACGACTGGTGATCTTACTGAATTACTCCGTCAGTTTGCACAGCGAAAGTGTTCTCGACCCCTCCATCATACTTGAGCCTTCACCCCATGATCTGAGATTCCCAAATCGTTGCTATATCCAACTCATACGTGAGGCAAATTTGAATTGATTGAAAACCGGGTGTTCTCTTTGGGATCATAAAACTGGGTAGGAGATGGGGATTCAAGCAAAAAAATTCGACTATTGTTAAAACTGTGGTAGTTCGAAATGCCGATTTCCAAAAAAGCGGGTGATTCCACGCAGCAAACCGCAAAGTCTTACTTAATTTGATCCATTTTCCTATTTCGCTCAGATTATGCGTACTTTCAGAGAAAATAAACAAGAATGGCTCCAGCTCTCCAGAGAAGCAAAAGGTTTCGCGTAATCGATCAAATGATCAAGAAGACAAAGGCTCAGCAAAAAAGAATCTGGATTCGAATGTACCATCTCGTAATTACACATCGTCAGTTTGTTACAAATTTTCTCGACCCGCAAGATTTCTTTGACGTAATTTGAGTTTATATATATTTCGGATTAGACAGATATGAGTTAATATCCTTAAATTCAGTATTGTTTATATGATAGTGCCGCTTCAACGAGTAAAATCCAGTTGCTGTAAACTCTGTTTCGTCTTTATCGGTTGTTTGATGACTTCACATCTCTATTTCAGTACAGAGAACATGGAGAAGGAGGGGAATTCGAATGAAGATCCTGTAGATGAAGAAGTGAGCTTGTTTTGTTTCAAACATTCCGTCTGTCTATCGGAATAGCTTGTTTCCTTTCTGACTGTATGCTGTTGTGGCAATGTATTGTTCGTCTCTCTCAGCTCTGATATTTGTATGGCAATCGTGTTTTTCAGAGATCTTCGGCCCGCCCTGCAAGCACATCTCCTTTAAACAAGCGAAACGAATCACGTGGCAGTAAGGTTGGTTTTTTCAGTTGATAATATTATTCTCGGCTTTAATTCAGTTGACACAAGAGAAACTACCATTGGACGTCACGTACTTAACGTTTCTGATCCGTTTGGGTGTCGCCATCAGTATATTGTACTAATAATAGTTTGTTGCAGTAATGCATCAGCAATTTTACGTTTCTATCCACTCGTTATTATGTTTAACTATCTCATCAATGGGCGACTTCAAATGGAACTAGGTCCATTTTTCATACAACAGCTAAAACCGGGTTCTGGCGCAACCATGACTTGCTATGGCCTGTCTTAGTGGTTTCTTTCTGTAAGCGAGCTATACTATTTATTCACATATGTGAATGAGGTTGTTTAGTTACTTAGTTTCCGTACAGCTCGATCAAAAACCTCACAGCTCGATCAAAAACCTCCATTCAGGGGCGTGATAGGTCGGTTTCTTCTGATGGGTCCAGTTCCGCCTCTTCTCCCCCTCGCAGAAGAAGAAAGGTACCGTGTTCTGTCAGTATAATACACTCGGCTCCTCTATTGTGCTCTATTTCTACATAAGTTATTTATATATATCACAGAAGACATGTATCTGGTGTTTTCAGCGATCTCCCTCTCCGCCTTCGAACCGTCGTGGTCAAGAACATACCACAACACGGAAAGATCGTCACAAGAAAGTTGTTAGTTTCACTTTTTTGTTCTCATTTGTTCACCGATCTCCGTTTTGCTCACAACTAACTCCGCGCTCTTTACCTCCCGGCTTCGGAGTCAGATCACTACAATTTAGGATTCGTCTCGATCTCGAAGGCTGCCCTCGGCCTCTCCGAGTCGGACTCACAGAAGGAGGAGTTCACCGTCTAGACGACGCGTAAGTTTTCAAACGATTATGTGTTGTATTTCAAATGTTCTGACTTGGTTGCCAGAATGCCAGACTATAACGTTACTATCGACCACTATGATTTGCATATACACTTCTTCGCTTAACCATAAAACATAAAATAATGAGTTCGCAGTTGGGCTATTCTCCAGAATTATACTAAAAATGAAATACGACAATTTTCATGATTTTCATTGCAAAAAAATTGTTGATCGGTTGTCCAATTACCATCCTGTAAAAATTGTTGGAGTCCAATTACCATCCTTAAGCAGCTTCTCTGAAATTGCCGTTTGCTAAACTGATTCTTTCAGCATTCATCCTCTGACAGTGATAGAAGTGATGGAGGGAGCAGAAGGGTCAACAGATCCAAATCTAGTAGGAGGCGAGAGGTGCGTATATCACTTTATCGGTCACAACTTTTGTTTGTAGGCCATACTGCAGTTGAGTTCTCCGAATAGCTTGGCAAAGAATCATTTGTACTAACAGGAAAAGCTTCTTTTGGTGCAAAAAGTATAAAATACTGACTCATTTTTGTGGTTACCCCACTGGTGTGGTAGTCTTATACCCAATTGGGCAATCGGTTCTTGATAACGAAAGGGCGAATCCTATCTTGGCGCAACTTATAATTCTAAGATTATCTGTTATTTGGACTAATATTCATTCATACAGGAGTCGCCGGGAAAACGCTCGAGACGTTCGCCTTCTGCCAGTCCGGCCCCTAGACCGAAACAATCGTCTTCTCGATCCAAAAGACGTGTAAGTCGTTCTCTCATACCGGGACTATCCGATCATTCAAAAAACAGTTCACTTAGATTACAGCCAAATTTGACTCATTTTATATGCTTGCAAATGGCCTTCTGTCCTGTTTTTATCGTTTCTTTGTTAAATCATATACAAATCATATGTTCAGTGTTGACCCAACAAACCCACCTTTGTTTTCGGTGGCAATCGATGAACACTGTACTCTTATTGACACTTTCATAACAGGGTTTGATCAAGAATTAGGTTGATTTTCTGTATGAGGTTTGTTTTTCTAGCGCTCTTCCTCTCGGGAAGTCGATCATTCAAGTGAGTCGGATCATGGAAATCACAAGTCGTCGGCATCGAGAAGAATCAAGCAGGTATTAAGTTCAACTTGTTTGTTGCTTCATTTTACGTAGTCGCTGGCTCTGAAAACAATTTTTTCTGGTCAGAAATCAGCAGATCGACTTTTTCGTCTCAAGTTGTATGTGGCTGGGCTGTACTTCCTTCCGGCGGCCTTTTGCCCATGCATTCTGCTATCGCCTCGAGTAGCGAGGGTCATTGGAGCCAATGGTGTGCCTAGAGACCCCTCAACAGATAGTCGGCGTCTTGCTGATTTCCTGTCAAGGATGAACATCGACCACTTACTTGTCACTCGTTTCCCGGGAATCAAGAATAGCAATTGAATACGCTCATTCTTGTAGGTTTTGAACGGAGATCGAACATAAGTTCTAGAAAAGATGTGGCAGTGTTACCTAGAGAAGATATTTAGCGTTTAGCCACGGTCTCGTGTCTTTCGAGGGTTCAATGTTTTACATCATTTCATCTGAGGTATCTATAAGGCAAATATGAAATCAACCAAAACAAGCTCTCATCCGATTTTTTCGTTTAGGAGGAGCATTCCCCTGAACACCGACTAGGTCGAACTGAAGCTGTCCGTTCAACATCTTCGCGGTAAGTGGGAATGGAATATCAACTTGCAACAGGCTCCTTTCAATCTACCCGGAGAGTACGTGACGTGAAAAGTTTTTTAAGAAAAAAGTAAAAGTTTTGAAGATGTTTTATGGCGTTTCCACCAAATGTAGGGCGACTTTGTTAGGTGCTCTATTAAATCACCCGTTTTCTTACAATCCAAACTTTGAACCACCCTAATTTCAACAGAAGTTGCATTTTACTGGTGAAAACCTAATCTCCCACCTTGTTTTGTAGTTTGGTTACCCAAGTAAAACACCCAATTTCCAATTATATTCTGTGTACAACAAAGTCGCCTCACGTATGTTTTCCACCAATAACGGTTGTTCTAGAAACAAAACTGGATCGGCCCTCAGAAAAAGGAAATCGAGGAGTAGAAGCAAATCTGATGACGGCAGAAGGACATCTCCGAGGTCAAAACGACATAGTGAGCGGTTTTGTAATTACTTACGCTTGTTCATACAAGCCAGTATTTTCTCAGAATAGTTTAAATTTCCTATTTTTCTTATAATTCAATATTTCAATCGTCCTCTTGGCTCATCGGCAGACTACTCCGTCAAAATAGCGCTGACTTATGCCCACTTCGGACAAGGTTCTCATGCCCGTTTTCAAGGTTACACACACCCTATATATTTATATTACATTGGTTATTGTTTTTCAGACGTGAGTGGCGAGCGGGGAAGTTCCCCGAAAATGTGGCTCAACCGAAGTGCAAAGACAGAGCCATTGAGTGGGGCCGAGGATGAGAGCAGTCCCGAAAGGTGCGTCTGACCCATCCATCCCATTCAGTTATTCATTATAAGGACTGCTGTGGCGATCATTCCAGCCATGCTTCTACATCATTCATTGAACATTTTTTCATTCGCCCATGCCTCGCATAAAATTACTCTGATTTCGTTTTCCATTCGCATTTGTAACCCGTTTTTCCAGGCGGTTCACGTGTACAAAACTATTGGTTGCTCATAAATGCAACCAAATTTGTCTTTTTGGTTGTGTTAAGTTCTTTTGGTTGCATTTGAGATGCAGCCAGGCTGCATATGAAAGCAACCAATGGTTTCGTACACATGCAACCTGGTTGCATTTTGTTTTGCATGTGTAATTGGCCATTCTCCCATCGTTTTTTTTTCATGTTTCAGACCTGTTAGAAGAGATTCAAAGCCTTCTGACGCTGGTCGTAGAGGGAGGAAAACAACGCCTCCACGTAGGAGAAGTCGGTGGGTTGTTGTTTCAAGTTGGTATTCTATCTAGCCTAATCTGGCTGGCTTGAAGTATTTCCATACTGTCTCGAACGATTTTTCATTCGTATCCTTGCACTGTCCTCTGTCAACGCAGTACCTCTCTCTTCCCATCTCCCGGGACGATTCTACGAAACAAGTTTTTTCGCGGAAGTAGTGATTATTTTGTTGTACCTGAGAGTTTTTAGAGAAATAGAGTATGTTTGAGTATTTGATAAAGGCAGTTATTAAGTTCGTCGGGGAGAAAGTCGCGAAGTCGTTCTCGCGAAAGAAGGCGACACAGAGAGGATAGAAAACTGCGAGATGACAGGTTGGTCGAACCGCTTTCATTCATATTTTTCTGGGACAAATGTTTTTTCGTTGCTAGAATGACTTGTATCATATTGTCTGCTTCAGATCTCCAGATCGTGGGAGAAGAGATCATGGTTCTCGTAGAAGAGACGAAAAGGAGAGGTGAGACTCCCGCTCATGTTAAGTATTTGGTGGAATGGTGCACACTTGGCATTTCTTTGCATCCACCTCTTAGCTAGATGAAAACATCAAACTTCTTGCGTTTCGGGTATCTTGGAGGGAGCTGTGTGAATTTTATTTTTTCAGTTCCATTTGAATAATATCGGACCAACTCGATGTTTGTAATTTGTTGAGTTCTCACTCATATTTCTCAGTCGGTACGTTGAAACGTGAAGCTAACTACTGTATTTGAAATTGGGTGTTGCAGAGAGGAGGGTCGTCGTTCTAGCAGAGAAAGAGAAGCCAGACGGGGTCCCCCCTCTCCCGGAGGCGCCCCACCAACCCGTCACAGTTCGCAGTCAGTTTCAATCTTTCGATATCATTTTATGATTACTTTGTTCCTGTGTTCCTGTCGCTATTCAACCTTTTCTCTATTTTTGGCAGAGTAATTCCTCTTTCTAGTTGCAGAGTGATGCAGAATGCAAATATATTTCTTGTCTTCCTCTCCGGTTGAAGAAGCAAGTTCTTCTCGGCAGTAGGTAGTAACGTTCACAAAATAACGGGTGTCATGACTACTTTTCGTTTCAGAAGAAGAGGGGGTGGCAGAAAAGATGATCAGAGCGCTCCTTCCAAATGGGACAATGACAATAGTCCGCGGGGGGTGAAAAGAGAAGCTGACAGTCCTGCGAAGGACGAAAATGGACATAGTTATGGACTAGACAGAAGTAAGATGTCACCCAATACGCATTCCTGGTCGGTTGCCCAAAAGGCAAACATATTTTTTGTATCACGTTAGCGTTAACCAACGACCTGGACCTTTTCGGTGATTCTTGATTAGATTAGCGGAACGTATCAGAAAAAAAGAAGTCGTTCCATATATCCTTCTAATTCATTGCTTTTAAACATGATAAGTTTACGGAATATTTCTAAGTCCCATGAATAGTCCTTACTCTATTCACTTGCAGAGTCTCGACGTAATGGTTCTGAACCCGAAGCAACGGATGTAAAGTGAGTAATTCTTCAACTAGATGACGCGTTTCTTTCATTTCCAGAAGAGATCAAGAGAGAAAGAGAGAGAGAATGTACAGTGTTCGGGTTTGCTGTGAACTAATCAGATATTTGATGAATTTACAGGGAGAAATGGGGCAAAGTTGGTCAGATGGTTCCCGCGAAAGAAGAGGATACCGTCATGGAGAAGGAAAAGGTTGCTCTATTATTTCATAACAATCTTTATAATATCTATATTGTCTTTTCAAATTTCTATTTCAGGTAAATCTGGCTACAAGTGGTAAACTTGCCGAGGATACGAATACTTTTCGAGGAGTTGTGGTCAAGTACAACGAACCACCCGAAGCAAAGAAACCTGTGCAACGGTAAGCAAGGGTGCATCGACCTTTTCGCTATTTGCAGTTTCACCGATTGTCATGTACCATCTATTCACAATTGTTGTTCTCTGAAAGGCGTGATCCCGTTATGTTATCTCTATCCGCCTTTCATCATTGATAGATGCTTACGTCAGTTTGTTTTCGACGTTGCCTAAAGTGAGTTAGTTTCAGTTGGCGTTTGTATCCGTTCAAGGGCGAGGAGGCCTTGCCAACTCTTCACATACATCGTCAATCGGCGTATCTGATTGGTCGAGACAGAAAGGTAGCCGATATCGCAGTCGATCATCCCAGTTGCAGCAAGCAGCATGCTGTCTTACAGTACAGGTCGGTTACAGTAGCTATTGAGGACATGGAGAGCAGGGTCAGCACTGCTGTCGGAAACTGCAATTTTCCGCCGGCCAACAAGACAGACTTGCTGTGCAGCGGCAAGAAGTTGCCTTTGACCGTAGCGCATGAGTACAAACTACGAAACGCCGATAATCCATCAAGTAAGATCACATTTCAGATCTATACCATTCGAAGCTGCCGATGGATCAAAATCTCGTCGTGTTCTTCCTTATGTAATTGATTTGGGCAGTTCAAATGGAACTGTGCTCAATGGATCGAGAATTGCACCTCAAAGGTATTGTTATTTTGAATGTCGAGCGTCAAAATCTAGTAGATGATACCTGATTGGTGCGTTGCACTCCGTTCTGGATGCGAGTTATGCCAGTTCAGTTGGTTTTGCAATTTTTTTAGAAATAATACTAGAAACAACTGGAATGGGCACTGCGCCATTTACATGTCAGCATAAAATGAAAGTGATAGAGCAAACAACCCATTTGGCAGTAACATAAACGAACTGTTTGTTGCTGAGTTGGGCGTTGCGTGGGCTTCCTGAAAAATCTCATTCTACAGGTTTTATTCAACAGTGCTCTAACTATTCTCAGGTATGTGGAATTACAAGAGAAGGATGTTCTCAAGTTTGGCTTTTCTTCTCGCGAGTTCGTGGTCTTGAACGAAAATTCGGCTCCCGGGGCGGCAGATGAAGGTAACAGTGATGCATCCGACTGACCCCTCGTCTTCTCTTTTGTTCCATCCGCTCTCTGCAATGGAACTGGGATTCCTCTAATCTACGTTATTGTTGGGGGTTCCTGTTCCTGGTGTTCTATTTGTCTCTTTCATTTTGTGATTGTGAATCATGGTAACTTGTGGTTATTTATTGTTTCAGATGTTGTTCGGTTTACGTAAGATCTCTATGAATTCTCCGTAGATAGATTTATTGTATCTGTAGCATACTGTTGTTGGTATTATTTAATTGTTGTTGTACTGATTTCAGTAAATGTATTGCTCAATCTGTGTTCTATATTATTTAATATCGTCCGCTTCTCCCCCCCCCTCTCTCTCTCTCTCTCTCTCTCTCTCTCTCTCTCTCTCTCTCTCTCTTTTCTCTCTCTTCTCTCCCTCTAAGCACACGACTCTTCATTCATCAGTCGCTGCCTAGAGAATTGAATTGGCGGCCGTTTTTCATGTCTGTCTTTGTCACTCTTTCGTTGCAGTGACTGCGTTGAGAAAACTTATTACTATGCTTGTCAAAAGGTGTACATTTTCGTTGGAGTTGTGTTTGAAAGTAGGTCATAAGTAATGGAGAACTTTGTAATCTAAACAATAGAAAAATATCTAACCTCGGAATGCCCAAATTATAAAGAGAATCGCAAATTCTGTTCATTGGAAGCAATGGCGAATATAGGCCTTAATGTGTCTCATATTTCACCCCAAATAGCACACCCAATGTTGAAACATAATTGGGGCCCGCCTCAGCTATACTACGTCTGTTTCACACATTGGTAGATAGGAAGGAACACATTTCAGATGTAATAAGTGTAGAGTAATCCATTTACATGGTAAATATTTGCATGAAAAGACTTCGTCGTAATATTCATCTCACACTACCAAACTACGAACATTTGTTATTTTCCCGTTCACATGATGTTCTGTCTCTTTTCGATGTCGAATTAGCTGCGAGCCCGAGACGTTTCAAACATTTGGCACTTAATCGGACTTATTCGAACGATATCTGTAGTGAGTAGCTGCAGGAATGTCTCATCTCTGCTCGAATTTTCGTGTAACTCGGGTAACCGCCTCCCAGCAACATATGAATGCCAAACCTATCTAACGTTACAAACGTTTCACGACTCTGAAATACGTTATTGTCACTATTCGAATCTACAATTTTGGTGTTCATCAGATAGTTCAAGGTGGATGAGTAAGCTGGAAGAATCGGATGAACAGTGCTGCAGATGTGGGCTGATTCCGACATCACTGAGCTTTTACACGACTGTAACCAACTGCTCAAAATCCTACTGAGCACAAAGTGTAGTTGATGGTGAATTTTTGATTAGCTAATAACAGCATTCCATGGTATCGTGGATGCTATTCTCTGCACGTAATCTAGTTGGTCACACTAATCAAATGACATAACGCCCGCATCATTCCAATCCATGCTCTCTAAACTGTGACTACTATAAATATTCCAAAATATAGCTATTTATATAGAGATACTGAACGACAATTGCGTAAACTGTGCCTCAACCGTTCAATAACAGAAAAAAAATTACTGTCAGAATACTGCCAAAGAGAGATAACAGATGAAAAACATTTTCGAATATTTGTCCTGACAGAACTCCATTGTTTTCAAACAAGGTATATACTGTATTCAAAAAGTTGACATACAAGTACAAAAAAAATGTTACAGAAATGTATGTATTGTGATGTATACGCGTCGTGAAATCATTCTGTAAATTTTCCCTCAGAAACCAATCTTTGAAGTTGTTTTGTACAATAACTTGTTGGAGAAATAAGAAGAACTGTTTTTCAAATGATCACTTCTCAAACTCGTATTATTTGTAGTTTGAGTTCATATATTTCATTTGATCTCTAGCCTGGCCCAACTATTTCGAAACTCGGCCTCGCATGATTCAGAGAACCGGCTGGTGCGACCCCAATTGACAACCCGAAAGCCAAACTATTTCAGAATGCATTTTCAGTGGCACACTTGCCATTTTTCTTACTCAGTAAACGTCCTACATTTTGTTACCCAATAAACATCGTACATCTTTATTACTCAGCAAACACCGTATAATGCGCTAAGTCCCCAAAACTTCGGAGATGGTTTACCTACGTTTTCATCAAATAATTATAATTGTGATATTGGTTACCTAGCATCACCAGCTGCACTGCTTCATTACCTAGAGGCTACCTCATTTACTATGTGTTGTGTGCTTATTTGATCAATAGGTTGCCAGAGCGCTCTCTACCCCATACTAGTTGGTAATATCTACGGCAATTGCAAGTGGTTTCATCGGAAACTGTAGTTACCCATTGACTATCTCACTCAACAAAACAGTGTATTCTGCTGATACAATAACCTAGGGCTTTGGTCGATATTTCGAAGGTCAGCACAACCCTTTCCAGTAGTAACCTAAGTGTCGATTTAATCCTAATCCTATCCTAAGCATTAATCCTAAGCAATAAGCATCCATTTAACCTACTACCGATATGCCGAACAATTTTCGAATAGAGTATTATCAATAAATCTTATCGAGCTAATCTTGGAATCGATAAGACCAACAAAAGTATGGCTTAGCAGAAATAATAATCGCTCATATTTCCAAGCCACGGTAGTACATTCCAGCTCATTTGCACACTTTATTTGTAGATGACACATCAGCAGCAGTGTGCCTCCTAATTATCCATTGTTTGACATAGTCAGCTGGGTGGTGGCATACTGCCATGAGCCATATGCGCCAGAGATGGCAAACCAGATTAACGACTCACTTTCTAGCCGGACATCACATTTCGAAATACTCAACCATTCCTTTTCACATTACTGATTGAATCTAGTAGTTCCCCATTTATTCAACTTTGTAGAAACACGATATTCACAAAACTATTCAACTTTTCAACCTATATAGTGTTGTGCCACAAGTTTGATGCACTTCCCACAAACAAACACAAGGTCGTAAGAAGATCAGTCGATATGGGTTTTGCTTGTTTACACAGACAGTTTTTTATGCCATCATGTGTTGCAGCAATCGTAGCCGAGTCTTTACATGTTCAATATACTAGCATTCTCTATCTCTCTCACGTTTTTCAGCACAAGCCGTACATTTTCCTTTTAAACAGAACACAATGCATAATCAGATGTCGTAAACCTTTATGTCAAATTAGACTTCGAATTCTTATCGAGTCCACACACACTTGAACTATTGAAACAACGATTCAATTTGGAACATATAAAGAGTACTAGTTGATTCATTCTTGTCATTGAGTAAATATGAACTCACCATCACACTGCAATCAACGTCTTTTTCATTGGTTTTATGTTCACCTGTAAATATAAACCCAAAGGTGTATTTATCATATGGTCGTATTCCATACTTTCATTTACACCCTTGTAACATAATTTAGATACCATGGCGAGTGAGAAACCTGTTCTTGAGTTCAAATGGGACAACAAGGATATGAAGAAAAGGTCTGTCAAACCTTGAAACATTTTTCTTATCTTTTCATTCACATGAACTCATGTTACCAAATGTTTTCATCGTATTACGATAGAGCAAACAAATACCGTAAATTATTTTAGACACAAATTGATTTCCTGTTTTCAATTTGCAGATGGGATGCGTTCTGTAAGTTCGGATCTGCAACAGCTACTGAGATGACAGGCAAGAACTTCGACAAATGGCTGAAGGACGGGGGAGTGATTGACCCAAAAGGAGTCACAACAACCGTTACTGGAATAGCGTTCAGCAAAGTAACGGGGTGAGTGAACATGTTAAACTATGTAAGTAATGGATTAGGGAGAGTATTTGCGTTTATATCTCTTGAGGGAAAACTAAAATGTAAAGTTATGAAGAGGGCTGACAAAATCTCAGTAGAACATGGATGACAACGTTTTCAACGGGTCCATTTTCGCTCTTTACATGTATATAAGAAAAGTAAAAATGTTCTAACTGAAAGTAGTTAGGATTATCGGAGAGGGAAATAAAGAACACCTTCAGTCTAACAAAAAAACTAGGGTAAAATTTTGCCCACAAATGCATTGCATGAATGATTCCGAATAACTGCAGGCCCAAGAAGAAAGCCAACTTCGAAGAAACAAAGAAGGTGATAATCACGGTCGCCGAAGATAGGGCACGCCAAACCAAAAAAAACGTCCAGGTTTGTCGAAAATAACATTAACTGACCAAGGACCCCCAGTCGCACATAAGTAATACGTTAATGTATTACTTACTAGTACTCCATCGCTAATTCCAGTTTCAAAAGCACAACTATTTTATATACACCAGAAAAAAACTCAAAGGTTGGCAGGAAAGATATTTCGTAAGTAAAGTTCTACTGCGCTCGAATTGGCCATCAACGGTGTTTAAGAGCCACATCCAGAAGCTCTATAATGAAGTTATAGACTACGTACTCAATTTCAGGAAGAACTGGATCTCATAACGGAAAAACTAACAAAACTTGAAGGACCAACAGTCAACAGCTCAGCAAGAGCGGGTGCTGATGGTGTTTACAGTCGATTAACCGACCATACCAAATACACCGGAGCTCACAAGGAAAGATTCGATGCAGAGGGAAAGGGTGAGAAAAACTAGCATAAGCACCAACGGTGCCAAGGATTATGATGACTGCGCTGTTTTTGTGAATAGCAGAACACTTCCTATAAAAACGGACTCCCTCAGAGACCAACAACGTCACCTACCAATTCCCAATAAGTGCAATCAACAGACAAGTTTACGTCAGTCAGAACATGATTTTCAGGAAAAGGCAAGGCCGGACGCGAAGAATTGAACAAGAATTCTGGATATGTTGCATCTTACAAGAATCAAGACACCTACGATAAAGCCCATGGCAAACAGTGATCTCAATTTGTGGTGTATTAAATGAATGACTTTTTAATAACGAGCTTGTATAACAAATTTATGAACAAAACAACAACAATTACTTGTTGGCCTCAGCGGCCTCCCGAGCCTTCTTCTCGCGCTGTCCAGCGTACTTGGTGTCTGCACGAATACGTCTGAGAGTGCGGTAGATTTCCACCTTCTTCTCGGCTTCGGTGATAACACGAGGGGCCTCGTACTCCACAACAGTTTGAACAGGGAGGATATCACCGCGAAGTTGAGCAGCTACCTTCAGCTCCTCAGCCTAAAAATTAGAAATGAGGAGTCAGTGAACGAGGGCTAGGATAAGATGGAAGTCGTTAGGCATTTACTATTGTGGAAATTTTTCTATCACAATTCGCAGAAATTAACGTATTGTGTCAAACAAATTCAATATTATATTGCACAATATTAGGATATGCCAAACAATGGTGCAGGACATAGCTGGAATCGTGCCTTCGCGTCAAATTTTTTTTCCATATTTGAACTATGGTAGAAAATAGGTTCTTACTTTAAGCGAGCCAACTGGTCTACAGAACAACTCAAAACACTGATTATAATCTACGGCGAATAAAATAGAGCTTGATACAAAAAGTCGACAACTCGGAAAGAAAAAATCTCAGTCTTATATTCCACAAGAAGCGAAACAAATAGCCCAGGACGGTGCCCGCAAATCGCTTTCCGACCTGAGACTCAGTACACCAATTCGCGGAGAAAATATAAAACATTCACTTTGCTACATACAGTATGTTCGACCATAAAATAGAATGAAAACGTACCGAACTGTCTCCCTTCTTGGGGGCACTCAGCTTCTTGGGGAACAGAACAAGCTTGGACTTGTACTCCTTCAGTCGCTCGACATTGGCCTAAAAATCAAACTGTAGGTACTTTTCCTATCACACCGAGCCAATGATAACGTGGTGTGTCAAACAAGATCAACATAATATTGCACAATGTTAGGATACACCGAGAAAAAGTTGACGGCATAGCTGGAATCGTGCGCCAATAACTAGCTTCTGATGAAATTAATTTCGCGGAAAAGAAAAAACGAAATCCTGATAAAAAAGGGTAAACGAAGTTGTATTATAGGTACCTTAAGACCCTCGATAGATCTATTGGTTCTTCTGTAGTCAACAGCGATTCCGATGCACTTGGCGTCAGTCTTGTTCATGCCAGCAGCCTTGAGCTCCTCCAGCGTGAAACCACGACCGAGACGGACCTTCATGTTGTATCTTTGCGTGGGGCATCGAACGACAGATCTGAAAGGTCCATTTTAATACCAGCCACAAAAATTATAATTCTTATATAAATCGTTAGTAAAACAAATGTAGAGCTTTTCCTATCACACCCAGCCAAATTGGCACAGTGTGTCAAACAAGTCCAAATTCAATTTTGCACAATGTTAGGATATACTATGCAAAAATGCTTAGTATAGCTGGAATCGTGCCAATAGATAAGAATGCTTATATAACTAAGAGACAAGAATGTTTAATACAGCTGGAATCACAAACGGGAAATAAACACACCTCAGCTGACCGGCGACGGGACGAGGAGCAATGGCGTTGGCTTTCTTCTGGCGATTTTCACGTCTGCGGATCTTACGGCCAGGCTGGTTGAACCAAGTTTTCACACGTCGAGTCCAATGCTTGCGGAAATGGGCATTTCCCAGCATCTGGTTACCTTTCGGAGCCATTTTACCCTGAAATGAAAAACGAATGGAAAACAAGATGACAATGCACACAGCAAATAGAGGAAGATAAAAAACAAATGGTTTTCCAATCATCCTAACCACATTAGCAATATTCAAAAAAACTGATATCAGAAAACACAATCATCACACGACCTATTCAACACTGGAATAAAAACAAAGTCCTAATCTCAGTATCGTGGCTAGAAAATTAACATAAAACGGTAACACAATACCCTAACATTACGTCAACAATTTAGGAAAAAGTATTTTAAACTTGCATTCCGAGCCACTGCCAGAAACACTGCCCGAAACATAGAATACTCAGCCAATCGCTCAAATAATTTGGGCGCTCCGAGACCTTTTGCACAGCGAAACACCATATGGCAGAGTGCGTTACGTCGTAATTTACCATTCTTCGAATGAACTCTATTGAGAATCAACACGATTTATTCCTGATCGGTAATTAATCGATTCGAATGGTTATAGAGCATAGCAGGAAAGAAATGCTTCTCTAAATTGCAATGTCGAATAAAACGTATTAATATAGAACGGTTAGAGTTAGCATAGGTATTCAACTGATTGATGACAATGATGTTTATATGGTTTTTTATTGAAGCAGCTTATTTGAATTGTTTGAAAAGATGTGACTCCACATAAGCTAAATCTTGAGAATATATATCCTCCATTTTCTCCCCGGCAGTAACTATGAAACCGACAATCGGGGCCTTCTCTGAAATTATAGAAAATATACTAAATGACTTTTCGAATCAGTACTCGAATCATCATGTGCACCATATACTTCCTCGGAATAAATCCCGAAAACGAAATGGATGGTAAATTGAAGTGTCATTAAAGTGTGCAAGAAGATATGTATTTCATATTCACAAGGTCGAGAATGCTTAATAATTTATTCAGTTTGTAAAATTCAACTATACAACTTCAAAGTACAAAATACCGCGTAATATCAAAAAGTGTATGGGATAAAACAAGTAGCTGCAAATTACAAAAAAACTTCAAACGGGTAAAACATTTGACTGTTCACAGGTAAGAACAGGAAAACTATCACAGTATATAATATTAATTAACAGGACATGGCAAATAATGTACAGATATTGTTTACTCTGTGTGATCCTGAGACTTTATGCTCTTCGACCTATTGTGAATACCAGGGCTATTGTCAAAACTCAAAGTTGGAGAATCACTGAACCTAGACATTGACCCTGCTTGTACGGGTGAACTAGCAACAAGAGAGGATGGCCCAGTACCATATCCGGTCGATGGCGACAGATTTGTTTCAAATGCAATGGGTGAACCAAGACCCTTTTCCACCATTGGTGTGACCTATAATGTACATGAATAAATAACAAGACCAATACATAATAGAAAATAAAGGCCCTAAGAAAATAAAAGGTTCTTCTTATACATTGACCTTGAAAATGAATATTTATAGTTTTAAGCGTTCATAATGTTCCTCGATTGACACGGTTAGTTTTTATACTTGTTCAACTCGTGAGTACATACTCGCTTATACTCGTGCGTAAATGCTAATTTGATGTGTTTTCTATAATATTAGCCAAGTTTTTCGACATTTATAAACTGTCAAACGATGAAACCTACCTTGCATTTCGGTACAATTTTCCGTGGACTACCGATAACGCAGCATCCGCGTACGAAAATAGACAAAAGTACTGGTAAAAACACCAGTCCGTGTAGAAGTCCAAGAAGAATCGACAGAACAACCTGAAGAATGGACGCTACAGACCTAGTTGAGGAGTTTTCACAGTTCATTTCAGACCAGGATCTCTTTGGTAAAATTAGAGACATCTTCATTTTAATAGAGAACTGGTCTCCACCAACAATATGCTTAGTTCCGTTCTCATAGACTCCATAAATATAACTGAAGATCATTGACTCACTGTTTTAAAGAAGGTCACAATCATGTAGGCAGGTACGTCAGCCAACACAGTAACAGCAATGATGGTTGAAAGAGCCCCCTGAGAAAAACATGTACTTCTGTGAAAATATGAGATCAAACACCAATTATAGTCTGATTATAGCTAATTACAGACTATAGTCTGATCAACGCTTTTGTAAACACTTACCGTAAATAGATGCATTAGAGGTTTTGATGCGCAACAGTTTTGCAAGGACATTGTCTACAGTGCGAAAGTATTATTACTTCAAAACGATCAAAACTCTTCTGGAGTAGTATTGAACTATTCTGAGATAGTATGAAAAGGAATATTAGAATGAAGGATATTTGCGTCATGAAACAGTAATCTGTACTGTTTCTTTCTATGGATCGATGAAAAGGATTACAAGCATGAAGCATCGAACTGTCTATACCTGACACAAGGGCCACCCAAGGGCTGCGAGAGCTTCTCTAATCTTTTCGCTCGGCAGATGTAAAGGAGAAACCACATATCCATATGTGATATGTGCTGAATAATCCACTGAGAACCCAATCGACATTATTATGGTTATCATAGAAATTGCATCCTGAAAACGAAGAAGACACATGACACTACAAACAGGGCATTTTTTTTAACGTTCCATCACGTGCTCAAACCAATGCTCTATGGTTATCATATAAATTGCGTCCTGAAAACGAAGATGAGACATGACACTAAAAACAGAAAACTTTTTTAACGTCCCATCACGTGCTCAAATCAATGCAGTTCCATCGCCTATCAACGAATTTGAAATGCTTACCAGATTCACTCCCCAGAGCGTCATATACCCAACCACTCCGAAATCAATCGAAGCACAAGCCAGAGCTACCCAGATGGAGCACATTGGCTGCGGAATGAGAAGAAGAGATATGATGATCATACAAATCAGGGCTATCACGATATTTTGAATCTGAATTGAATAATACATTTCTAATTTCACAACTAAATCAAGTTGATGTAATTGGACCGAACGGTACACAAGATTCTGAAGAGAGCTAACTTATCAACTTCATACCGATAATTGAGACAATCGCCTACTTCAGTACACCACGTGACGATAAAGAAAACTGCAACTTACCGTATTCGGTACAATAATGGCGTACTGATCGGTGAACAGCCATAATGGCATGAAGGTTGTCACATTGAACTCGGGCCAGCGAGCAGCCACCTGAATGTAATAGACAATCTGAACCTGAGCAAGCAAACACTTCAATGCCCGTGCAAAAAGAATGAAGCGGAACAGACGATTCGAAACGAAACGGGCATAGCACAACCAAAGTAACTATCAAACGGAATGAATGACCAAAACTAACTTCTCTGAAAACATTCGTCGCATCCGTCTGTTCAGTCGTTGATGCAATATCTCGCATACCAATCACAAACCTGGAAAAATTGCAGATAGCTAACTATACTAGACAGAAAATTGTCTACTTTCGGCAACATCAGAATCAGAACAGTTCGTGAGCCTGGTGGAAAATGGAAATTAAACTGGGAATGTACAAATCTCCAATTAATATGGTGTTCCCAGGAGTGTACCAAAAAAGTTATCTAAAAAGAACTCAGTATTCCAACTTCGCTGAGGGAGTGAACGACGATTTACCCCGGAGTTAGTTTCGTATTCACGAATTCTACTGAAACTGTACAGCTCAAAATGAAAAGTACAATCCAAAAAGCCTTCAAACTAACCGAAAACTCTTCACGATGTCATCACCATTCGCATCGTGAGCCCAAACTAGATCTTCTGTGTAAGGATTGTTGTGCTTTGAAGCCAGCCAGTGTTGTAGCATTCCATAGAACGCAACATCATTAATCTTCATGTCCAGCTGAGTCTTATAGTACCTGAAAATCATCAGAATGACAGAGAAAGTCCACATATCTATAGAGAGAGAGAGAGAGAGAGAGAGAGAGAGAGAGAGAGGAGAGAGAGAGAGAGAGAGAATCAAGAGAGAACTGGAACTGAAAATGACAGAAGGTGAGTTTCTATTCAAAATTTACTTGTTTATGCTGTTTGCATAATGCCAGCCCATATGAGGTCTCCCACATTTTATCACTTGTGAAAGTGAGTTCGAATAAGCAGGAGAACGGGCAGGGTCACCTTTCCATGTCGGACATCCACAACTGGACTGATTCCATCCCAATCGAGTGTCTGGTAGTGGCAAAGTCACCGATTAGGGCCTTCAGTCTCTCCCGAGATGTTGTGTTGCGAAGGTCGGGAGCATTATTGACAACAACCTCAATTACACAAAGTTACTTCGTATTGAAGACAGATGATGAAGAGATAACCGGAAAATAGTGAAATAGAAAGAGAGAGAGACGGTAAGAAATAAGATGTGAAAAAGTCATATATCTACCCTGAAGAGGCCTACGGCCGTATTCAATAAATAAACTGGATTTATAGGAACAGAAACATGAAGAGAGAGAAACAGCCTCACCTGGAGAGTTGCCCCATACTTCCAGAAATAGTCCTGCAGAATTTTGTAGTGAGGAATTGCATAGGAGTCCTTCACTAGCAGGTTGACAGGTTCCAGTCCTTCCTAAAAATGATCATTCAATAGAAATACATTTCCAAAGCGTTCAACTTTTAGACCGAACTTACATCGAGGTGAATACATACCTTCAGCTGTGTACAGCCATAGAAGGCACCCGTCAGATAAATGAAGAACCAGACGATTGCCAGGCCACGAACAACTGGATTCATCAACATTGGTGCATACCTGTGAACAAACAAACGTCGATACAACAACGCCTCAAAAACTACAAAACTCAACAATTTTCAAAGAAACTTACCAATTTTTGAAGAATTTCGAAGTAAGCGATTCTTTCACATCTCGTTTGACTTGTGGGTCAGGTCTGGAGCCCATATTGAATAGTTTCTGAGACCACGTAGCAATCTGAAAGATTCTCCGCATTTGAGATGTTTCGGGCACATTGGAAAAAATCTTGAGAAAGGAAAGGTTCAGAATGGAATTGTGGAAGTACCTTCATATCAGATTCGGGAACAGTTTGGCAGTTGAAGAAGAGCGAATTCCTTCCTTCTTCTTCGAAACTTGTGAACAAAGCTAGCATTCCCGCAAAGAAGGTGACCTACAAAATACTATTTGACAATCACGTCCATTAAAGAACAATCTAATTTCACCTATGCCATTGCAACGGAAGTTCAACCGAGTGAGCGAACATTCGAAGTAGTTGAGAAACCAAAACGGCTACATAAACTTCGTCTTGGACAAGTATCATATCATGTGTTTTACAACAAAACGTGTACTAAAATCCCCCACCTGATATAGAAAAGCAAATGATATTGCCACTCCTGTGTAGACGCAAAAGATCTGAACTGCCGGAATGGTAGTGATCGCTCCGACTCCGAAAGAAAAGGCATCTGAAGATAGATACATAGCATGCGCCTAATTGGGAGTATTTGGCTTACCTCGACGTTTTCTGATACAAGTGCATAGCGAGGATTCCGTACCGGTGAGATAGTACTTGAAAATCACCTGTTGCGGCGGTGATGAGTATTGAGACGGCTGCGTCTGCCATGCACTCGCCCATTCGTTCTCCGACCGAACTGTTTCGCGACGTACGACGAACCGCCGCCACCATCAAAAACATATTGTCCGTGCCCACCGCTGCAAAACCAGATTCATCAAACAGACTGAACGATTGATTGATCTATTGTGTGAAGAGGTGAAGACAAACTAAGTTAAAAGTATTGATTGCTCGAAACGCACATTTTGATTGCTCGAAACGCACATTTTGATTGCTCGAAACGCACGAGACACAGCAAAACCATGAGTCAGAAATGTTTTTTTTTATCTAAGTATGAAATGCGGAGTAGCGGAACCATGCGATTCCCAACCTACGACCAGGAAGGGCATCACGGAAACAATATCGTTGAACGGCATTCCAATCAGGAGGAGAAAGCCCAAGGCCGTGACAATTCCCATGGCGGCATTGAATACACCTGGAAAAGACCAGAAGGCTGAGAGGTAAACGACTATAACCAGCTATATTTGATATTGATATATATATATATATTTGATATATATTTATTTCATCCAACAATGTGGAATGACACGTGTTGAATCACGAATAAATCTATTCTATTCTATTATTAATGGTGATATGTTGACCAACAGAGAGCACTAGAGGAAACAAAACAACAACAACAACAAACCTATGACCGACAACACTGGCTTGCTGAGAACCCAGTCGATCAGCAACGTATTGTCAATGAAAGACAGGGAACAGAGCGCAGAGAAAACCACGAGAAGAGTGAAAGCGATAACGAAGCGAGGTACTGAAAAATATCAAATTGAGGAGAGAACCAAAGTCAACTGATATCCGTGTTGTTGCAATGACTTAGCGTGAACTCGGTATTGAACGGAGGGCAAATAATCTCATTTCTCCAGGAGCACAGGAATCCCCAGAAGTAGAAATGGTCACATTGGGACCTATTAAAAACGTACCCAATGAATCCGCATTCCGTTTCAGTTCATCAGCCAGGGTCTGCGAGTGGAAATACGTAATGCTGATATACGGATCTGGTGGATAGTTCTTCAAGTGATCTCCCAAGGCCTGTAGTAGGTTATTATCAACTGCCTTGATGACCACAATAACGCAAAGGGATAAAACAAGAACGATATCGTTTCAATAGTCTGCTTTCAGTTATATACAATGACTTTGGACAAAGATGTAACGAAACGCTTCCGAGAATTCAGCCAATTACTATCAGCCAATTACTAATATTGTGGCTCACGGTATGAACGCTAATAGGAAACGGCCCAACGCAAAAAATGGAATAACCTAAAACCGCTTCGTACAACATACGCGTTGCGGTAATTGCTAATAGAGCACGATAACAGTTGAAATTTAAATCAGTGATATGCAAATCAAGGCTTCTGTACATCGATTCTTGGCTAGCGCGCCGAGACCAGTGATCCATTTGATTTGTGCGGGCCAAACTGGCAACGCGCCAATAGTAATGGTGAGCCAAAAAACCAGGTAAATGAAATCGTGGCTCGTTTGGGAAGCGTTCATACCGTGGGCTACCTCCAGACCGCGGACTACGGTATGCGAGGGTGGCAATGCTTTGGAACCACATTAGTGCACACGATCACCGGTCGGTAACCCATAGACAACAGTATGATGGAAGAAATATGATGAGGGCTTACGTTTTCCCATAGGCCAGAGATGTAGCTTGTTTCAAGAGGATAGAACTTGAGATGATAAATCATGAACCAAGCGCGTGCACTTGCAAGAATAGAAGATCCATTCTCAGTTTTCATCAACGTGACTCCTCCAAGCGAAGAACCCAAATAACCACTCCTGAAAATAACACAATGTCTCGTAGAGAATACAACAAAACAATAAATTGTGAGTCGAGTAACACGATCGAGCCAATGAACTCACTCTGTCCCAAATCGGAAATAGGGGAAGGAGATGTTGAATCCATGATTGTACAAATCTGATAGGATGTGTACGTGCTTATTACCAGGACAACCACTACCTGTAACGAAAGTTATGACAGAAGATTATTACAACCACTGGTGGGCGCACAGAAATTAGAAAGCAAATTGTTCAGTCAGGTGAGCCTTAGATGTGGTAGAAAAACTAATTTTGATATTAATATAACTCAGATAGTTACAACTCCCGGTTTCATAGAAAAATCGGTGTTCGATAGTTTGATTCAAACGATCGAAACAACTGTAAATCTGCATAGAACTATTACCTTTGAACTGCAAGCACAGGTCTCGGTATGTGTAGTACTTCCCTTTGTGTAGAACACGGATCCTGTAAAATTCAACCTGGCTGAACAGATCTTCTTGCCACCTGTCACAGTGTGATGCTAGGTTTCAAATTCGTTCCCAATTTCGGAACAAGCCGACAAGATAAGAACAGCTTCATTTCTCACCAGAGATTAAAAGTACATAAAAAATAATTCAGCTTCCTAGACTCCTCCGAAATCGTAGAGAGTACCTGTTCTGGATATAGCTGTCCAGGCGGAAAACTGCTTCCGCAAACTGATGTTCCAATATATTTCCACCATCTCGGGCCAATGCGGTCACCTGTATGCAACAATTGATTATAAGCTAAAATATTCAAACACCAACATATGAACCAGCTAGATAGACAGCTTGAGTAATTATACTTCCCCACACCCCTGTGGCAAGACACTAATTCGTGCTAGGTATTTCCAGAGTAATGCCTTGTCATGTCGTTCGTACCTGTATTTCCCTGCTCTGTGTGACGGCTCTTCCCGGTATGTAATTATTGTCGGTTAGGGGCCATTTCTCATGGATTGATCTCCTTTCCATTTTACTCTGTGAACCCACGGGGGTGAAGAGATATATGGCATCAGTGATTGGGTCCATATGCATCAAGCCTTTGAATAGAGTACTATAAATATGGAGAGAAACACACTCGCTTATGTGTAGCGACGGTAAAGACGGCAGTAGTTTTCAGTCCTACTACGCACTCACAACAGTACAAACGCTTCTCGCCGAAATCGAGATTAGACCACGGAGCAGTTAAATAGAGAAATGCCCGGTAACGCGACAACAAATGATTGACGTTGAAACAGCAATACAACAAGACATATTTGACTGTCGACTTACCCACTGACATTGCCATCGTGAATAGAAGTGGAAACACAATGAACGGTAAAGGCTGTCTCGCGAGCAAATGTCCGTAGCCATTGAAGAAATTGGCGATCCGTTTTTCCACACAATCAAACCTCATTCTTCACTTGAAGAAACAAATCGAGACACAGTTCTCTATTGGTACTGGATCACGACTTCACACATAAACCTATAAAACACGTAATAAGTAGGGTTTCAATTGAAAAGTTGATCAACTCAATATGATACACTTTGCTCGGCATGTAGCACTACTCATACTATAACACTTATCGGTAGATTATAGAGGATCTCAGGCATAATCGATGTAAATGGAGATAGGATAGATGTGACGTATTGAAATCTTTTCTTCCCAAATCCAACCCTCGCTAACCGGTTTCCAAAGCCACATTAGCGCAGAGACCGCACACCGGAACAGCAGTCATCTCAGAGCTTTTGAACACTTTAAAGTGCAGCCTTGAGTTATATATGTTAACGTGGTGGTCACATTCTGAACTATATTTTGTTCCAAACACTTTTCATAACACCTCAATATCATATTAAAATAGGCTGAGCTATTAATTCTTGTTTCGCGATAGAAACTAACAAAACTGGATCGGTTGTTTTATCATAATAGTGAAATTATTATGAAATTATGTAAAAAGATAACTGATTTCCAGCATTGTGCATCATATCAAACAACAATTATTTTAAGGTTGAAAAAATCGTCATACGAGCTGGAGCGGCGAGAGGATTGGCCAACCCTGACGTTTGAAAAAATAGTTTCCCGCGCGCGCCATTTTTTCGACCAATCAACGGGTCCCGTCTAAAGTACAAAGAACTACTACGCTGTTGCAGAAATATTTTGCAAATTGAAATAACGTGATTTATTATGAACTACATGTCTTTAGAAACCATATATACGAATCAATATTAGTTTATACATCTACCACACTTATTTTTGAGGTGAGTACAAGTTTGCAATATACAGGTGAATTTCTTTGGGCACGGGAAAGAGAACCGATTTTTCCCGAACCAAATATATGGTTCGTTCTAGGACCGAACCAATTTCGAACCGACAACGTGGACTATGGGATCTTTCTGAGGATCTGGGTCGGTTCTCATGGCGGATCGGCGGGTATCGAACTGTTGCGATTCGGTTAGCGGAAGTAGGAGACCAATTGAGATCCAAACTCTTTTTGCTCATCTGTTGAACTGTGTTTAAAAACAGATATGAATGGTTCCGTAGAGAAGATTTCTGATCACCAACGAATTTAAGGCACACATTTTATCGAATATCATGTTCGACAGTTAATTTTTCATACAGCGCCAACGAGTATTACATCTTCAAAAAGGAATATTAATTATCACAATCACAACAACTAATGTACTTTGCACGAGATTCATATAGAAAGTATGTAATAGAATTTGGTTCTACAATGAGAACATAAGAGAGACTCGTTTTCATAACCCGGATAGCAATGGGGACAGATTGTATACTGTCGTGTCTGCCGATTAGTGTGGTAGAGGCGGTAGGTGGGGAAGAGGGCCAGTGCTGTCTACCAGTCTGCGCGAGCCAACTGACTGAGCAGCCACCTCGAAGCCATCTCGGAATCTATGGTCACTTGATAGATACTGGTGTCTCCCATCGAAGGGAAGACTCTCTGTGTTGGAAGGAAGACGGTTGTTGGTTGGGGGAGATGGCGGCGACCTGTTGGGGGGAGGGAATCTCGCGAACAGGCTCTCAGCTGGGGCCACTTTCGCAACTCGCACTGCCACTGCCGGTGGCTCATTCCTCCTAGATCCAACTGTGCAGCAACCTGCAAAACGATTTTCAGCGGTCAGAGACACATTCTGTGTTTCACGTATGTCTCTCTACATTCATGCTTACCATACCAAACATGGCATAACATACAAAACAGATTATGGGAAAAAGAAGTGCTGTGAATTTGGCTGTGCTCATTTCTGATGCGTATGTTCGACATCAATCATTCGAGCTTCTCGCCTGAGCTCGATTCTGTTTCGGGAACAAACTTGATTTCACGTTTTAGATATCGAATGATCAAGCAAGAACTGGAACTCAAAAAATGGGTTAGATTATAGACTGGAGACTGGAACTCAAAAAAGAGGTAATGTTTTGGCTAAACCTTGAAAACAACTTTGGTTCACATTTCAGAGAACTTCATATTGTATTGTGGTATATGTTGGTCGTTCCTACACGAACTTACAGTATGGATTGAAAACGTTTGTCCATAGTTTTTCTAAGCATCTGGTTCTTTATATTCTTTTTTGTACTCACAATAAACTTCTACCGGAAACGCTACATATGACTTGGTGTTCTTCAGCAGACATGCATTCACTCACAAGGTGGGAGTGAGGAGGAATGGCATTATAATAACGAACCTCGCACGAATATAGACAGCATGAGGGGCAGGAAGATGAGTCCATGAACCAGTCCGATTGTTATGGCCAGAAAGACTGTTTTGAAAAAGGTGACAATCATGTATGCGGGAACATCGGCCAGTACACCAACTGCCAGTATGGTCGACGTGGCTCCTGCAATTGAGAACGGTTTAAAGGAGGGCTGAATGGAAAACAGATTCAGGTACCCCGAGGTACCTGGAAATTATGTTGCGGCTGAAACATGTGCTCAGTGTGCAAATTAGGTGTGTCAGATTCAATTACAAGAGGATATAGTCTAGGTTTGTAAGGTTACGGTAGGAATCTCAGTAGGAATGGTGTGAACTATATATCAGTTTCTATTGAGCAGTTTTTCCATAATAACTTTCCTTTCTGTCCCTTCAAAAAAGATCTCATGAAGACCAGACAAGCTGTTCATACACGTGTTCTTCTAGTTGCAGCATACTCATTCAACATTCATCTCATCTTGTCGAACAATAAAATGCGCTCTTTGCTTAAATTCTCATCTACAGTACATCATACGCCATTTGAGACTGTATTACGGCAGGTGTGATAGACAAATTACCGTGGTTAAGCTGACCATCCAGCAGAAGTGAGAAAGTGATAATTAATTGTAAGATTACGCGCAAGAACAATGATTTCAAATATTAGTATTTGGGGGAGAATCGGTTAGAACCCCGGAACAATCGACAGCCGTGAATTTCGTGAGGAGGGAAGAGAACTGTGCTTTTACTAGCGGAGAGTTATTTCAAGAGTTGCTCACCTTGAACAACGGGCCAGCCGAGATCTCTGAGAGCGTCTCTGACTCGCAGACGGGGGTCCGATTCTTTCGAAACCACGTAGCCGTACGTGATGTGCGCTGAGTAATCGACCGAGAAACCAACTGACATGATTATGGTTATCATAGATATGGCATCCTGAAATACGAATGGTTCCATTGTTGCGTATATTTGGAATATTATGGAGAGCTTCTATGAGCATAAGTGCAAAATTGATTAAATACTATTTAAATGTAAAAGCTCACCAAGTTGACTCCCCAGAGAGTCATGTATCCCAGAACACCGAGATCAATAGAACCTGAAATGAACATAGCGTTGAGCATGACATTATCAGCCTACCAGTAGCTCTCGGTAATCGCTCAATGAGAAGTTCACGAGTATGAGTCTACCTGTAAGTTCTACAGAAACTTTCATCATTTGTTATCCCCGTACCGAACCAAAACTTTTGACTTCGCTCCATTATGGGAGATCCCGGCGTTCTCAACCCAAGCTGTTTCTCCTTAAACATACAGACTGTCGCGAAATAGTCTGCCAAGCGAGAGACGCAGGCTGTCGTGAAGGTGCCGGGATGTTCCGACATTCATACTCTGGATAACGTACCTATTGTGAAGGCGACCCAGAGAGCACAAAACGGTTGCGGGATGAGCAGGAAGGCAATAAATAGCATACACAGAACGGCGATGACGATATCTTGCACCTGGAGAGAACATTCAGGTCTCAAGTTATCAAAGGTGGGCAGCGTTGAGGAAAACTGTCGAGAACACCAAATACAATAATCCCCATAACACCGTGGCAAGTTTATCAACGATCAAATATTGGAATACTTTAAATGCTGAATGTTGAGATATGATGGTGAGGTGGCAGTACTCTTATTATTTTGCCGTCACTCGTTTCTGCTTTCGATTTTCCTCGTTCTAGATGGGTTCTGGTGGTGTCTGTCTGAATTTCTAAATACTGTCTTTCTATAGTCGGGATTCCGGTCCAATGAACTTTCTGATTCTATTCTTTTTCTAAGAAGTTGGACTGAAAATGGAACTCACAGTGTTGGGTACGACAAGTGCGTACTGGTCTGTGAACAGCCAAAGTGGCATGAATGTCGTCACGTTATAGGATGGAAACTGGGAGCAAACCTGGAAAGATGTGCTATTTACTCTGAAAGTTTGTATTGAAGTTACAGTATAAAGTCATATGTTTGTATCTATTTACTATCCATATCATTGCTAGTTGTGTGGACAAAATGAACAATTGTTATCAACACACTAGGAGAGTGAATAGAATGTTCACGTAAAATGTCACGTTAAATAAATAATAGGTCAGATTTTAATGTTGATGTGCTGAAATCGTTTTACGTGAAACTGTCGTTGCTTAATAGTACAGTGATAATCATCTTCACGATCTACCTTTCTAAAGGTAGAACAAGCCATCTGTTGCTGGGTAGTACTGGCTATATCTCTCATCCCGATGATGAACCTGAATAGAAACTGTAGCATTTGGCATTCCATAAAAGTGGTTTGTCGCGAAATCGGTACTTGTGAGTAAAGTAGTAGAGAACAGTTACAGCGAGAGCACGGGGGCACGCGGAACAGCTTCGAGCTGCGTGTACAGATATGGCAATGTTCAATTCACAATCCGCCATCTCTCTAATACCCTCTATTTCCCCTCACAATAAACGTAAGTCGTGCACAATAGAAGGGAATTAGAGTGTGGGATTTTACCGTCGGTTTATTTCTCACTTCGACTGTGTTGTAGTGAAACTTCACATACACAGCTAAAACAAAAAAGTATTCCGATCGGACTTCTGAGTAGTACGCAACATTCTGATTCTGAAGTGCTACTTAGGAAATTGAAGTACAACCTAAATTGCCAATACGTGTGTATCGTGAGTACATAATTGTCAAGCATAAGTTCACGAAGGGACGATTATTGTAGTTTGCTCACCTGAATGCCTTGATGTACGCGTCTCCACTTGGGTGTCTGGACCATTTCACATCGCCGAGCCAAGGGTCGTCTTCATGTCCGTACAAATATTGAGCCGCCATCGTGTAGAAAATCTGCAAGACGATAGTCTCTTAATTCTACGCCCTACCAGTTATCTCCTCTACTGCAGCTTTACCGCAGAATATTATGTGTTAGGAGATCAGAATATAAACCAATCATTCTTTGTTGAATCAGTGGGTCTTCAGATGATGAAGTAATAAATTAATAAGTCTGCGACTTCCGACACCGTGTTTCATTTCTCGGTTCAGCAAGAAAACCTAAGAAACACAGATCGAAACAACTCAATTTTAATCAACTACAATCCAAAACAAACTAGGATGTCCATCCCATATTTGTTCAGGTAATTTGAAAGTATCGTACCTCATCGTGGATTGTAACGTTCACTTCATTGGCGTAGTACCTTTCCATTTCTAGCATCCAGAATTGAATGCCTGCGCTGCCTTCAAATAATTTCTATGATATATTATGTTTTGAGATCGACTTATCTCATTCAAAAGAGTATTTCAGTCAGCAAATTTTTTGTATTTTATTTTTCTTCTATATTAGAAGAACATCCTGGTGGATTGGCCTTCGTGATTTGCGAAGGGGTTAGTTCGCCTAACCGACCAGTCATACCGTCAAGATATTCTAGACGCATGATTACGCAGTAGGCAAAAATGCAATAACGATTTGAAGGAGAAATTTCCATCGCTAGATTTTTGTCAGCTTTCGGTACGATGATAGATGTGAAGACCAGATACATCATTCCAAGAGTATGTCTCCACTAAGTTGCTATTCTTCAGCACAGACTTGTTAAATAAGTAATGATGGTGAGAACGGGCGTTTTGCTCGCTGTGCTGAACTAAGAATTAGCGCAGAGAGGCAGTTCTACAATATTCTGACTTTCTTACCTATGGAGTGCTCAGTGTTTGCGAAGGAGTGCACCAGATCTTTCATGTTTCGTCTCTCCAGTGGATCGCGTAGGTCTGGCGCGCTGCTCACCACAACCTGAAGAATGGTGCAAACTACACACTCACAGAATAATCAGAGCGATTTTTTTCTTTTAAACAACTAGCACTGCACACTTCACAAACTCTTCTACCAGTCATGATGTAGGATTGAGATAAAACACATTCATAAGTGAGGTAAACATGTTCACTACACATTAGTTTTCTTTGTAATCTGAAAAGATACATAGTTATAAAAGATACATATGCTGAAAGTTTCCGTGAGGCGCCAAACAGAAACCTGTAGTGTCGCTCCGTAATGCCAGAAATGTTTTTCGAGTGAACGATAGTGCGGAGTGGCGTAGGAGTCGTCCACCTAGAATCGAAGAACCTATACCCAGAGGCAGCGACAACCGGAAGGCTATCTATGAAACAAGTTCGCTCAATCACACAGCGGTGTACACTAAATAGATAACTAAATCTGTACAAGTGAACGTAAGATAAACGAAGCCTAGTTGAATATTCCGATAACATTGTATTCTAGGGAACTATTCAGAATCAGAAAATGAATTAACTCAGTGTGAATGCAAAATTTCTGCTGCTTTCCACGTATTATTACGTTCTGTAGTACAGTATCCCGTTGAGATTGTGGTATTCTTTAAAAGTAGATGACTAAATGAATGAAAATGCCGCATGATTCGAAGGCGGACTGTAATGAGAGAGAAAACTCAGTAACCACAAATTGGAATTCCACGGGCTGATTATTATGTCACAAAACTGAAATTTCCGAACTCCTACTGAAAAATTCTACATGCGTATCATGAGGAGTATTCGGCTACTGTTTGATTATTGATGTTTGTCACTTACCAGTAGGTTGACAGGTTCCAGTCCTTCTCGCAGTTGCGTGCAGCCATAAATGGCGAAGGCAACGTAGATGAAGTACCAGCAGATGGCCAATCCCTTTATGACTGGCTGCATCAGAATCGGAGCGTACCTGACGATTCCAGTAAGTTTACTAGCGTAATCCTACGATTATGTGGTGATCGTTACCACAAACTTCATACGCTACTTTATATGATGCTCAATGCTCATATATTTACTCCCAACGGTTCCGCTATTGTATCTTTTCAGCATATGCTTCATATACGTTTGAAGTATGATCAAACTACCAACACGGTGAAATGGTACAACATGCACCGTATAAACGTGCCTTCCAAAGAGCGGGCCTCATTAAAATTGTGGTTATTCCAAGGCACAGACATTAATCATCTACTTAACCGCTACTGAACGGTTGGTAGCTGCCCGATCGAACCGCTACTAGCGGTTCGGTAGTAGGGTACTAACTACCATGTGCAAGGTATCGGTCGAGAACGACGAACCAGTTCTGGAAGAATGCCGTTGCCGCACAGTGTTTGGTGTTGATCTTGTGGGCGGGGTCGGCGTGTGCGCGGGATCCCATCCAGAGGAGGCGGGAGGAGACGGAGGAGGAGTTGTGCATCTTGGGCGGGATCGTCGGCTTCAGCCACAAACAATGGCGGCCCTCCGCCTCCCAACGGGTCGCCAACGACAATAGAGCACAGAAGAACGTGATCTGAACAGTTTTCACGTGGAAACACCGTTGGCTTCTTCCCTAATGAGCACGATGTCAGTTTTCTTGTGTCGTCGTGCTCTGTTTTATGAATCAAACATTTTTCGAGCTCTGAGTTGAACTCCTCCTCTCAGCGTCTTCTGTTTAGAAGAAATAAGAGAATAATTTGCCATATTCGTATAATTTGCTCTCACCTGGTAGAGAAATGTGATGACGAGGGCACAGCATGTGTAGATACAGAATATTTGAACGGCTGGGATGGTCGTAATTGTACCAACTCCAAACGAGAAAGCGTCTAGAACTCAGCAAATTTAGAGTGTCTTTGTAGAGAGAGGGAGTCCTCTGTTTTCCCCACTTGTAAAAACAACTGAGAAACGTTAACAAATAAAACAAAGTAGAGTTACAACAAGAGACGTTACAATCGGGAAAAGTCCTTTTGAATGTTGAAGTAATTCGGTTCTCCTGTTACGTGGCTAGTCAACTTTCATATGAACATATATGTAACGAATAACAACGAAAACAGTAGGACAGACTTTGTAAGGTTTTTGCATTCAAGTAAGTACTCAGAACTATCCCTCAAACTGTCAGAACTGACAGTTGTTGATTACAGCGAAAATAGTATGCGGTTCTCTCTTTCGATAAAAATCGTATACGGAGTAACTGCCCTATCCAGCTATATTTGTAGTTTGAGCCTGTTTTTGTTGGTCGAAATTCTCAACATTTGATCACTGCATGCTGACCGGTGAGCGCGGTGATTAGTATGGAGACCGCCGCTTCCGCCATACACTCGCCCATCCGCTCGGTTACTGTAGCTGCTCTCGACGTTCTCTTCACGGACGCCACCATCAGAAACATATTATCCGTGCCCACAGCTGAATTTCAAACAATAACGAGACAGACAATTGAATTTGCATGATAAACGCTCTCCTGGAGAGAGGTGAAATAGTACTCCCACAATTGGTCAATCGTCTATAGTTCGTTTCATTCGAGATCAATTGGCATCGTATCTCTTATTATCTCTTAGAGCATACATGAGTATTCTGGAGACATTTTTATTTACGAGTTTTCATTGAGCTGAAATACCGCTAACATGAGTTTTTCACTTTTGTGAAAAACTGCGAAGTAATTAAAAACAGCCTGAGATATTCATTGGCACGCTGCCAAGTCTCAGTAGGAATGACCGCGACTATAGAAACAAGCATTGGTTCAACTCATCAACTAGATCCGCTAGTAATATCGAGCTCGTATCGTGAGATGATCATCACACTATGTGATTGGCGGGAAAATCTATAAGCTCCCGAAAAATCTCTCTCGAAATCCTTACATTGTAAGCTTTAGGCACAAACCCCAGCACTCTGTGAAGGCCGGTTTTGGAATAGGAGAGTGTGCTCACACTACCCCGTTTTCCACTCGCACAAACATAGTTTTTTTTTTTTCATTTTCACTGACACTCCTACAGTATGATAGTAAAACTCCAAGTTCAACTCCACCATGTGACTCTTATCATAAATGTTAAAGGGTTTCTCGTTCGACTTCGATTCCCCAATACAAAGAGTGTTCGGAGTTAGCTTCAACAAAATTGAGTTTGCCTCAAAAAATCTTTTTAAAAATCGGATGGGTACTGTAGGAGTCTCGTTGGGAATAGTGGGAACTATATGTTTGGTGCTGCGGTGCCAGACGAAAAGGAACCACCCGCTCTATTGCGGAATACATTTGTACAGTACTGTGATGTGAGATTGGGATGAAGGAGTGGAATAACGAACCGACAACCAGGAAGGGCATCACGGCCACGATGTCGTTGTATTGTATTCCGAGTAGAATCAGACCTCCCATGGCACTCGCAATCCCCATGCCCGCGTTCACCACCCCTGAATTCCACGACTAATTATATGAGGTTGACATATGCTCGAAATATACAAGACAATTGAGCATTACTCCCTTGTTGTTCAAGAAGAACCAATAAAAGTATCCCTTTGCAACCAGTTCGATCCCAATGCGTCTCTATCAAATACAGTGTATTCTGTGTATATTTGTAGCTCCACGGAATGCTGAATACTAGTAGTGTGTGACCGAATATGGGACCAAACCACTCAGCAAAGTTGGCTGAGAAACAACAGTTTTTCTGAAGAGGATTTCTCCAAAACAGATGGTCTCTATGATTGCCAGGTAGAGAGGCGTAAAGTTATCTGTTCTGAACATATCTCTCTGAATCGGGTTCAATACATCGTTCTGTTCTGACGTATCTCTTTATAACGGCAGGATAATCCTAACACTATCAAAGAATTCTTGGGAAAATACACACATGAGAAAAATGGATCGTTTCAACTTTTCGCACTGTGAATATCGACGTGCATATGAAAATGTGTACTCACCAAAAAGAGAAATGATGGGTTTCGAAAGTACCCAGTCGATGTAGAGTGTTCCTGAACGAATAATAGTCACAATGTATGAGTCACAATGTATCATATTCAGGAAATTAGGCGGCCCACGAAGCTCGAAAGACGGAACTATATGTGCACCAGATCAACTATGACTAAAAACACATGAAATGGCTAAAAATGCGTGATTTATCAGAACTTACCTTTTATCGTTGCCATCGAACATATTATAGAAAAAATAGCGAGAATCACGAAAGCACTAACGAATCTGGAAAAGGCTAGAGATTGGACGGGACTGAAACTCGCTGCAATGAACATGAAATCGCTCTTTCTGTTTTCACAGTATTGAAGAAAAGCACACTAAAACGACGAGCTCTACTGTCTTGATGTGTACCGTATTCTTATGAAAACAAGTAGGTCAGGAAGAAAATATTCTCATTCGTCTAACTAAGTTTCGAGAACTTTCGTTTTTCTACAGTGGAACTGTTTGAAACAAGCAAGGTCACTGTAAACATAAATCCACCCTTGTTACAACACGGAAACAGCAAATGTTTCGAAGACTCTATGTGTGGAAAGTATGAAAACGACACCTTGGGATGAGACTGTCAGCATTCTTTTTCAATTCCTCAGCCAATGTCTGCGAATGAAAGTAGGTGATGGAAATGTACGGGTCCCTCGGATAAAGGTCCATGTGCGTTTTGAATGCCTGTAAGCTATTCGATGGACTGAGTCGTGGCTGAGCAACCGACACACTTTGAAGAATCACTAGCACTATAGTACTTCTTGCTTAATTTGTGCTAGCCAGTATGTTTGACAGCTGTTCAGATTCATGCGCGATACTCTGCTCCGAGTGGGTTTGCTAGATCATCCCGGTATCTTCATCCCTTCCTGGGTCTCTCCCTCTTTCTCTGCAAGCGATAATCGTGTTCCGGCGGGATGTCGGAGCACGGAAAACTCGTATGTTTCAGAAGACGTAGGCGGGGAGAGGAAGGCCGGGATGTTCATGAATACGGACACTGTTCAACATGCTACCTCCAACAAACCATGCAAATGTGTCACTAGTGTCAATTGTTCGCTCAGATACATGTAGTTCTTCTATTTCCGCTCTCGGCTGTTGTTCACAATTCGAACCCACCTTCTCCCAGGCGCCGGACACGTAGGAGACGTTGTTGGGATAGAACTTCAACTGATACACCAGAATCCAGGCACGAGCGGCGGCCAGGATGATTGTACCGTTGTGGCCGTAGCTGAGAGAAACTCCGCCCAGCGCCGAACCCAGATATCCGCTTCTGAACGACATTACTTTACAGGAGTGGCATAAGTTCTCGTTATATAACATTAAACTTATCAATCGAAAGGTGAAGGATAGTTTACGTCAATCCTACTGAAACTCCCACCAGCACACCTTTGAAACAAACGATACTGCGCGTTGTATTTTCACTGGAGGAGTCTCAGTATGACTGAAAAAGAGTGAGATTGCTCAGATCGAGAAGACAGGCAAGTGTCTATTTTGAAAGTTACAGAGCTCTTGAACGTAGGACGTCTTTCCGAAAACATCACGACACACGAAAAGGTTTAGTTGAGCGCACAAATACTACATTTGGGTACGATTCTCAAACACTTCAGAATATGTTGCAAATCTGATGTGGTGGCTTGGCTACTATACCATGAGTAAACTTCATTAGCGAAACCGCACAAGCTTTTGGGAGAATTTTTTAATGAATGTTCTCTATTTATATTCACTTCATTACAACGAACTGATTTATTATACGAAGCTCTTAGATATTGAATTCTAGAGTTTAGCTCACTTGGATCCCATACGGAACGTGGGATAGGTTATGTTCATTCCGTGGTTATACAGCTCCGAAATTATCTGGGTGTGTTTATTCCCGGGACAACCTTTGTTTCTCCACTGCATACACAAATCTTTGTATCCGTACGTCTGGTTGCGATAGCGCACCTAGAAGTAAACGACTCCACCTTGTCTCGTTGTACAGAAATGATCTTACCGTAATCTCATCATGTAATGCAGATCCAAGTGCAATTTGACAGCGTGCCAGTGAAAGTTCAGATGACTTAGAGAGCAGGAACCGTATACGAATATTGCCTCAGTTCGAGAAACGTTAACATGTGTGAACTATCTGGAAACGTCATTTCCACGCTGTTAATGTCGACTTGGGTCGGTGATAAATATACTTTTGGCTACGCACTTTTCATGGTTCTATTGGGTCGCCCGCCTGTCAATGTGCGTCACCGTTTTTCAAAAACATTGAGCTGAAAGATTAGCTTCCATGGATACGTTTTCTTCGAAGTCTCGTCAATTCTGGGAGGTCGCTGAAGCTACAATTTCAGAGGTGGTGAAATCGGGAAATGCGTGATTGTACCACATACTGTTCAGTCAGATATGGTTTGTGCTGACAATTTTCAGTAGTCAACTAACCCCCCTAATTTGAATGTGCTTCCATACTTCTACCCTTGGTTCGGAGGAAAAACGCACCTTGATCCTGTTCTGAATGTACATATCGAGTCTGTTGATGGCTTGACTGTACTCGGGAAGGAGAATATTCCCATTGTCCCGGGCAACTACTGTTATCTGACAAAGAAACGAATGTTGTGGTCATTGATGATAGTTATCGTATGTTTCAAGTATTCACATACGTATGAGTGTGTTTAGCATAGGAAAATATCAGCCTCGTCTAAGACTCGCACTGAGACAAGATTAAGGGGAGCGCAAATAGTTATGCTACGTAGTGTACATACTAACACTAAGGTTCTCCCTTAGCAGGCGACACCTAATGGTTGGCACACCAAAAATATATATGAACATTTTGAGTTCGTGTTTCGTTTATCCGTAATTGTTGTTTGCTACTAGTGAGTCGCGAAATCACGTACGAAAACATCACAGTACACACAAATGGGGTAGGTGGGAAGTGCACGATTGCACGAACTTTTCATTTACTCCTCTACATGTTCTGGATAGGAAATGTATAATAAAGAAGTGAGCGAAAGTAGGAAGTATATAAGTCTAGAATGAATTTGCCTTTGCCAATCGACTAGTTTTTCCATTACAAACCTTAGATGCCTAGTTTCAGTTCTGCGAACTCACCTGAGCTTCTCTGTTCTGAGTGACCGCTCGACCCGGAACGTAGTTGTCGTCTGTCAGTGGCCAGAGATCATGAATGATCTGTCGTTCGGTCTTGGAGGGGGCGTCGGTGGGGGTGTAGAGGTACACTGCGTCCGTCATCGGGTCCAGATGCAGAAACCCTGCACGTACTGTATGATGACGAGACTAATTTGAACCCAGTGCTAGTGATCACCGTACTGTGCAACTGCCTATTAACGCGCTAGGAAACCCAGAAGTACACTAAGGTGTCATGATAGAGTTAATAGCACAATTGCGCTCTTTCCAATCCAGTTCAACGTATAATTTGACGCAATAATCTGTTGGTGGATGACAAGTGAGGACCTGAGGGACGCTAAAGGAACTGTAGTCGCCAAACTACTTATATTGCCGAACTGTATTTAACTATTCCTATACGTAGTTGAAAAGATTTTCCTATTAGTGTAACAGGCGACCCTCAAAATATCTAGTTTTTGCTCCAAAACTACAACAGCTAGCTATTGGCCGAATAGTGTGATCCATATTGAATCCACAGTACTCCTTCCGACATCATGTCTCAGCAACACAAAAACGATTTTTCCGTTTGATTAGTCCTTCCGTATTAAACTTTTGAAACATTTTCTATGATTTGGAAATTCACACATTATATGTTTTTCAAATCGGAACCAAATTGTGCCTTCTGCTCAGAGTCTGTATGGACACAGCTTACATGAACTAGAATTGACACGGCGGAAGAAAGAACCTCTTTCTTAGTTACTCGAGTTGGATGGCCATTTCTCGATAGTCAGAGAGGATTGAATTTATCAACGAAATTCGTAATTGCCTGAACTCTAAAAGATGTACTCATGAGTGCGGAGCGAGCACCTACCCGTGGCGAGATAGAGTGTGATGAGTACGGGGAAGGCCACAAACGGGAAGGGGTGTTTGGCAATGAACACCCCATAGGAGTGGAAGAAGCGGGCCAACGGCCTCTCCAAACAGCCGAATCCTATCATCTTCTATCAGATTGGCATGGATCCAATGGTCGCGTCCTCAATCATACATTATGGTTCACGTCTAAGCATACAGAACGAAGTTACAACATTCCGACAGTGACTCCTATAACCTAGGTCTACTTGCACAACGTGTGGATTTTTGGATGAATCTGCTCCAGAGAAAGCATGAGTTTTCTAACACACTGCTGCATGCTACAAAAACTGTGAAGGACCGATCTAGTGCGTGTATAGTTCACACCATTCCTACTGAGACTCTTATTGTAACCTTACAAACTTTCCGAAGGCTGTTGTGAAGCTGAAAATGAAGTTCATGGAAAATGCTCTCGTATATTTACTCTACCTGAGAAAGAGAATGGGGTACGAAAATCCTTAACTTCTCCGATCAAAAGTAAGTGAGCAAAACAGCTTGGAAGTTTCGAAATCCTACTGTAGGAGTCTCAGTAGGAATGGAAAAGACTATAAAACGTTTTGAAAATTTTGTTGGCACACTGCCCGCGTAACCGTAGGGATGGCAAGAACTATTCCTGCCTTCGTACACACAGAGACACTAGAATGTGAGAAGGAGATAGAAGAAGAGAAAGATGGAAATGAGAAGGACCTTGTTCGCGATTTGCAACCTCTCAGTTTGTTTTAAACTCCAGAGCTCATCTCAAAAAGGACCTTTGTTCAACATTGAACAACTACATAATCTTCATTCATAAACAATGTGAAGTGAGACGTATTAAGGGAGAAAAGTAAAAGTCATTCGAGGAGAGTTTCGATGGACTTCGAAATTCAGTTAGTAAACAAGGAATAATAGTTGATACCACATTCAAATACTCTCCGGGTGTAGCGGGTCAAGGTCACACTATGGTAAGTAACAGTGGCAAAATGTAGAAAACCGACTTCTAGAATTAGGAACATAATTGACCTAGTATGTAATAAACTAAGTGTGAACAACTTGCAAATTTCAAAAAATCTAAGAAACGCGAGGAACATCAATATATTTCATAGTTGAAAGTACAACTAACCCAGGCTTTTTGACATACATGCATTTTGTGCGAGGTGAAAAAACAGTTATTTTTTGAATTTTCTATCGCGAGCTGAAACAAAACACCGAGGACTCCCCGTTAACTAATAACTGTAGAAAATAGTTAACTGAATAAATGTTTCAAGAACATATGATAGAGGCAGATGGGTGGTATACAACTGTAGAGCGATAGGCCGCGGGTGACCTAGTTAGCCGAGGCAACCGTCCCGCTGCTAAACACTTTCACTTTTCCTCTAACCATAAGTCGAGAAGAATCAGGACATTTTTGAAGATCATGTTTATTCCATAACAATATTAACAATTCAATAACAAATCTAAAGTGAAACTATCATAGCAAACTAAATAAAGTACAGAAGGAATGAGAAATATTATGAAGAGACACCGAAAATGGCCACAGTTATCCTTCTCAATATTGTTTGGATAAAGTTGGCTTTGGGTGGTAGAAGAGGGCCGAGTGCATAACCGTTTCTGAGAGTGAGCCAATCAGGGCGGGTTCGTACTTGCCAACAGTTTCCGTCACTTTTCCCTCCAACGTCAACAGTTCGTGCATTCGTTTCTCCAACTGAAATAACACAGCAATTGAAAATGAGACCACAGCGGACCATAACAGACAAGTGGCAGATAAGGTTCGATTACTCAGCGCGGCGGAAACATGACACACCGCGTGGGCTGTCACCAAAAGTCAACCGTCTGTTCCCATCCACCTCTTCTGCTTAACACAGACTGTCTTCGACAACCCCACTGACACTTGATGGCTGGATACAGAATAAAATGAACCGCGGATGAGATGAACGACAAACATATTAATAATATTAGTATATTTATGGAATCGCTTTGTCCACAGCTATACGACAGATGATGTATTTTATTATTATTATATATTTATTATTTATAGACGACTGCACAACTATATAACGATCTGAGCCGCATTTCTATGTTGAACTTGCGATGGACATTAATAATTATGATTGCTACTCTGTACCTTTTCTTTTTCACTCGCGAGCTCTTCTTTCCTACTGTTCATTTTGGACAACTCTTCTTCTCGTTTCTCGATATACTGTTGATGCAACTCTTCCAATCGTTTCTCCTTCTCCTGCTCAACTCTCTCCCGCAGTTGAGCCTCAGCCCACGCCTGAAAACGAATTCAATGACCACTTATTCAATGAGTAAACTGAATCGTTTCGCATGATAAAGGAATATGGTAGATCGCTCGACCCATGCAAATTTGCTAATACTATTCAACGAAAAATTCTATCGACGAACCTTTCTAGTCTTCACGTGTTCAGGTTGCTTGGCCACGTGATACGCTATTTTCAGCTCGTTGATCACTCGTTCGAAAGCTGACGCATCCTTCTCTCTACAAAGAAAAAGTTCTCGTTTGGCTGCCAACAATGACAAACATTGCCGTCTATGTCTGAACAGACAAAGCATAGGTGGGATAGTGTCGGTTTGAGGGTTTTAACAGTTAAACATCCCCTCCACAGAAAAAAGCAAAACGTTATAGGTCACCCCTAGGTAATTAGCCGATAAACCCAGAATTATTACAAAAGTCATGGGTCCCCCCTAGCCCAGTTAAAGGAAAAGTTAAGGATCCCCCAGTTAGCTAACCGGGGTATCGCACGTATGAGACAAAGTTACCGTCCAGCGGTCCTGCTATAACAAAAATGACTCCGCCTTCATTTACTATGAATCACCGCAACACTATTCCTCATTAAAAAAATTTCACAGTGCTCAGCATTCAGTCAATTCTGTGATTGTCATAGACGATGTAATAACTGTAACTTATTTTTATGATAGGTAACTGTTTAAACTTGAACTCACCTCAGCTGTCTCAATAACTTTCGTCGATGATTGAGAACTAACCAAATCCTATGTGTGAGCCACGTAGGTTTCTGCAAAAAAGTAATAGAACTAGGTAAGATGTAGTTACCATAGAGATATGGATCCACACATTGTGGGAATAATGATTACCTTGGGAGTTTGCTTGGAAATATCGTCGACAAGGAGAGACCAGTGACGAATAAGACCAGTCATCCATGCAACTGAAGCGAAACACATCAACTTCACAGAATTTAAATTTATTTAGTCTATTTGCTTCGAATAAATAAATAAATATTGCGTTGAATAAATATTCTAAAAAAAATATTTGCTTCGAAGAATGCAATCAACTGCTTCTAGACTGATATTGCACTGCTTCACACAAGGGTAGAGGGAATGATAAACCAAACAGAATGTGCTCTAACACCCAATTAACTAGAGGCCTATTTTCGGGTTTACAAACGTCGTTTTCGAAACGTTGGCTTGGGCAGATCATACTTCTTACAAATTATACGCTTATGACTATATAATTTGCTTTCGAAATGCATGTCCATGAGTGAATAGTGAAAAAAACAAGAGTGGGGACTTGCCTGACTTTTAAGAGAGGGAAAGCGTGAAATATTTTCGTGTGAAACCCAAAAAAAGTATGCGAATAACGAGATCATACTCTTCATTTCCAAACTGCTGTCATCTAGCGAATGTTGATTGACTCTATCAATCAATTGCGTCTTCCACTCAGATGACAAATCTCGTCGTGTTCCGAATCCAATACTGAAAGAGGAAAATTCCCATATCTACATATAACAGGATGAAACCATGCAAAACACTAGAAACGAAACCATTCGAAGAAAGACAGATTGGAGTTTTATATTCTAATCTGTCCAACCTGAAAATCTTCTTCACACTTTCCGGGGCGGTCTGCAGAACATCCAACTCCTTGTACGGTGCACGGGGCGATTCATAATCTACTTTGGGCAGGCCGAAGTCGATTCTGTCAGCGACCTGAATGCATTCGAGTAGAAAAACATACAAATGAGTCATATGGACTCAGAATACACGGTAATGTGAACTAATCCTCTGACAGAATGACCCAATGAACAAACACGATAGATAATGTTCGAACCATGAGTGACTTGCAACATTTCTTAAAGAAGGACGATTATGTGGACCAATCCCGTTACATCGGTCCTTTAAACTGCAATTGAAAAATATATTGCGGTTTAAAGGACTGAAGCGTTGCGATTGGACCACATAATCGTCCTTCTTTAACAACAGCTTGATCCTTGTTAGTGAGATAAGTGATGTTGTCCAGAACAACAGTGATGAACTCTATTATTATTATTATTATTATCTGTATCTTCATAACATGTCACAGCTGTTACCACAACTTAACAGCCGGCCGAACGCTACAATCCAATAAAATACTTAAAATGTCCTTGCGTTTTTCACATATACCGTTTTCACACTAGTTATCATCTGGCTTACTGTTTAGTGATCACTTTTCAGTTTCACCAATAATAATTCTCCACCCACCAGGTTATCAGCCGCCTTCAAGCCCAAATCGCGCTCCGATCCAATTTTCTCGTAGTACAATTTCGTCAGAGCATCGATATAGTTCTCATCTGAGTACAGCTATCATTATCATACTGCTCCAATCAACAAATGAAAGACCAAAAATAGGAACTACCTTCTGAAGCTGTATCACATATTCTCATCGTAATACAGCCCCTAATGTGAGAAAACGTTACTGTAAACTTACACTAACTGAAGATAGTATTGAATAATGAGATAAGAGAATAAAACAACAGTTACGAAGCACCTTCCATACAACGTTGCACAGACGAACGAAATAACGAACCTAGTGGAAGCTTCTTCGCCTGTTTCTCGAAATAATCCGGATCTTGTTTTTCGGCTTCGGTTACCTACAAATTAACCAGATTACTGATCACTCACTTCACTCCGTACCATTGAAAGATGGATGCCAGATATTCGTGGTCGGCTCCTACTGTGACTCATTCTAGTTCCAGACCAGTTAAACAAATTGGTTCCACCAAATAAACCAAAAAAGTACTTTATAAACTAAATTCTAACGCTGTGATAATCTTGTTGGAAGATGGTGAAGCACTAGACGAAACTATTTGAGTCAAAATTACCAAGAAGTTGAAAAAAACTATAAGAAGCAAAGTACGACGAATGCTATGCGGAGTCTTCTTCAAGTGGTCAGGCAATAGAGAAGCATGGTAAACGACAAATCTACAACAAAACAAATAGCTGTAATATCAGCAACAGCACATCCGGATAACACTTACCTTTTTATGAATGTTGAAAAAGGCAGTTCTGCCCCTGTGTCCCGAGGCAGTTGTGTGAAATGCCCGCTTCACCAGGGCTTGCATGCTATTACTGAAAATATAACCAAATGGAGCCGCTTGACCTGTGATGTGAACAACCAAACTCAAAGAAGAGAACTGCGTCACATGTTGTACGGAGAGTCCCAATTTACTTTACGACTCCATCCAAAAAGACACGACACACTCATGTACAGTAACTATGAGTAACGAGACTGTCTGTCTTGCTCATATGTCAGATGAGAAGGTCACTTTCCGATGGCATTACCAAGCTTTGCTCGAAAAGGACAGGACAGCAATACCAAAAATAATAGCCGGATATCAACCACTGATGAGCACCTCGATAGAACAACATTTATGCAAAACGTTTATCAGAAACCGATGATAATAACAGAAAGGGGCGTAAATATTCTGGATATGAATAAAATACGTGATAGGTCTATGAAGGTCGTGTGGCAAATGGAGAGGGAAAATATATTACCACACGGAGACTGTTGGTCATTCAAACACTGGATACTAAGCTGATAAAAATATGAAGGCACAACATTCATGATAGAACATATTCATCGAATATGACATACTAATGGATATATCTCATATTTCAACCTAATCCACATAGCAAAATGGCAGGAAACATCCTAGTCACCTAAGAGCGGTGTAGTACAAGTTAAATATAATAAATATGGCAAATTGCATCATGTGTTCAGTAATTTTGCCCATACTGGAAGTGATGGAGCGAATACTAAACCCAAACAGCATTTTGACCACTGTTTCTATTGAGTATGAACAAATGTTATGTGCCCCACTGGCAGTAATAATAAATAATGTGAATAACAGTGATCAAACAGTAAAGTGAAAACTAAGTGGTGCAATAGAGAAATGTGAGACGAGTAGAACTAATAGAATGAACAGACTACCGGAATCGATTACATATTCTCGTATTGATCGATGCGACGCTTCGTGTTTCCACCTCGGATCTGTCGCAGCGTCTTGTACTTGTCGCGACCGGCACGCTTGTTCTCCATGTGGAGGACATCGTAGTCGGTGACACCAGACTCATCCTTCACCACCTCCAGTTCGCGGGTCAGAAGCTGTAACAATACACATCTTCTATCGAGAGCAAGCGAAGGGTCTACTCCACTTTGTGGTATCACAAACACACTGCACGCATATAATTCATATAACTCGAGCGAATGTTATTCTGTTATAATAATTAGCCAAACAGTGCACGGCCCCTTGCGTGATAAAACTAAAAAATCCACCAGATACAGATAATTGTTTTCCTTTCATCGTAAAAGCAAGTGCTATTATCAGGGACGGCAAAGTTTCAAAACATTCACAAGAGGCTACTAGCTGAATGTTTGAACTAACCTCTAGCTTGTTCTTGATGTCGCGATTCTGTTCAGCCGCAGTTACTCTCTCCAACTCACGTTGAGGCACGTGCTGGTCGGCATCATTGGTCAGATCTGGAAGGTCAATCAGCATTACCTTCTTGATATGTGAACATATCGAAGCCAAATACTACGTTTTTGGGCCCATCAACGTATCTATGAGCAAGCAGTTTTTACATTTAGCAGAAAAAACTAAGACAATTCCCGTCTTACTCACTTACAAAGATTTAATATCACAGGTAAAACGGAGCGGTGACAATAAGTTGAATAATCAGTGACAGAAAGCAGTCTGAATGAACAAGTGTACTGAACCCACCAGTATCTCCATTTTCATCCTCGTCAGTCTGATTGTCTTCCCGGGTGAGAATGATCGAATGACTGTGCTGCTCCGACTTCGTGTACTCGACTTCCTTCTGTAGACGAGACGTGACTTCAGTCTGACGCTGCACCTCGTGACGCATTGCATGTACCTGCAAGACAATAAACGTCAGAGGGTTCATAACCACCTCTCTTTCTTTCTTTCTTTCTTTCAACAATGGGTTTGAATCATACTGAACGGTTGGATTTGATAACGCAATGCAAACGAGTGTATAGTAAATGAATTATGACAAAATAACCGCTATGCGATTGGTTACCTCATTTTCACGGACGCTAACTTCCTCTCTCAGTCGAAGTCTCTCTTCATCGCTCATCATCTTCTCAGACTGAAGCTGGGCCGTCAGCTCGCGAAGCTCCATCTCCTTCCGCTCCAGAGCGTCCTTCGCCTGGAAGGAAAAAGCGTTCTCCCCCGTTCTACAGCCACAAAGATATAGAAAAAAAGGCATTTCTATCCCTAGGAGGGGCAAATGACCATGCTAGCTGTACTTACCAGTTGCAGTTGTCTCAGCTGAGACTCCAGATTGTGAATGGTGTTCTGGGCCTCGATGAGCTCCCTCTTGGCTCGCTCCATTTCATCCTTCATTCGCTGCATTCGATCCTCGGCCTCGCGTTGACGAGCCTCTGCCTGTTCACGAGCAGACATTTCCTGAAAAGCACACGGAAATAGTCTCAAATGACAACCTTAAGTTCAAAAATAGATGAACATTTGGAAACATTGCAAATGGAAATCATTGGAAACTACCGATTCTCTCCCAATCTTGCGCGCCCAACCAATGATAGTTAACTTCGGAATAGAATACAGATCAAATTGAAATACAGATAGATTTGTCTTATTCTGTGAGATCTAGTGTCGAAAGTGTGGATAACAGACCTTGTTGAGTCTGTCCTGCTCAGCCTGTTTCAGAGCTCTCTCTTCTCTAGCCTGCTGTTTCATCTGTTGCACTTCAATCGTATCGGGCTTTCTCCTTCTCATATACAGCTCGTGGTTGCCCATACACAGCGCAAGAATTCGCTTGTTGATACGCAAGCGAGGTGCATAGAATACGAAATCCTGCAAATAAGGAGAAAACGTTACAGTATCACATTCATCCTTATTTGTCATTCTTATTTTAGACAGGCTTACTAGAGGAAAATGCTAATATAGAACAACTTTCGAATAGGTACCGGCATTCCCTGAAAGAACGTTATAAAGAATGGTTTGACAGAAAATACTCATTGTTTATCACCCAAAAAAACTACAAAAATGACATTTGCGGAACCTTCCTATTTGTTCTCAAAGCCGAAAAAACCCACGTTCGCTTTTTTATCAATTGGCTTGATAACGAATTTCTTGTCATTGAATGAAATGTTTCGAATCTCCGACCACGGGAAGCCAACCTTTAAAACAAAGTTTTATAGAACAAAAATGCGACAAAGTGTTACATGTTGTGAGAAAGTTTCATCGTTTCACGAACAATTTACACATGACAGTGAACTAGAAGAAAACGTGGAGCAACACTAACGGGAAGACTCGTTTCAAAGCTGTGATGTTTATAAGTATCTCAATATTCAATTATGAAAAAAGGAGACAGCTAGTCAAAAACTTGATGCAAACCTTGGGAGTCAGTCTGTCCGTTTTCTCATATATGTTCAGTCCGAGGGCGTCCACACCCAGATACAATTCCGTGCCCTTCTTGTTTCGAATTTCGAAGTACTAAAAACAAATATTTGTATTTAACTATTGATAGCTGATCATATCTGATTCGGAAAATATACCATCTCACTGGATGTTCACAAACACTGATACAAGCTACATTCAGGATGAGGAAATTTGAGCAAAGTGGAAAATGTGACTCACATTAACTCCGTACATCTCAAGATCTTGGGCAATCTTGAGATATTCGAGCATGGCCTGTTCTCTGGTGGTGGCCTTGTGATCTGCCCACCAGGTCATGATGCGCTTCTCCCACTCGTCCGTTGACAGTTTGAACTGGCGAGGAACGCGCTGGGGAAGCAGTCTGGAATAGTACGCATAAGGCGACGCCTCCTTCATACAACATGCACAACTTACTATAATATTAATGAATTATCGACAAAACAGTGCGACATACAAATGCCGAAGGAAATTCTTACCGATCAATATTGTGACTTGTTGCTCGGTCGAAATATCCCCTACAACACCAAACTGCTCCGATAGAACGAGATGAATAAATGAGACAATACTCACCTATCTGCGGTCAGACAACCAGCTTTGTGAGTATCCATTTGGTAATCGCCATACTTGGCCTGCATTGCATAACTGGCGAGTAGAACCGAAGTTTCAGGGGGACAGTAGATCTCATCGGAAAGGATGCCATCCTTCACTTGCAGATAGAATAGACGCTGAACAAAGATACATCAACCAAATGATTTGAAAACAGGAGCGTAATATCAATATCTGGTTTGGTGGTTGATGGAATGACAGTTCGCTGTTGTCTCGTTTAAAAGCAACGCTACGCATGTATTTCACAAAAATTGACATGTTGACTGCGATAGGTGAGTCATATACAAAGCATCCACATTCCCGGGATCAGAAATGTTTGAAATGTCTCGCGTTGTAAGTCAAAAAAGCACAATACACCTACACAACACCTCGAATAACTTCTATATCAGCTCTATTGACCCTGGGCAAAGCGGAGCTATTAACGGAACAACCAGGCGCCATTATTGTTTATATAATAATCACCAGGCAAATAGATTCACAGCTAATGTGGCGCATACATGACACACCAAACAAGCATTTGAAAAACAGACGCTCGAAGAGATAAAGCAAACACTATAAGTAGAATGACGCAATAGTTTCTCTGTCAAATTCTTCATATCTGAACTTTTTCGCATTTTCCTACAGTTATAAGCAGTATTCCCAAGCGGTTAGCTATTGTATGTGAACATCAGTTCCATCCCACATAACTGCCATACCCCTGCGGCAAAACTAAAAACCAATACTTGGCCTCGCTTATCAGACCTGCTCTGATAACATGCTCTAGAATACGATGACACTACTGGAAAACGATGAAGACGAAAAACCGAAAAGTGCACAAAAGCACTCATATATAAAGAGAATACATGAAAAAGATTTCTACTATATTAGCACACGATAGATCAACTAGTCGGTATTAAAATAATCCGATTAAACGCCGACGACTATGTGTTAACCATGATACGGCGTAGATTATTGAAACAGACGAGAAGACCAAGTCACAGCAATGCGAATAGTGTCTACAATTCAAATGACCAACCATGGTTACGTCTTGGATGATTTCCTCGCCAACATCTTCTGGGTAGAACTTTGCACGGAATTTGAACAGAAGTGTCGAATCTTTCTTCACATCTTGAGAGAGGACTTTTTTGTTTAGTTTCAGCCAAGTCGGATACCCTGGAATATACACACATGTTTAACACGTCCGCGCGAGATAATACTTTTGATCTTTTGACAAAAAATATGAATGTTCCAGCTCCCCACTGTAGACGAACCAATCTTTGCCAAACACGTTTACCAATCTGAACAGCCATTTACAACTATAGAACCACTAACTCACCTTTGTTATCTGTATATTGCAATCCGAAATACCAGATTTCTCGGAGTCCAACCGTTTTCACCACCTAGAACCAGAGACTAAATCATTAAATAAGTTGAAGCATGATAACGCGAATAGTGCAAATTTCACAGAAAACATTACATGAGCGTTAGAAGACGGAGGAAATTTCCAACTGAACGTAACAAAAAACATGTAGTGAAGAAAACCAACCTGATCAAACAGTTGTTTTCCTGTGGTACTCGACTGGATCGCGAACTCCAGTTCGGCGTCCATAGTCGTGACGCGAACATTGATCTGAAAACTTGGCGATAATTGGAAGGGCCATATAATTGAACCTACTTGTCTTTGAAGACTTTTCATGTAAAGTGTCTGAGAAGGACTAACTTTGTGGTACCCGAGAACAGCCCCAATTATGTGTTTACAAATATGTTGCTAGAGGCCAACAACTTGATATTTGGTCAGTAATCTTTCATTATACGTGGAGAAGCTCTTTTTTCGTAGTAAGCGCTGTATCCATTATCTACTTTGATAGGCCTCACGACGACTAATGTATGTGAAAATTAGACTAACATCTCCAACCGCACTCATCTTCCACGACCAAAATGGCAGTGCTTAGGATCAATAACATGTAACGGCCGACAAGTATTGATAACGGATTGCATATCGTTATCTGCGAACAGAATAGCTTCCAAAACGTACATTATATATACATCTCATGAAACTTTAAAATGGCGTTCTCATTCTGAACACAAAATTGTTCAAGATTCTTCAGAGAATATGAATTAGTCCAGAACCAAAACGCAAACATGATATGTTTCATGCGAATTACGTCGAGAGCGTAATTTCAGGTGAAAGTCTAGTTTGAGAAGACACGAGCTTATTAGTTATGTTGCAAAAAGATAACATACATCTGGAGAGGGCGTCATGGTAGACGAGCAGGAGAAGTGGTAAGCAGTGCTCGCTGTCCCGGTCACGCCCACTATGGTACGCGCTGATACAAAGAAGCAGAGTCATGTTTCAACCGGGAAGACTACACTTGATTAAACAAGCACCATTTCACCACTCCTCCCAATCAACTAACCCACTTCTACGCTAATTATGTTCATAGACTCAAAGTTATTATTTCAAACTCACAGCTTTCTTCGACATATTTGCTGCAAACAGTGGCCGATGCCCCAATAGAAAACAGGAAGGAACACACGAGGTATCAACTGTTTTCGCCCAGGGATATCTGGAAAACCATAATTGCGAGAGATAGAGAAAATATAATAACAAAAAATACAATTTACCACGGAAGGTGAAGTGCGCAACTACAATCGTTGAGGGAAGACTGCATGCAGGTCATCAAACTGAGAAGACTGATATAACTGACATCATCAGACTGTATAATAACAAGAACAAACCAAAAATTCTCAAATGAGAATAGGACTCTATCATATCAATAGATAGAAAAATGGATGTAATGTAGGAACTCATAATAATAACCTTTATACAGCCGACCTTTCACACTTCCCTATTAAACTAATTCGCGTTACTAATCGTATTGATACAAACATCAATAACATAAATACAAACAATCAGGGCTCAGAAAGGTTTTCCCAGATCTGTGGTTGACCGGCAAAGTTTATATTTAACATTTATAATTATTTGAATTATGCTGGCATTAATCCAAGGCGCGATGTGACGGATTGACGCAAAGTGAGTGTATGGCGTAAACCTACCACAGGCAATATTTTTCGAAGAAAGTGACGGACGTGTTTGAAAATTGACGTTTTAAACGTGGACCCATATTCTACTCAGCGTGGTTCTATTTGATTCAATATAACACGGAAACAAATGCATAGAGAAATATTTCAGAGAGAGATGAAGAGTCGTTCTTGAATTCTGTAGCGAAGCTTGTAATAGGAATAAGAACGAAACATGATTTATATTGGGATAAGCAGGATGTAGGGTTTGGAAGTCCTCTTTGAATGATTTTTGATGTATGAGTGCAATTCATTGACAATCATTTTGAGATCTTCCATATTAGAAAACAGATTTTGCTGATGTTTCCAACTGTTCGCCTCGTTGACGACAAAGTATTTAATTTGAATATTAAAATTGATGTGCACAGCTAAAAGCTGTTGAGTTGTTGGTTGAGCAAAATGAGAAACAGGAATTGATTCATTCATTCAAGTATAGATGAAATGAATCATAGGTACAACGGTCAATAGTTGGGGCGGGGCGCTCCGGCGATGCGCCATCTTGTTTTTTCAATGGCCGTCCCTTTGAATAGGACGAAACCACAAATGTAAGTTTGGAATGTCAATGCGTCCATGTTATCGAATCTTTTCTCTGAATGACAGTTATGAGGAAACAAGGACACAAAGGTAACTGGTGGGTTTGTGAGATAGGATGCGGGTGGGCTCCTCGCCGGCCGCGCCGGGGAAACAGTTTGTCGCACAAATGCAGATGGGAAGGAGAAGAGGTGCTAGTAGGGAATGTAATAGTTGGCCGATCATGGAGGCGCAACGCGACTATCGATGCTGCTACCATATTATATCGATAGATCGTATCAGATCGCATATATACCACGATTGAATGAGACACAATTGCCCCGAAAATACAAGACATTCAGTCAAAACATTGCACAAAGTAGGCACTTACATAGCATAATATGTGAGAAAAAGATGAATACGTGGGATAAGAAAAGATTGTATTAGCTCGTAATGTGTAGTACTTATCCCTTCATACGTAATCAACAACCTTGCGCCTTGAGTTAGAAAAGTGATAAGAAAACACATGTATATAATATAGCACAGACGGGGATCGATATAGAACCGTTTCAGTACGCACTACCACATATAGTTCATGTAATATTCTCAACAATTGCTCAATAGATTCACGTTGTACATGCCTAATCGGCTGTCAGTACTCTGGAGATTTCGTTTACGTTTCTTCACACCTCAGTAGACACTTACAGTGTGAGTTTTGAAGACATAACGAAATTTATAACTTATAACGAAATTTATGACTGTTTTTGGAAGTCATTGTGTTTATCAGAAAACATTAATTTGAACATTGGACAATGTACTGTAGAAGGCTAGGAACGGGTGAGACAGGGTATATGAGAGGGGAGGAAGAAGCATATCTAATCCCGAATCTGGCTCTCCAGAGACTGTCGAACACATTCCTCTACGTAATGCGATTGATGTGTGGAAAAACAGACGCGGGATGTGCTTTGAATCTATCTCAGAAAGAATTAAAAGAAATTGACGTTAGGTGAGAAGAGTTTTTGTAGAATCTAGTTAAACGATCTAACCTTTTTGGGAGTGTCTGACTCTGATTCGTGAAGTGAAATTACATCACAATTCTTTGCTTCTGAGGATAATGATAACTGGAAACAGTGTGGCATTCGTTAGGTACGATGTTATTGGATATGGAGAAGAATGCATGTACATGTATAATCTGCTATGGTACAATGGGAAGAGGAGCGCGGGAATATGACATTGACGACAAAATATGGAGGGCGGGCGGGCGGTCAGTGATAGGCCAATATGGTATTACTTTCGCTCTTCCCCGCGCTAACTGCATTATCTACTACCTGACCAGTCACTCATACGAATATCCAGGTGCCAGAGTATTCTCACCAAGTACGGCGAATATGGTCGCTCAAGTGCCTGGAGCAATACAAATTGACCCTTTGTAGCAGTCTTGTGAGTTTTGCGAAACTAACGAATCAAGCGGAAAGGAAGGACAGACAAAAATGGTACATGTTGTGTGTTTATAGTTTGATCTCTGTTCTGCAACTGCAAATAGCCATTTCTGATGTGAGTGCATATGCTAAGACGCGCAACTGGTGTGAGTAGGCTGTAAATTACGAAAAGTCCAAACTACGAGTGCTCGTAAATCTAGTATAGTTCTCGCCATTCCCACTGAGACTTTGGCAGCGTGCCCATGAAATTTCAAATGAATTTATTCCATGAAAACCACACGTTTTGTGAAAGAGTTTATACTCACCTACTATAACAAAGGTTGAGAGCGCTCAGAAACTTTTGGTGATTTGAAAAACTTTAACATGGTGAAAAGCTGCTTGGAAATTTCGTAGGCACGTTGCCGAGGTCTCAGTGGGAATGATTGGAACTGTGGTCTTTTGTGAAAGACCGACTTGGCCTCATCTTTCCTGCATCTCGATTCAGTTTCGCATGAACAGAAAACATGAATGCCTTTTCTAGTCAGCATGGGGACCAGAATCTTTGCTGTGGTTTTATCTTGCTTCACGCTGTAATTCGCGAATTTCAACCGAAAAGCAGCGGAATAAAACGACAAACACAGCGAGCTAGGGTAAAATACACTGTAAAGGCCTGTTTTGAGAAGAGCCAAACCTATATGTACTGTACAGTGAGATGTTTGGACTGAAAGGTATAGTTTGAGTAAACAACACAATCCAACTGCCGATAACATATTAAATCAAGGACAGATAAGGTTAGTGAAGACGGTTTATATAGCGTAAATACAGGATGGTTCACTGAAAACAGTTTCAGGCTGTACGCGTGTAGTGGTGTATGCGGGTCAGCATAGGACCATACGCGTTGCGTAAGGGGTAATCTGTTAGCTTCGGAGGGGAGAAATAGAAAGTCAAACAAAGAGAAAGCAATCAATGTTCCTACTAAACACAGTGTACAGAAACAGAATCTTAGAGCGGACACATATACGGAGAGTTTCATAGTTTCAGGGTATGTTCCCACGGTACTACAGAGATACATTAGTATTGTAGCACTTTCAGATTTACGAAATCGGTTCTGGCTCGACCAAACGTTCTCTAAATATATTCAATGTTTTCATGGTAATACTGTGATCGGAAACTTAGACTGTAAGTTTTTACGGACGACTGAACTGTATTATGAGCACGAGATACAAATTTAAACTGACGAGCAGAATGTCAAGATATCACTGCAAAACATCAAACACATAGTCCTTATCATTCCTAAAGGCCTCTTGGTGTGAGCAAATAGTAATTCGAATGATTAAGTTCCACTGAGAATATCGACCTCACGGAAAAGGATGGATAAAAAAATCCCTTTGTCAGACATGCTGCAATTTCTCACTGTTTCCTTCAGTGCTTATGAGGACTATTTTTTATGTCGACTTTGTGTGTCCAGCTGCAAAATCCAGTTGAACCCTTCTCAACCTTTTCAAGAAGCGAAAGTGAGAGTATGAATTCCGATTAAGCCTCTTTATTCGAGGTTTTTTCCGCTCAACTTGGGGCTCGAACAATAAATGTCGCCCCAGGCGTCTCCCTGACAGAACGAACTCGTATATTCCCGGGTTGACTTCGCTAACGAGAGTAGCTGAGACGTCGAGGCCTAGCTATCAATCCAACTCATTTGTTTCACCTCGAAGTCTCAAACTTCTCGCTAAGCTCCTCAACAAAGCATGAACCTGGTTTTCATTTTTATCCGACAAACAACCAAACAACCAGATACCTGAACTTGGAGTGTAAGTTTCATTTTACAGTCAGTAATGGCGGTGAGGGCTCGAACTACGGATTATAGGCTGATTTGTTTGGTCAGTTCTTGGCAACTATTACAAAACTAAAACTGGAAAGTCGGGCAGTTTTAGTAACAGGCTCTCTTCGTTATGACCATGAACTTCAAAGGCTGTTTTCAGGTGAATATAAATTTATGGGAAAAGCTCGGCTGCGTACTGCCGAATGCATGAAGGGTGAAAGGGTAGTCTAGGTCTGTTTATAGTCTTTTCCATTCCTACTGAGACTCCTACAGTAGGATTTCGAAACTTCCAAGCCGTTTTGCTCACCTGCTTTCGATCGGAGAAGTTGAGGGTTTTCGTACCTCATTGTACTTCTCAGTTAGAGTAAATATACGAGAGCTTTTTCCATGAACTTCATTTGCAGCTTCACAACAGCCTTCGGAAAGTTTGTAAGGTTACTGTAGGAGTCTCAGTAGGAATTGTGTGAACTATATATTCGACCTGAATGACTTGTTGCACAAACTTTGCATACACCGTACCAGTGTGAGAAGCAGGAGCATGTCGCTCAATAAAGTATAGTAGAGCTGTATTGAAGATATATGGGATGTTTCGAAGTAGATTTTATGTGAAACACATGGAAAGCAACAACATAAACATTTTAAATGACGCATTTTGATTGCGAAAGACACACATTATAGGACACGTATCTATATTATTATGAACAACAGCTCAAGGAGATACTCGCTTGAATGATAAACGTCTGTGGCTTTTCTATGGAAAGACGTGCTTGAAGAGTAAAGATCGCCGGAGTTAGAGGGGCGTACGATCGTGTTGGTGGACTTACGCACCACAGCTAAATGGCTCGCAGCTCTTCTCTAACTCGGTCTGGCTAAGGGAAATCACACAAGTGAACTCTCATAAGTTATTGGAAACTCTGACACGTTAGTTAGAATCATGTTCAAAAGGGAATTCAGTAAGCATCCAAAGGCGCTAAATGTGATGCATACTTGACATGTACTCCGTAGATTGTGTTTTTACTCGTTTCCGAGTGTAATAGGAAGCTCTGGAAATCTCGCCAACATGCCACCAAAAAACAGTCTCTATGTATTGATTATTTGGAAACATAAAAGAATGTGAAATTCTCAACGAATGCTCTAACAGCGATTATATTCGGGAAGGGAGACGGGGAGAGAAAGAGGGGAAGTCACAGAAGAAAAGAGGGCGAGAGCGAGAGAGAAAGACAGAGAGAGAGAGAGAGAGAGAGAGAGAGAGAGGGGGGGGGGGTGGGGTGCTATACGAATTCTGGCTGAACTTCTTCCTCCATGTCGAGGCCGCTGTAGCCGAAATGGAAAGGCATCACCACTGGCTGTTTCCTTCGGTAATGACGATAGGCGAACAAGGCTGAAACAACTTCTCTCAAACTCAACGAGAACTGCCCTCATTCTCGATATGGTTTGCGATTGATCATTGAAAACTGTTTTCGACCTTTCAGTTTTACTTTTGGACGCACGAAAGGCCTATACATTCGAAAATGAGATGTTGGGTTTGAGTAGATCTATACGGTGTATGTTGCCACGCTGTGTTTGTAATTTGATTGATTCAAGGTCAGAACTATCTCCCATTCAGTAATTATGCAGTATAAATAAATAGAATATAAATAACATAGTGTATCCACATCTAACTACAATTGATCACTTTCAATGAGTAGTGAGTGGTGCGTGGTGGTCTTTTTTCCAGGGCGGTCTAATGCCATACAGAATCATACACATACTCGATCCAGGATTAGTGTATCCTAAGAAAATCATGCTCATATCATCGAAATAGGCCGACACCAAGGACTCGGAAATATCGACTTTTCTTAATTTTCGGGTGATTGGTATGGGAATGGGTTGAAACCAACCAGCTGCGCCGATTAGAGCCAGTAGGAAGAAGGTGCCGAAGCCCCAGCCACTCGTCTCGCAGAAGTTGTCCGTTGTATCGAAGAAGTTCTTGCCCTTCAGCTTCGCCGGGGCAGCGCAGAACGTCAGGCCCTGAAAGGGGGTCTGAGTGTCAGGGCCTTCTCACCTTTAGTGGCCGGAAGATACACAGAGAGAACTATCATTATTGATTGTGTGCGATACGTACAGTAGACATGATAGATAACTATACTTTGCTTGAGGTATCTGTCGCGGACGAAAAAGGATGAGAGGGGCGAACTCACTCGAGAACCGGGTCTTTCCCCAACCGAACCGCGAACCGGTCACTAAAGAACTGAAGTGAACCGAAGGAACCGATCGAACCGACATTCTAAACAGACCGGTTCTCCAGTGGAAGAATGAACCGGCCCGACATTAGTCATGATTCAAACAAACAAGTCGTATAAAAGGTAAAATGAGTGGACCCTCACTCATTTAAATTGTATACGAGTTGGTGCAGTCTGTTAGGTTCGGTTCTCCAGTGACCGGTTCGCGCTTCGGTAGGGGAAGGACCCGGCTCTCCAGTGAATTGGTCCCTTGAGAGTCGTTGAGGCGAGATCAACCTCAAGCGGTACATATTTCCCGTAAATGGGTCTGATGGAGAAACGTAAAACTGGATACACCCATTTGAGAGCACGACTGTTTGATTATGTTGTTTTTCGTTTTTCTATTATCGATATTCTAGGTTTCAACGAACATTTTGTATTTGTACAGTATTTCGGAATTAAGGGTACCTGGTTGACGAAGTCGGTGTTCTCAGCCCGCGCTATCTTGTGGAATGGCTCCAAGTCACAGTCGCAATTCAACGGGTTGCCCGATATATCGAGACTGGTAACCGGAAAAGAGTCCCACATCGAAACCGGAATCTGAATCAAATGGGGGAATGTACCGTACACAGTTGATTCCTTGAACAGATCGTCAATCAATTCTAGTGCCCTGACTAATTTCTCGAAAATGAAATAAAAGTTGAAGAATGGGTCATACTCTACTTTTCTTCCTCATTTTCAACAAGCTTGAATGACCGCATCGGAAAGTTCGGTATTGCATTAGAGTTTTCGAGACATTTGAGACAATTCTGAGCTGTTCAACTCAAAACATTAGACAAACTGATCGTATATACAGTATTTTCCCGATCAGTCATGTGAATTCGGTTTTGCCTGCATTTGGTCCATTCTACGTTGACTGCTATTGTTGAGTCCCCGCCGGAGCCGGAGAAACCAATATGAGAATGAGCACGTGGTCGAACTCACGGTGACGAACTTGTTCCCACTGAGAATCAGAGCTTTTAACGGCTTCAAACAGTTGGCAGCTATCGTGAAATCAGCGAGCTCATTATTCGACAAGTCCAGGTGGACCAGCCCAGAAATCTGAAAACTCGCATCAATATCATAATCACGAGAGCGATTTTGTTCACTTTTGTTCATGTTCCGGGCGAATAGTCCGTTTCTCACCTTACAGAAGGTGGACTTGTGTAGCGTGGAAATGCTGTTGCTGCCTAGTTTGAGGGTGGCCAGCTCGGTGAGACTGTCCTTCTCGTCTGACTCGAACATGAGCGAGAGCAGGTCGGCCTTGGAGGCGGCGTCGCGGTCCCCCAGGGCATTCGTCAGGTCCAGCTCCCTCAACCTGACGGTGACAGCATTGCGGAACAGTAGTTCTCGGGAAACAATTGCAAGTTTTTTTCTCCAAGTTTATTGACGTTTGTCGCTCAATCTCCGATACAAACGAGACTGGTTCGCACGTAGGAGTCAAAAATTGGTGAACTATTTGACAACGAATTGGTGGAATAATAATTATCAACACATTCTATGGTAGTTGAGAAGGCTACTATTTTTAGTTTGCACAGGCTCATTTTACGGTATTCTGAACATCGGTTTCCGGTTATTTTGCAAGGGTTTGTATCCATTTTTTTTGTGGATAACATAACTCCAAAATGGGAAATGATTCCAAATTGTGCAAAACTCAGAAAATACAAAGAGCCATGTTTGTGAACAACAACGGCAAGAAATCAATACTTAAACACTAACAACGCCAAAAACTATTACCTCTGATTATGCCTGAATGTACTTTTTCCCGCAGAGATGATCTTGTTGTTCTTCAGCGTGAGATATTCTAGATTCGGAACGTTCTCGAACGTTTTCTTCGAGAGTTTAGTTATTCCGTTGTCAGTTAGGTTGATCAGACTCAATGAAGAGTGAACACTTCCTGGAATATTTAGGTATACTTTTATTAGAAGAGAAACAATCGTTTCGAGGTTTTGTGAACGGCACCACTAGTCGATGTCCTATTTCGAGTTTTGAGCTTGCACACTGCGAATCAAACGACTGATTCATTCTGCTCACTTTCACAAAGAAGAAATGAAGCTAACGCGGGTCGTTAGGTTCATAAAACTGGCCAATAGCAAAGGGGACGAGGGGTAAAGGGAACGAGGCTCGACAAAATAATTATAGGTAAAATTACAATTATCAGTACTGAGGTGACTACAATCACTATCAGTACCATATAAACGGTTTTAGTTAGCAATGTGAGCCGCAGAACCGATATATATATCTCGTTTCACCAGATCTATTGGGCTCATCCTCGTTCCCTTTACCCCTCGTCCCCTTTGCTATTTTCCCATAAAACTTGCCCTCATCGAATATATTAGTGGACAGGTCTCCCAGATCATTTCCAGAAAGAACCAGAGTATCCAATTCAGGAAAGTAGCTCTGACGAATCTGTAACTGATTAGATTCAGAATCAATTCACCAGGTTTTTAATGTCACAAGTCACACTAAACTCCGGGAGACTCCAGAAAAAACCTGAATGACCACGTTTAAATGAAAGGCTTATCCATTGCTCACAGTACTTTCCCATTTCTACAGAAACTAGCCAACCTACGATCACGAACCAAAAACAAATCATATTACTTCTGTGCTGTTCATTTTCAGTATTTCTGATCACAACAATATTTATTTTTATTTCGTTGGATAAATGCGTTGCTTCTCTGCAATTCTGACGTACCCGATCGAATATATGACCTCTTAGGTTCAAATCAGTGCATTCTATTTTATTGGTTGTACAAGTACATCTTCGAGGACATCTATTCTGATCTGACGTCTGAGCGGACGTCCGAGACCTATCTGAAACAAGTCATCGAATACTTTTAATCAGTTGTCATTATAATTCATAATAACTAATTGAGTTTATGTGTAGAGTGAAATGACCGATTAACTTCCAAACTAAGTCTATTATATTCTACTCTATAAGTATAAATATTTCCCCCAGAGGTAACAGAGTCAGTTGAGACATTGGGAAGTGAAAAATTTACCATTGCATTAGCAAACCTGTGTTCCTATAATTTGGCATATGGTCGACTTAGCAAAAGTGGCATTTTTTTTGTTTTCTATCTACTGGAAAGTTACTGTTAGTGAGCTGCACAGTCACGTAAGACATGTTAAACACGGCAGTATTCAGACTTCTCGTGATTATTCTAGTATATGACTTGTAGTCTGGAAGCCGTGACTAACACATTGGCAGAATCAATTGTTTTAAAAGTTGGCAAATGTGATACGGTACAAGATCATAAGAAGTTTTCGTGAGAAACCATCATGAGTTGCATACAATGTATGCTGATGTAGTATGACAAGCAATAAGCAATAGGCATGCAATATATTCTTATGAGAAGTTCGTAGGCAATTTCGCGATGACTTCGTTCTACGAGAAGTGCTCGGATGGAAGAGCACAAAATGAATGGGCATAACTACCATTTCTAGAAAAACTTGTAATTATCAAACTTTCATCGTAGGCAACTCTATCTAACTTTTATCAGGTGTTGATTAGAGTTCGTATCGGTGGGGGTATTAAAACACAAGCATAATCGCTGCGCATATTGAAGCTAATGACACACCCGAGCAATCTTTATGACAAATGGAAAAGCTATATCTTTTCCATGTTCACCTCTCTGAGTCTTAGACTTAAATTTTTGAGCTTTCAGCGTGTTAACTTACTGTACAGTTACGAAACTCCCATACTATAGACTCAATCATCTTCAATGGTTCAAAGAAGTGCTTGGAAATTTAGAATAATTTGAGATTTGGAAATCAACTTAGGAAACTTTGGGAGAAATTGTTGGGATAATAGACCGTAAGAAGGAGGACCGAGAGAAAAAGGACCGTGCATGTTATTGTTATAATATGATGTATTTTTACTGTACTCTCGACGCGTTTTAATCCCACTTGGAAACTTATATATCGTGTTCAGATCAATCTGTATAGTTTAGACATGGTCCTTACTAAACTTTCGGAACGACCGAAAATAGCTCAATGGAGAACTCTGCTGGCAGTACTTTGATGGACAATTGTCGTTGAGAAATCATTGAGAAGAAGAATACTCGCAATAACCTCGTAGTCGTGCGAACTTATTTCGTTAGTTATTCACAACGTCCTTGCAATCAAGCACCTTCTCTTACGATGGCGCGTTTGCTTGCCTGGTACAATGAAAAACTTTCGAACAACTTTGCAAATGTTTTTTCGTGGTCATTTTTATATTCGCGAGGCAGAAGTTAGAAATGACCAGAATTTTAGGGTGGCTCTCGATATGGTATTTAGTTTGTTCCACTCACTTATGACCCTTTACAGTAATGTGCTCAAACTTCCAGGTCTACGTTTGGTATGTAGGCAATTATGGATGTTCTCCTAGTTTTTGTAGTGTCTTCTGAACCTTTACCACTACAAACTCTGGAAGTTTGAATCAAAATAAGAAAAATCCTTCTGAATATTTGACGGATTACTGTAGAAGGACATCGATTAGTGAAAGGGGCATAAGCTGGCTGGAGCAACCGCAAACATACCCCGAACACTGTGAAAAAGGACACCTGGATGAACAAACAACCAAACCGAAGAATCTCGTAGAATGTTGTTCTTATAATATGTGACCATTACTCTATGTGATGAATTAAATCGGTGGTGGCTAACAAATACTACGGTACAACGAAAGAAAACCAAACACATAAGATCTCGAAGTATAGCAACCCCATTTTTGAGCACAGTACTCGAGTCACAGGCAACATATTTGTCGACACACGTGTTATTTTGACACATGATTGCTGATTCGTTTTGACTTACCACTACGCGCCGAGACAGCTAGTAAAATAATAGTGAAAAAGTAGTATTGGACGATAATCATCTTGAACAGGGAACTGAGAAATCGATTCTGGCAGAGAGGGGGCGTGTCTACTCGCGGGTCTACTGTGTAAACCGCAATGACTGAAGGAAGGGGTCAGGTAGCCGGCTAGCCAGATATATGAGAGATAATCAAAGAAGAGAAGACAATACTCACCTCTCTCTAGCAAGCGCATTTCAGAGCGAGTACTATACAGGTGGCACTTGGTGACAAGCCCGGTTTCGGCATGTTCATGAAAGGGTAATGAAAAACCAGCTGGGTGCGGTATTCCTATTCATACTTTTCCATTTTGGGCCTAGCAACATTTGCTATTTCCTTGAACATGGAGAGTTTTGAAAACGGATTGAATCTAGTAAGGAATATTTCCTTCGTTGAGCAGAGGCCGAACGGATGTCTTCGATTTGACTTCGCAATCAACTTTTTCCGATACGTTCAGTTAACATGATTCTTACGAAAAAGTGCCCTTTTGTTTGCAAATACCAATCAGCTGCTAGGTATAAATTCGGCCAACCCTTTACGTATACGTATTACTGTATTACGTAACCTTTTCTGAAGCTGCAAAACATCTCAAATGCACATATAAAGTTCATTGTTTATGTATGTACAACACGAAAAACTGATGAAAACAATGTGAACCCATAATTTAGTGATTTGTCGCAACATTGCGGAAATCGTTCATCTAAGACCTGAGATGCTATCGCTGAAACACGTTTCTTAATTTGTGGCTGGAATATTTGATGGAAGCAATATTTTGATCTGCTTGGACACTTTGACGCAACTCTGAGGTCATTTGGACTGATGTGGGCGATTCGGTAGCGAAAGCTGAGCTAAGGCCAGCGAAGCCCCGTTTTTCTCAGTTGGAAAACAGCTGGCGGCGTAGCAATCCCTCAAAAATTTCATGAGATACCTCATGAGCTATTCGCATGAGCTTCTCATGAGATTTTATTGATCTCTATGATACAACATTGAGAGTTTACGAGTAACTCATGAGGTATCTCTTGAGAAACTCATATGAACTTCTCGTGAGATTGGAGGGATTGCTACGCCGCCTGAGGGAAAACAACTAAAATGTTCCAACGCATTTGTCGAAGCACCTCAATGTTCTCGTGGATCTTTCGTTCCCATTCCATTTACTTTCTCGTATTTTCGATATAAATGTACCTAGAAGCAGACAACAACTTCAGTTGTTTGGTCTAATGAATAGCTTTGTTGGCGTGATCGTCGGTTCTGTTCAAGAGTTCACTCCTCACACCAAACAAAAATATGCTCTCAAGCCAATAATTTTCCGAAGAGTCTGGTCCCGACTTGGCAACTACTTCTTCCAGAACGTTGTGTCCTTCTTAGATGGTGGCTGTCGGAACATCACACTGTCTCATGATAGAACTGAACGGAAGACGGGTTGATAGACGGAACGACCGTGTGAATATGGCCAGCATCTCTGAAACAGGGTGGGACGGTGACTGTGAAATGAAACTACTGTAGCGATAGCCACCACCCTACTCCCCTAAACTCCTATGTAACAAATGATCTTCGAGTTCTGCCTTTGTTTCGCAGCCATATTCTCGCTCAGAAAAGTTATAATCTTATACAGGACGCGACCAAACTTGAGTTGTAACTCAGGCAAGCACAGCAGATATTTAGATAATGAAGCTCACTCGTCGGCATGAGGCAATACCCCCATTTACAGCTGACAATATGTTTGGGTTCAACTCCTTCTACTAGGAGCACCTTTTTATCTGGAAACTCACTTGTTTCGGTCGGTTTCCATAACAATCGGACTGGCAGTTGTTTCATCGGCGACACTTCGCCTATCTGAAAACATATTTATTGCCAAGAATCCAGCAGGATTGAGTATAACTCTCAATGAATCGCTCACGGGAGGCGGGCAAACCAAGGCGTGTTGGTAGGATTTGCTGGGTTTGTAGTTTCATCACCCTGGCCCTGTGTTTTACTATGAATCCGACTACAACTATAACGTTTTCACCCTTATAAGTATGAACGTAGGTCGGTACTTCGCGACGTGATCAAACGTAAAACATCCTTCACATACAACATAAATAGTCGACTCCGTAAAAGACCTGAAACGTACTGACTGACCGTGGCACTTAAGTTACCACTTCAGCATGGGTTGAGTGATAATGTGAGTAGTTTCGGGGTGACTATCAACGCGCCAACATACAAAAAGAAATTCCCGGTTTTTTGTACAGGATTATCAAAACTAACGGCTTTGCCCAAACCTTAAGCGCCATACGTTGAAATACCATAGGTGAAAAGTCACGGGCCTAAAAGGTTCCTTTTAGGCCCGCGATTTCCGTCGGCGAAATCCACCCTATTAGGGCCTACTAGGGGCGCATAGGGTACCATTTTTTGTCTCAAATACTGGATTAAATATGTTTGTCTTGCTTACTTTGCGTGTATACTCAAGAATAGTGAAAAAAACATAGATTAGTGCAACATAGTTGCCATCAAAATCAAAAACAATGAAAAAAGCTAGGTCGAAATCGAAATTGCGGCCCTTTTAGGGCCTTATGGGCCCGCGTTTGCGAAATCACCCGGAATTTCTCTTTTAGTGGCTAATAGTCCCTTGACTCTTCACCTGAGACAGGTGCGTACGTGCGAAACGTCGAACAAGAACTTCGAACCGGAAAATGGCATCTCGAATGCTTTGCACGGTCCCGTGCTCTGTTTCGCAGTGTGTTTGAGGTGTTGACCGAGTAGTTTCGGATAATAAATACATTGTATGGTCAAACTAACTGGGATGATGTTCTATTCGGGATGCGGTTGTGCCTCTGCTCTCCGTCGAAGAGTCCGGATGAAGTCTACGTTGCTGAACGGAAAATAGTCAGAACGCAAATAGTTTCAACGCGGCTTGTCAGCGCAGTTTTACATATGATTCGTGCTCGGTAGTACGTAAAACAATCAAGAGAGCACATCATGAGCATCATTTCACGATCACTGGAAGAGAGAATCGATTGAAGCTATCACAATGATTTACAGGATCGACTGTCATTCACCATCAATTCCAATCTAATGGCAATGTGTTTTCAGTTAAATTTAACTTTTTTGTCTTTCTCCAATCGTCAGTATTGGAAAAGTATCGTTTTCCAGCTATTTACTATCGAATAGAAACCGCAACGACATGAAATAGCTACCATTCTTCGTTGCTGTGTGATGTAGTAGTAGGTTGATTGACCGCTTCTCCCTGAAAACTCAGTTTCAATGTTGGTGTTTGTGCCCTCGGGAAATACAGTATACTCGCTGATGTGTTGAGGGCTCCATAATTCACTTGGATTCCCCTGTCAATTGTGAAACTAATTATTGCAGTGTGCGACGTGATATTGTATAGCTTGCAAAGTGGACTGCTACGTTCTTCGAATATGTATCATGTAAGTAGGTCACCGTTTCCATAAACAGCAATTGTGCAGGTGAAAGCGCAACTACGTAAGCGATTAGCTACAATCCAGTCGCTTGATTAGTATAATTTTCGTTCTAGCACTTGGAGGAAAGGACATTTACCTCGATAAATTATACAAACTCGAACAGCCGTTGCAGTTATACTGTTGGTTATTGTTCTTACATTTTTTGAACTTCAAGTTTATTGTTAGAGGGTAAGGGGATGCCTAAACGATTGTTGATCACGGAAAGCTCTTTTTGATTCCAGCAAACTGTTTTTTGTTGTGTATTATTCGGATATAACCGGTGGAAGGGTGAAATGATCCACTGCTCCGCTAGTTAGATGTCGCCGAATGGTTATCTATCTACATAAACAGCACAAGTTTACAGCTATAGCAAACTTCTAGTATATGTTCACACGTACTGTATACACAAGTTGTGAATGGTGACTCACACAGCCTGAGATGAAAAATGAGAAGATTGCAGGTAGAAAGACAGAGCACGAAGGAGAGTAGCAGCAGTATCACGGCCAGCGCAGCCCATATGACCACATTACAATCCATGAATGGTAAACGCACGAATGACTTATCTGAAAGAAGAAGGTTGACCAGTGGGTTAATACTCCGTTAGCGCTACCCAGTTAGTTAACGGTCAAGGAACGCCACTTTGCAACGATGTGATGCGATCAACTAAATCTTAAAATCTTGAAAATCAGCTCTCATGAGGCATTCTCCCTATAACGATACCAAGTTCTACACAAGAAGCATGATAGGTTGCCGTATCATGTTTGGCCATGGAAGACCATGAGTTCGATTTGTGGGACCTCGCTTCAACTTTCCTTTTTTTCGTGCAGTTTGAAGGAGATTGCACGATTCAATTCATGTAGTACAACGTGTTTTGCAGAACCTGGGAGAAGGACTAGAGTGAGAGTTTCCGGTAGAAACTGTCGAACGAACGTATTCAAGCATAATATATTCTTCCTTTTCTGGTTTCATAGAAACGGCTCAGATTCCAGAAAAAAGAATAACGTTCTTGGAGAAACTGACACAGTTGTATGCAGTCCTTTTTCAGTATGGCCAATACCAGAATGAGTGAAAAGACAGCTGTATGTACACCAGTGACAATGACCACCAGACAAAGAAATACTATAAACAGCCTGAAATTGAACACTGGTCATACTGGTGCCACATGTAATATCTGCCATGTTTGAGACTGTTTTTCCCCTTTAATGATCCGACTCGTTTGTAGCTACCAGCTACACATACAGAATGGAGTGATATCTACAGTATGCTTCCATCTTCATTCTGGCTAGGATTGTAATCAGGACAGGCTTCTATTTTGGGCCGAGTTGTGATTTCAGCGGAAATTTGTATTCTTGGAGCGTCATCAGATCACATGAGAGGAGAAAATGTTGTCGAGACAGGTACTACAATCCGCTACGAAACTCATTCTGAGAAAACTGTGAAATAACTAGAATCAATTTGTTGTTTTACTTGTGACTCATTGTTAATTGTATGTTTTCCGTAATATTCTGTTGTGATGCTTCTATAAACTAACTTGTAATTTTTACTTCCAATACACATATTGAGCCACGTACAATGATGATCGAAGCCAGCAATGCAAGCGTTACATTTGCGACAATGTTTCGTTCCTTTTGGTCTGAAACAGCTCTCGACTGTATGGCTCACGCATAGGCGATACGTGGAACACTGTTAATACAGGATCAATTTGTTTTTGTTTTTTGTGAAAGCATCTTATTACCTAACTGTCCACAGAAAATAAAAGTTACAACAAAAAAGAATTCTGAAGATCTACGCGTGACCGATCTCAAAAAACACGACAGAACGACACAAAATGACCATTTTCGTCTACGAGCGACCTCTAAGTAGAAAGTTTGTCAAAGAAACTCTGGCACATACTGTTCATGTGGTTCCTGTACTGCCGTGTGTGTAGTTGACGCTGTTGTGCGTTTAGGCAGATACAACTAAAACTCGTTTTTGATCTCCACAATCTGTTGGGCTCCCGTTTTGCCATCTGATTATTCGATGAGAATCGCATTAGACTTTCTTCTAGTATTACGTGGTATTCCAATTTGTCAGTTCACCTTCCCACGGAACGGCATTGAACCGTGTTCATACTGGGGTTATAGGCAGAAAGGTCAGTGAAAAGTATTCTCCGGACCCTGCTCCGATTTTTTCGAGAAACAGTACTCACGCATGGATGAGGCACACCTTACACCTCTCGTTCTCTATGACATGGGTGTTGGGTCGAGCCAGGTATGGAGCGGGGCGGAAGTCTGAACATCAACAGATCATGGCTACCGTAATCAATTAACTCGGAGCATGGCTTGATTCTGCTCAGGTTCAACAAAACTTGACATTTGCTTGATGTATAATCGGAGAATAATTGACCTCCAGGGACACTCACTTGCAAAACGTCGTTTGTCAACTAATTCCTCCATTGCAGGTTCGGAGGTGGACAGTTGAATGAGACAAACAATGACAAGACCATTTAGAGCGAACAAGGCTGAAAGGGCGAGACTTCAACGGAACATGGGTTGACTATGGTTCACTTCAGTCCTACTCACACTATTACAGTACACATTCAGATTTTTCGTACGACTCTAGGTAGGGCTGAAATGAGTACACCTCCACTGAATTTCGTGAGATCTGGTTTCGTAAAACCACAATCGAAATCAGAAGAGTGCGTTTTCGAATCATGTACAACAACAAAATGGTACCAATATCCATTATGAACTGTTTCTATGGGTGGTATGTATAGAAAATTAATCAAATAATTTAAGTGATTGAATCGTTTTGAGAGGACTCCTTTCTGAAACCTGATCGGTAACTGTTTTTCGATAGTGATGCACAATTGAAGACATTGACAAGAGTATTTGTATATCTGTATAGTTTGACTTCTCAACCTGCTCCTATAGTTCAATGACGCAGTAATCAAATTATAGCGCAGAAAACCCGCGTAAACGCAACAATTTCAAAAAATTAATAATTTAACGCAAATGATTCGTGTGCTGTTGTATAGAAACCCGTGTAACTGGTGGGGACGTGGTGTGTCTAGCTCAACGTTTCTTTGCCCCCCCTGGTATGGTCCCATAGCCGACCAGGTCCCCCGTTATGATATAAATCAGAGTGTTTAGAGGATAGAAGGCCACGTACCGATGCTGTCATAGGGCCACAGATAGGCAGAGGACACGAACAATGAGGCGGGCAGGGTGAGCACGGTTGCAACATGCACGACGGCCTGCAGCAACGTCGGTCTATGATGCATCTAGTCAAGCACTGAATGTAGGTGTTGCTACGGAGACATGATGGCACAGCAGGCATCATGCCAAGGCCCCGCCCCCTATTCAGCCGGCCCCAAGTCGCCCACAAAATCAAGAAGTTAATTATTCTGACGCACATATTTATCAGGCGGCAAACTCATTTATGACAATTGCAAACCAAAGGCAGTGCAAATTATGGGACCAGTGTTCGCGATTCGCAGATATACACTTTTTATTCAAGAAAACAAAATAAACAAAAAAAGCGGCAAGTGATATAAATATAACCGGAGCACAAGTGGAAGATGGAATGAGATATTGAATTGATTGGAAGAATCATAGTCGTTCACATGGTAGAGGAAAGAACGGCAAACAAGTGAGGACCCGGTTGCACCAGAAAACAGCTATAATAGGCAGTGTGAACCTAGACACAGACAGGACATAACATACAGAAACCCTAGATAACGAATCGAATACATTCTACATAAATTGAACAGAGATGACGCGGTCGGTATTAAATGCGGTCCTACGGCGAGTAAACTATTGCAAAAGTGGAATGACCGCTCAAATTCATCATTGAAACGGCAAGGATAAAACTATGCTTTAAGAATAAAACTGATCTGGAACAAAATAAAAAGCTTTACAGAAAGAGGACGTTTGTGACTTCGGAAATCGGAAAAAGAGATAGGAAAAGATAAGAGAAGTTTTACAGACAACTGCTCTTTCAGTAAAGAACACGTTGAATGTCACAGACGATTCCAAGTTACATTACAATAACTTAGCAACTATATATATATTTCTTTCTTCTTCTTTAAATTCGAGAAAATGGGTTGAACCAATTCGCTGGCGTTCCACTCAGAATCAGGCTGATTGAGAAGGCCGATTCGAAACATCTGAAACTAGGCAATCTTTTCATGTGCCACTTGAAATTGATCAGCGACACAGACTCTCTCTCTCTCGTCACCTCACAAAAACAACTTTTTCCGGCCCATCAATTATGCAACCGTGTACCATCTTGCGCCTATAAAAACCGTTGCGGGCAGCAACCATACAAACTGACAGCTGAGCAGTATGTTGCGGGTATATTTGAATCAGAGAACTGACCTTTACTCCTTTACTTGGCGACAAACTTGGAGTATTGTAGAAGAGCGTAGTGACGAGCTGGCTCGTAATACGAATCTCGAAGATAGGAGAGCCAGGAGGCAGACTCTATCCACTCACCCCCTCCATCTCGACGCTGAAACACGTACATATGAGCAGGAACGAGAGGTGAGCAAAACATGAATCATGGTTGTACACACTCAGTTTACCCACCAAATCAACTTTTCGAGGAGAAAAACAGGAGAGTTGGACGCAGATAAAAACAGACTGCAAAACGAACCTCAAATACGGCGATGAAAAGCGCCAATACGAGTAGAAACACCAGGAACGACGTGAAGAACACGTTTATGAACTTGGCTGACGTTTTGGTGGTGGAAGAGGGCTCCGAGTCAGGGACCCAACTAGTTCTACTGCCATTACTGACCATAGACTTCCGCGTAGGGACCTGTAGAGAATATCATGAGCACATATGCGAAGAATCATTCACCTATCACTAATCGCGTCTCCGAAACAACATGTTTTGCACTGCCGTAAAGTAACCATTATTACTCTTCCGGGAAGTTAAACACTTATCCGAGAGGTTAGACGTGCACCGCTGATAAAAACTCCCTTCACTCACTTTTGTAAAATTCTAAGATAAAAACTTCTGCCTTCGGCAGAAAATTAGACCGACATCCATACTCCAGCAAGGTTGTCCGAATAGTCAGAAAAATTCGAAAAACAGACTACTTTTTAGCGGAAATATGAAAATCGGTCTACTTTTGATGAAGAATCCTAAATTTTCACGTGTTTACATCTGAAAACGGATATATTTTCGTCGCTTAGTCACATCTTACTGTTGTATGCCGACATCCGAAATGTCGCAAACGTTCCTAACTAGCGCATCAACATGGCGCCAAAACTATGCACCAGAGAAACGCTTAGAATACACTTGGCTCTCCGCTACAACAAAATAGATCGAGAACGAGTTGTTGGCTGTAAAACTTGGATATAACTACCTCGCTGTTCTTTCTGGCGGAAATAGTATTGAAGAGAGGAGTGCTGGTGAGAAGGGGCTCCTCCGGAGAGCTGTCCGAAACGAGCACCGACTCTGAGCGAACTTCCTCTGACAGCTGAGATACCGGCTGAAACAACATTACTTCTAACAACACCACCGTTTGGCATGAGAACGCAGGAAACCGAAACCGGTGAATACTCACTACTGTTTTGACAACTGGGGTCGTTCATGTTGAAATGTCCCTGATACATTTTATCACGCCAGTTCGTCAGTATCACCAATTGCAATTCAGAGCTCGTACTCTAACCTCGGATAGGATGTGTTCGTTGATCGTGGCAAGTCACAAAAACACATCAGAAATGAAAGGAAGGTTATCACAACCAAGACTCGGGGGAGTGATAAATACACACACACTACTGTTACAGAACATGCCATGTAAATAACAACCACTATTCCGCCACATTCGGAAAACTGCTGAATATAGGTAAGGGGACAGAAGAAGTGGAAAGGGATGCGGAAACATTCGAAAAACAAAGGAAAGACCAACCATATATCTGCGGGGATACGAAAAAAATCACCTATCGCCGAAAATCCTCTCAATCTTCTCGACATACCTAACCAAGCGGAAAAAGGCTGCTCTGAGGCCGTATTCATACTCTTAACGCCGGCGTAAACTGAATCGACAAGTTTTCTTTACTATTAACGCTAGCGATTGCGAGAAAGTATGAATGTCTGTCTTACTGGTATATTGGCCATTGGCGACAAATGACTGTATGCATGCCCGTGCTCAAGACAGATAATCTGAACAGATTCTTACCGAGGGCGCCGGACTTCTTTCGTATTTGACCAGATGTACAGTGAACGAAGTCTGAAGAAGATCCAGGTTTCAGACAGGAAGAAGGGCGAGCCAAACAAGACCACACCAGGCGACTAACGAGATGCGGTGTCGGTCATTTATGCGAGTGGGTCAGGTGGGCAGTGCGCAACAAGACAAAGGGGTAGTTACAATGTTCAATGGAAGCACATCTTGAATGGGATGCACGGGCACACGCAACAGCTGACAGTTATTACCCTACAAACTCATTCTATTGAAATGGCCTTCTCTGTGATATGTCCAAATTTACAGTTTAGGCGAGATTACGTATGCTAGTAGAAGTTAAGGTGGAACTACGTTATGTTCTCATTAATCGCATAAAACTGAGATATGTGGGAAAACGTTAGTGAGGGAACCCGGTTACTATAACATATTAGTTCAAACAGCTGGCAGCGAAGAAAAACTATTGATGCTGGTTAAGAAAAACGGCTACTCAAAAAATACCTTCTACTCACCACATTTTCCTGAGAAACGGTGGGAGGGCAGCTCAAATGCTCGGGAGCTGAGAAGGAAGAGCTGAGATTGAAAGAATTCTTCTGCACACACTCATCTGGCAACAATTCCGTCGGCTCCACTGAAACACAGTTCAAGATGTCCACAATAACCATCACAAGCAGATGGAAGATACGGTAACGAATGTTTTCGATGGGAACAAACCTAATGGCGAGGGACGAGCAACAAAACGAGTAAAACACTGACAAGTCCGAACCCCCTAGATACTATGATAAACTGTGGGTTGTCAATTTTAATAATAGGCCGGGAAAAGCATAATTAACTTGGCTCGAACTACAAAGCGACAGCTGGGTGTAATTAACCAGCTAAAATCAGTGTTCATGAGCAATGGGATAGAAACAGGAGTGAATAGAATGTATTCTAGTACAAAAGATGATTAAAGAGAGCCAACCTTGTTCGGTCCGCTTCAAAGCAGCCACTCCGTTGGCCATGCTGGCTTCTTCCTTGCCGCCAGTCAACTTCATGTTCGGCAGGGTTGTGTACCTATTCAGCCACGGCTGCTCAGCACGCGGTTCGTGACGAGTCAGTTCATACCTCATGAACGACGTGCAACTATCGCTCGACCTGAAATCACAGTCATCATTCGCACAACTGCCCCGAGTGCTGTGTATTATGAGTCGAGCCGCAATCGAGCAAAACTTCTTGGAAAGTAAAATACACCGTTTTCCGTTTAGTGTACATATTAGTGTTGCTTCATTCCAATGCAACAAAAGTTGGTTACGGCGCACTTTGGCGTACGTTGCGAATTGAATAAATAAATGAAGAACCACTCGACTTGAAAATGTTGAAAACCTTATCCCTTCCTACTGGTATCTGGGAGCAAGAGAGTTATTCACAGATTCATATATGAGTTGTATTTGAAATACTACCAATTTACTACACTTCACAGCAAAAAACTATCATAATCCCTATACAAATGACAGGTGGAACATGGTTTTGTAATACGAATGATTGAGACGTACTTGTTCAAAGAAGTATCTGGAACTGCCATCTCCGAATTTTCAATCTCTCGTAGAACTCGTTGAGAAGGGAAACGGAAAGTCGATCCACGTGAGAGCAGCGGAATTCTCGGCCTGAAATATACTGACTCAGCTCAAGGGAAGTCGGAAAACGCTGAAGGCCAGAAAGTACATACATCAATCGAACTTCTAGAAGAAGGCCCCGATTGACATGGCGTGGCACCAACAGCCTCGCCTGCTTTCCACTTTCAAATGAATCAAACCAGGTGGTGGTTCCATACCCCAGTAAAGAAGTAGTCTAAATAGCCAGGAAAAATCGAAAAGTACTATAGTCTTTGTCAAACAGTCGAGTCTTACTGATGTATTGATGGTTCCTTAGCTCATAATGAATATAAAACTGAAAAACTAACTTGGAGAACTTTGGCTTGATCATGAGAGCACTTTGCTCGTTGAAAAAAGCCTGCTGTGACAGAATATGATTCCACAGATGTTTAGCAAAGTGACCATTCGGGCAGTTATACTTGAGAACGATTCGCGATTTCTTGTCCTGCAAAATGCAGAAAAACTAATGCTATACTGTTCTAGACTATCATGAAACTATCGTTCATTCCCAGATATTGTATGAATTAGATTGAATTTAAAACCTGGCTCGGTAAAGCGACCTATGCTAGCTAGATTCATGATAACTGTTTGAAAAATATAATCCAAAGTTTATTGCTGAGAAAGGCCCGGAAATCAAACAATGCTTTGCATTTGTCGATATGTCATAATCAGATAAAGGGTGGAAGGCATAGAAAAATAATATATTTGTCGACGAAAGAAAAGAGGCGGTATACTGTACATGTCGACCTGAATTCTGAACCGACGTGTTTTGTAGTTTGATCCGCCATATTTCAGTCGCATTTCAAAAACCTTTTCGTGCATGCAGATCAAACTAAAACTCATATATTTTCATTTCCCATGTATAGCAACTACTATAAAGTTCGAGTGAATATTGTGCACATACCTTGGAAATGGATCCATTCGAATCATCGTTAGGAGAAGAATAACTTTCGATGGGCAAAATACAAATTTCCCTTCCAACGTAGTCAACTTTCGACAACTGTTTCCTGGAATAACATTACATTGGTCATCTATCCCCACTGAAACATCTCGCCGCGATTGGTATGCATACTGTTCCGAACGAGAACGAGATGACTCAAGTTAGTAATGCTTTTGAGAGAGAGAAACGACCACACCAGATTGCTCGTATATTGTAAAATTGCCAATAGCCCAAAAATTTGTTGGGTGAGCATAAAAACCATGAAAACAGTCAAAGTTTCAAGGAAATCGGTAGAATATGTTTAATATCAAAGATTGATTAGCCACCTAAACATGCGATGAACACAAGCAAACACAGCCGGTTTTGTAGGAAAATTGAACGACTGCCAATAAAACGATATCGTTTGTAGTATGAAACACTAACCAAAGGATGCTATGTACTTTTTGACTAGCTTGGAATATGAGAATTCCTCGATGATTGACGCCAATAAAGACGTCATGACCCTCTCGCGGCTCCTGCAACAATTGCACATGGAACATATTTTTTTATTTAACCCATAAATTTTTAATTAATATAAGAAATATTTTCTTTTCTTTCTAGATTACTGTTAACTTAATTACAACTTTTTAAACATATTAGTCCATTAACTTATACTCTATTAACACAATAACATTTACATTTTGTTTTTCTAATACAGCTGTTCTGTCGATAACTAACATCAGTCCCAAGGAAATGCCGTTGGTCGATAGTCAAGAGACAGCAATACGATTCAAGTCGAGGAATTGCAACAAAACGGTAAAAAACTCACCTTGACTGTATATGGATCGAATCCATATGTATCTACATGACTGCAACATTCAAGAAACTGGGACTCAGCCTCTTCTGTGGATAAACCCCTGAAACATATAGATGAACATCGATTCGATATTCCGTAATTCACCGAGAATCCAGAAGAGTGCAGACATTTTGCAGCATGTTCCAGGCATAACTACCACCCATATCCAGTGGTATTTTCAATCGAAACCCAGAATGCGTGAAAAGTCATCGAAGCCACAGAGTTACAGTACAGACTACACATCAAGAAGCGGATAATACGCGTCAAATACAAACCGGAAGGATTTATGGAGTTCGGCGATTGCCTCTTCCGTTCGCTGTGTCTGTTTGAGGAGAAGAGTGTACTGAGAGACATAGTTCCCCACATGCTCATTCTCGTTGAAATCTCCCAATTGAGCTGAAACACGAATCTAAAGTAGGAAGTTGCAAAAGCAAACAACAAGTTCTTATTACGCTGAGTGAGAAGCTGCTTCTTAACCTAATCAACTGCATCACAATAAGACGATAAACAAACAATTATGTTTATTCATTACAAATAATGAGAAAATATTCGAACTACTAGAAGAACACCAGTCCAAGCATTGGTTTTAAACAGTGTGATAAGTGACTAAAAAGCAAAAGAACCTGAGATTTTATGCCCGCAGCTAGCAAATAACGCACGCGATGAGTTTACATTCTACCGCTCTGGCAGAGAAAATGATGATCAAATTAGAACATGACCGAGGAAAATCAAACGAAGGACGTATCATCATGTATTAATGAAAAGAAGATATTGCGGTAAACCCCCGTAAATTCACCTGAATTGCTAGAAAAATAAGAAAACAGGCTATTTTCCCCCGAAAACGAGAAAATATGTATACGTTCGATGCAAAAACATGAATTTCAACGGTCTAAATCTGAAAACGTACTAGTTTTTGTGAAATAGTCAAAGATTATTGGTATTGCGAAGAATGGATTGAACAAACCTTGAAGAATGAGTGCGGCCAACTGGGCGGCCTTCTGGTGCGGACAGTACAATCGACCATGCAGCAGATCGCGTTGCAGTTGAACAAACAGTTGATACCTTCAAGCAACACTTGCAATGTTACGTGTAAAGGGCTGTTATACAGCTCGTGACTACATCTCAACTCAAGACATATATGCGATATCCCGCTTATCTTACCGGCGGATCTTCAACCTTTCTTACAACAGAAACAGAGTTGAGCGGACCCATAACTTTTTGCGATTTCTGAAGGTATTTGAAAACAACCCCTGGGGGGGGGGTATGTTTAACTTGTCAAGCTCTCAAACCGACACTACCCCAACTAAGATCCAAGTGCTACTCACTACAGATCTCCTTTTTCTCAAGTAGATGTGTCCAATACCTAACTTCAAACTATGAGATGTGAGTAATATGGAAACTACTACATACTACCCACATCACCGTGTAGTTCAACTCATTTGAGTTACGTTATAGAATTGCTGAATGCTCGAACGGTTACAGAGAAGACAAAAAACCCTTCGTAGCCGTCTGCACCCTCAAAATATCAGAAAACAATCATCACTTTGTCAGTTCGACAATCGAGCCGATAGATCATATCAACACGCAATGAAGGTCATCAACTAGAGTGAACATGTCATCTTGTCAACTTTGAGCGAACGCTTAATTGATAGGTTGCCCACACCCACTTTGAACAACGTTCAGTACAGAGTCGGCACTGTTTTATCAACAAACTTATCGTGAATTATTAAACGATAGGAATGGAATATGAAGTGTCTAATTCCCCACCCGTCGTTCAGGACATGCAAGCTCTCTCTGAATAACGACATAGGGGATATACTAGTAGTTGCTTACCTGCTACAGACTTCTCTCAGATGAGTCGGTTCGGCTGGATAAAAGCGAAATCGGAGTCGCAAATTCAGTGAGTCAGCTGCAAAAAAAAGAAAAATTACCAAGGAAAAGGCAGATAAAACTACAGTCGGCTGTAACTTGCTTGTGACAATCCCAGCTGCTATAGCAACAGCCGACTAAAAAAATATATAGTTCTGCACAAAAACTCATATAACTTATATTTATCTACAGTAATGTGTATAGTGTATTCATGTATTGGAATATCATGAAGAAATTCCTCTCAAGTTGTCCGGCACATTACCCTTCGGGATGGTAACAACTTTGAAAATAATGAAATATGCTGTCAAATTCATTCAAAAGAACGAAAAAGCAATGTACAAAGAAGAAAATCATTGGGAGGAATAAAAAACTCACTCTTCAGAAGTTTCAAGATGTGTGAAAGCGGTCTGGACAAATCGACCCAATACTGAAAATATTACTTCACAAGGAAAAGTAGGGAAGTCAACGTCAAAATAAGTCCCCGCTTCAGTTTCGTGGATGGATAAGGTATTTTGTTATTGTACAAAACAAGAGAACTCACTCGATGTTTGTTCTCATCCTGATAACGTAATCCTAAGTAGTCTTTCTCGTGTATATTCTTCACTTCACAAATATAATCAATGATAGCCTGTGCTGGCTTCGATCTCTGAAATGCTCCACATTTGAAACACCTGGGTAAAACAGAAACTGTGAGTGAACGACTCCCATTACTTCCTTTTCTCACTGGTTTTCCCACATTTTAATGTATGTTTTGTAACCAACTCCCAGTATGACAGTCATGCTTTTTGAGAGAATTGAACAATACTGCGAATATGAAACGAAATCGTGGCCAAAATCACTGAATACGAACCGATTCCGTGAGGTGAACACCCCAGTACTAATCTAGCTCACGCCGGAATTTCATACCAGAACTTCATCCAACGAAAACCACTGTTGGGCTTAGTTGGTTAAGTATTAACCCATTCCAATAAACATATTAATTGAAGCGCCCTCGATTCAGAGTTCATTCAATTACATGTGCAAGGCGATATCGATTGCGTGTTGTTGGGTGGCATGAAGGGGGTGCAAGCCTCGCCCTTGAGAGGTAATTCTACCAGCCCTTAACGAGGTCAGACACTGGCAAGCGCCACACTATTTAACACCGCTTCGAGAGAAAGAAACAAAACAGCAAAAAGACATACGCAGAAAGACCAACATAAGTTCAATTTTTTGCGTTAGCTGTAACTTAACTTGAATAAAAAACATGAAAATCGAGAACGGGCCACATATTACATCACTTGCGGAAAATTTAAAAGGCTTCGCAATAAGAAAAGTTTAGAGGGTGATATTTCAGAAGTATTTGCAGCAAGGCCCATGGGACAGAAATATATTCATTAAGATCATATTTGTCTCATACCCTAAATGCTCAGCGTTTTGAGAAAAACCCCCCTGTTTTTGGTCCGAAGATTTGGGCAAAACCCCCCCTCAAAAATTGTCTGATTTAGCGATTTTCTAAATTAAGGGCAAAACCCCCTTATAATGGCTGAGGGGGAGGGCAAAACCCCCCTGTTTGAAAAAGTGACAACTCTGAGGCATTTAGGGTATGATTTGTCTAGATCAGCAGCAGAAATCACTCTGTTCCTATTATTTTAGCAGTGATATGACCAAATCTATACTGGCCATCTAACTACCCCGTACCCCTCCCTTCGCCACATCAATATATCGAACATGAAACATCTGTCCACAACCAAATGTCAATAATTCATGCAGCAGCGAACCAATTCACAAAGGAACTCAAACCCAGCGAATGTCAATGTCAACTTTGTAAACAAATCCCTTCCATTGCGTAACTCACTCAAAAAGGCATGAAATTCCTACGTCGCAAGTGTAAACAACTCAGGTCTGATAAGGAAACGTCGAAACATATGCAGCGCGGCGAGGCAACAAAAGACAACACACGAGAATCGATTACAAAACTGTATAGTAGAAATGTACACCCACCTTGAACTCATGCGAGATGCTATCAGCGTCATTGAGCAACTGGACAGAAACATTTACTTCCTTGTGGGAAATAAAACTGCTCCTGGCAGAAATGCGACCAAAAATAGAGGAACTAGAAGTGTCGTGAGGCATATTCTTCGGTCTACCTGTCCAGAGAGGTCAACCCATCAACTGCAATACATGAAAATAAGACGGTTCAGAGGGAATATACCACCAGAGTAGACCGCGGCACATAAAAACAAACACAGGCACATGGCGCCCCGCCCCCAACAAATCTGTTGCACCGACCGACCAGCCGTCAGCACGATAAAAGAAGGCAGAGAGCCGGAAATCACGCTGACCCACTCAGAAACAGACCGGTAACCGATGTCAGAAACGACTTCATTATGACTACTATAGGAAATAGGACCATGAAGTGAGTTAAATGACCCGTATAATTGATCCGCAGGCCATTTTTTTTGCCTTTTACATTGTTTTTTGACGCAACGTAAAACTACAATCTGAAGAGAAATCTACCAATTAAAACAGTTTACAAATATACATTAGGAAATTGGGGTGAATTTGTTGGTAAACCAAAAGCAAACCGATTCTTCCCGAACTAAAATGGTTCGTTCTAGGACCGAACCAAATTCGAGCCCACAATGGGTTGGACAGAACCAAGTGAAGATTGATGCTAAAATTAGTCGACTGAGCAACTGTGATTCGATTACGTGTTCGGTTCGTTTCCGCATCGAGTATGGAATTGGTTTGTTTTCTGAGCGAACCACTTGGTTCGCGAAGAGTTAGTTCGAGTTTACAGTATGGACTTCAGAATCAAGTGAAATGAGCTTGAACCAATAGCGTTTTAAATGTATGAAAAAACATTTTAGGAACGTTTCTAGTAACCGGTTGACGCACGCATAATCATACTTTATACACACGTCAATTATACGAGTAATGGCACGGTGGGAAACCTCCTATTCGCAAGCCCGTACAAGGAAAAATCATAATAAATATCACATTGAAGAAAGTTGAAGAATGCACGCAAGATGGATATGTGTGAGGGACAAAATGAAAAAATACACTATACACCCCACCCAGATTCCTAGACAAAGGCATTTTGCAAAACGAGAATGAAATTATAAATTATACACATATATAGAAAACATATCAAAAGTTAGATTGCTCCGTCGTATCGTAAGGATCGGATCTTCGATATCCGCCGCATCGCAATGGCCGCGTTTCATGAGCCTACAAAGGGGCTAGACGATTGAGCTGGCGCAAACTGAGTGCTCTCTGAGCCGGCCATTACTCTAAAGCAGGTTGAACCAGCGATATCGCAGTTGGAAAACTTGTCTGTTTACTAATTAGTAACAGAGGAGCTAAGGAAGTTTGTTTGCCCAGTTTTTCCGAGATGGACAACGTAAACCAAAAATACACCCACCGTTGCCTTGTTTGTAATATTATGATGATATCTTACAATACATTTTGCTTGATAGTGGTTATTTCTGTGGTTATCATTTTTATCGAACTTCCAGAAGGTTTAGGGACACAAAACGTATTGCGTTTTCGCAATAACGACCAAGAATGTTTACTAAAGAAAACGGGAATTTCCCGGTGCAGTTCGTATAATTCACATATGTCAACAACAATAAGTCACAATTTGATTCAGTTAACGAAAAAGAAGACTGCAGTGGTGAGCAGGAAGAGGAGTCCGGCGAGTGTACGGGCGAAATCGAGTCCGAAGGGGGTGAATTCTGTAAACAATAGTAGCGAAATCTTGTCTCTCGTTTTCCCTTTCTCTCTCTTTCTCTCTCTCTCTCTCTTTCTCTCTCTCTCTCTCTCTCTCTTTCTCTCTCTCTCTTTCTCTCTCTCTCTTCTCTCTCTCTCTCTCTCTCTCTCTCTCTCTCTCTCTCTCTCTCTCTCTCTCTCTCTCTCTCTCTCTCTCTCTCAGGAGGTTCCGGAACCCCGAAAAACCGTAAATGGAAGCTGATAGCAGAAACGGACCGCGTACTGACTACTAACCGGCATCTTCAGTCTTCGAGAGAACGATAGCTTCTATCCGCGAATAGATCGGAAGTACTTTGAACATGGCTGACAGCCTGTGGGCCTTCGAGAATGTGGAACGGTGGAAATGAATAGTCAGGCTGTGTGAGATCATGCTCAGGAGAGAACTAATCCATAGATAGATGACAATCATATCTGAAAACGAGGGATATAGGCAGAGGTCGAATGTTTGTTTGTTTCGTCTCAATACAAATTTCGACCAAAAAGTAACGTGACCAAACTACAAACACAGCAGAATACGGCAACAAACATCATATGGGCTTGCTCTGTGAAAAGCGAGCGCTGTGTAGGATATTGCTTACTTTCAAGTTATGATTATCCAAACTGTACGAATTTTTTCATATTATGTCCTTTCATTTTCATTGGCCCCTCTCTTCTTTTCGGACTGTTTGGAGAGAAACAACTAGTTGGCACTCAGCTCATCGAATTGAGAGTATGTTAGCCCACCGATGCCAGGCAAAACGTCTGCGTAGACTGTAGAACGTTCCAGTGAATCTCTGACTATGGACGTCAAAATATAGATAACGGCAACAAGAACTGCAGGGGACCATCTGAAAAGACAACACTCACATTTATACAAGAACACGAACATGAACCAATTCTGCTCTCATTGCCATCATAATTTACGAATTTTCACCGAAAACGGCCCAATAATACTGCAAACATAGCGGGATATGGTGATATACACCGTATACTCTTGCTTTCGAAATGGCGAACCCTGTATCCTTATTTTCCGTTTCACTGCAATCAACAACTGTCTTTAAAGAAGGACGATTATGTGGACCAATCCCGTTACATCGGTCCTTTAAACTGCAATTGAAAAATATATTGCGGTTTAAAGGACTGAGGCGTTGCGATTGGACCACATAATCGTCCTTCTTTAAACTGTGTGAGTTAATTCTATTCATGCTAGCCCTATAGTACATGCCAGACTATACTAACTATATATATATATAGCACTAACTATATAACAAGTCGTCTTAGCTTTTGCTATTATTTGAACTTTCCATTCTGCCCCCCTTTAATATCCGCCACGTGTGAGACTCGAACCGGACCCAAAAGATTTGGAGACGCTCATGTAAACCACTATACCAACTGGGCTTCAACGCTGCATACGAATCGTACATACTCTCACACGGCACAAAATGAGATATACAGTATACCCCGGTCTGTCTTTGAGCGACAACCCTAATATTCGTCTGATGTCTTTCTGTGTTTCTCTTCTCTCTCTCTCCAATACCTGAGTGGAACGATGCAGGAGCCAGTGATGAGCAGGGAAACCAGCAGAATCGGAGTGAGAACCACAAGGAACAGCGTCCACCCCTCACGGCGAACCACCACCTTGCATTGCACCAAACTTCTAAATAACACCTCTTTCAAGTTGACGAACACAGCAGAAATTAGTTGCATCACACATCACAACCACTACTTATTCGGAACCATTAGACAAACTATTCATTAAAAACTAGTGGCTTTCGTTTTTGTTGTGTTCGAGCTACACTTCAGCATAAAAGTCAAGTTGAACTATTTTAGTAAACATTCGCTCCTTAGTTCAGACAGAGTTACTAACAACATGAATATGAGGGCCAGCGAGAGCGAAGTGCGCACGCTAATCGCACTTCGCGAATGATTCCCCGGTGACGTACCTTATGAGGAACGGGTAATCATCCCCGTCTATGTCATCCTTGATATTAGTTCCATTCTCTATCAATGGATCGTAATACCGAGTTCGTTGGGTCGCGGTCAGGACCTTCCAACCATTTATCGTGGGAGTCCCGATGTCGTTCACTGAAAACGTGTTTCTCTCACTGAAAATTCTAGCGAAGAAACGGAGGATGACTGCAAAAGTCATTGGAAAAGGTACGTTCAGAAAAATGAACGGTAGAGAAAACGGTACGTTTTGCATCTACCCCGTAACCACCTATGAACCGTTTGTAATTTGTGAGAAATAAACAAGGCATGTATTATGTTTTGAATTGGTAGTTGTTTTCGATTTTCCACCTTACTTACAAAAAGTTTAGAAAAACCGCATGATTACGGAGCAAAAATCAATCCAACAAAATTAGGATTACTGTAATGCAGCAACCCACCTTGAATCCACCAAACCCGTATATCCCCATTTATTGCTTTCATACTATTTATAAATGTTCCTTCACAAATCCCGGCAAATTTACGTAGTTGAACTCGGTGTTAAAATTAAGATGAGTGTTTGTAGTGTTGTAACGATTTCAACGTTGATTCGTTAATCCAAAGTTCAAGATAAGGTCCTTTTAATTGGGATATCCGCTCATTGTGGCTCTATCCGCCAGCGCTAGAGGATCAAACCTGTCACAAACTTATAGAACTCCGCCATAGTGTGTTTTGATGTTTATATTTTGATGAAAACGTGTCTCTTTGTCTGGCGCCAACTAGGACTGCGCAAAACTATTTCAACACTACAAAGCAACCATACCACAACGTACTATCTATCTTTTTCAGCTCCATTTCTGTATCTTGAACCTTCAGTACCACCTGAAAAACAATATTTTGGTTAACATCCAAGGCTCCCTTGACACTAGTTGTAAGTTTTATCTCCAGCGCAATTATTACAGCTTAGAATGGTTTGTTTTCTGAGCTGAAGTAGTTTATGATATTATATAATTTTTGTTGATCATCTAAAAATAGTACCGCTTGGCGTACACCTGGCGGGGTAGCAATCTCTTACAATTCTTATGAGATACCTCATGAGCTATTCCTACGAGCTTCTCATGAGATTCTATTGATTTATATGCTACTACATTGAGAGTTCACGAGTAGCTCATGAGGTATCTCATGAGAAACTCATATGAACTTCTCATGAGGTTGGAGGGATTGCTACGCCGCCTGACGAGACAGATTTCCTGGTGTCAGATTACGGTACGGTGGTTAGCTAAGGTGATTACTGAATTCTGTCCTGAGTACCCGACAGCCGAGCAAAGCACCTCCACATACACATGTACCATTGACATAACTGTACATATTATTCAATCATTATGTCAGTCTTGTGCCTTTAAAGGAATCGTTGAGTTTTTGCGTGCAAACTACAATACACTAGCGAAGAAGAAAAACTACCTGACTTATAGGCAGAGCGGAGTAAAAAAGAGCGGAACAGTGAAGAGTCTCGAATGGAAATGATCCAGATACATTACAGTCGAATGATCCATCGTAACGATGGAGCATATTTACTCGCGCAGACTGAAATGAAAATGTATTTATCAACTATCGTATATTAACCCTAGTCTGTGTGCAGCAAGACACACATTAGACTGTTTCAGCCGTTTGTGGACTCTTACAGTATACATTGGACTCGAAAAACTTCTCAAAAACTGTAAATTGGACTGGGGGGTTTCTGACGCGAAGAGGTTGGTATAGGCTGGGGCAGAACTATAACCTCCTCACCCCTTGGAGTTGCGGATGCGGTAGCCACTCGCTCTAGCACACGCTCTGTTTGGAACCCAATCTAACGACTGCACTTTAGTTCTCCTTATCGACGCTTCTCGGCATATTATACAGTGCAGAATAAAACATACACTGGCGGCGTATAGAGCAATCCCTCCAACCTCATGAGAAGTTCATATGAGTTTCTCATGAGATACCTCATGAGCTACTCGTGAACTCTCAATGTTGTAGCATAAAAATCACTAGAACCTCATGAGAAGCTCGGGCTAATAGCTCATGGGGTATCTCATGAGATTTTTGAGGGACTGCTACGCCGCCTGGTTACCAAACTCTGAGAGACTCCTATGGTTTATAAGGTCGAACACTGCATTCATGTTTTGTGTAAAATCGTCTACGAGCCCAAACTCAGCCACAACTCTCCATCAGAGTCCAAATTGAGCTGTGATCTGAAAATGTGCCGCCGCTCACCTGGAATCTGTTCTTTTCCGTCACGGTCAGATAGGTTCGAGTGGTCTTGAAGGCTTGCACGCTCATGCGGGAACTGTAGCCTCTGAACGAACCATGTTCAATGTAACTTACAAAATAGAATGTGTTTCCGGCATGGTTCAGACCAGATAATAAATTACTATACACGACCACACTCAATACATCCCAGATAATAAATTACTATACACGACCACACTCAATACATCTTTCTACTAACATCGTTCTACGTAACATATTTTCAATCTTGTATATTCTCGCCTGGATCATAAGCTGTACTATGAGTATATGAGCAAGAACTATTCAAGTGGTTCAACCAACCACTCACATTGACAATTGTAAGCAAGGGAAGTCGTAAGGTAATCCTAGATTCCCTTACGGATCTGCGAAATACGGTAACTTAGTAATTCAACTTAGGTAAAACTCTAGTTGCAGTTTTCTAATCTTTCTCAGTAAAACTTTAAATTCTAGCGGAATTGCGGAATTCGTCTAAATTAAGTCCTGGTACAAATGCGATTGTTTTCTATGACGTTTTGATGACTCATATTCTTACAGATCGGCATCCCGCCCATCAATCGAAGAGGTGCACGACGGACGTGACCGTGACCGGCTTTCCCTTTTTCTCCTTCTCATCGTTCTTGACTATTTGATATTTAGTGTTTTACTCATTCTTCGTTTGTTGTGTCAAAGCTAATAAAAATGCCTGACAAACTCCTTTTTCTGTTCTCTCTTCTCTTGATTCCCTACATGGGAATCAAAATATTTGGGGGTTTACCCCCCCCCTTAATTTGGTCAATCGTAGTTGAGACTCGGTTCTTTCCGCCTGAGTCTCAATGTACTCGGCAAGTATAATGTTAGTCAATTGCACAGTCACGTGAAACATACTAACACAGCAGAACTCAGAAACGTACAATAACATAGTGCACGATTCCTCATTAGAATGCAAACTTCACGTGTCTATTCATTTTCATTCTAGTATTCTTGCTTGCTGTCGAGTCAAGTTTCACTCAAAGAGCCAGCTGTAACCTGCCGGAGAGCGGGAACGTACTTGATGAATGCGTGTATTCGTGGTGTCCAAATAGTGTGACCCGGGGGCAAAAGAGCTCGCTGACGACCATTTTCGTCTGCCGCATTCCAACCCAATCGCTCATCGGACCATTGCTAAACTGTTTCTATGAATAAGCTAATGAAGACGCTAAATTGTACGGATATTATAATATCCAAGGCAAAAATGAAGAAAAGATTCATACAAGTTGAGCTTAAACATTAAGTAATTGAGCTAACATCGTTCATTGTGTTACGTGAATTGTATCGTGTTCAAAAGAATCTCGTCGAGTTACCGTGTGGAGAAACGAGTTGAATCGAACGGTGGGGTTCGGTATATCGGGGATGCTCAGATGATGGATGTACAGCGCGAATGTTACGGCAGTGGCACCGTTTTCCAGCGGAGCTTCCTGAATTTTATACGAAATATACTTATTTATTGCGCCAATACAAGTGTGTAGAGAGCATATGGGTCATGCAGACGCAGACAGTCAGTGTACTCTCGATCTCTTAAATCTTTAGCCCCAGGGGTTGTGCACTAGCAACAACAATAACAGCAACAAAAAGCATTCCAGCTGGTTGGAATACAGTAAGATAGGAATATGCTTAGGTCTAGCCAACTTGAGTCTGCGAATGAATTTTGTTCTTCCGGGAAGAAAATTCATTTTCAGTATCTTCAAGTACCGGCAACTATAACCAGTGCTCAATCTGACATGAATCGTCAAAGTTTTCTCGAGTGTGCTAATCGAACGCTTGGCCGTACAGAGCATATTTGACACCGGTTGTAATGGTAAATCTGGGAAGCAGATACTCACATCGAAACGGTATCCATTCAGTAATCTAGTGAAGAAAGAGCTGTCCTCTACGTCGTATGTGCCGTTCAACTCAGCTGAAATTCGAAAACTCACTCAAACAGCAAGTAACAGAGAAATGTTATTTTCGCTGAAGATCTACAGTTTTGTACTTTGTACTTGAGACAACGACACTTGGAAACTTTCCAGCTGAGGTGTAGGATTTCTGTATTTAACTGCGCGTGGGTGAAAGAGAGTATAGTCGCCAACTTTCCTATTGAGACTCCTACAGTACACTTTCAAGTTTCGTTGTTCTTTAATGAAAACTTCAACGTTATCAAAAGAGTGTTCGAACACTTCTTGTCATAGGTGATCAGATTTGAATGCGAGATTTGTAAACAATTTTGATAATATTCACGTCACTGAAACAGGCTTGAAGTTTCGTAATCTTACTGTAGGAGTCTCAGTAGGAATGACACACACTAGATACAGCCCACATCTGAGAAGTGAATATCTGAATCAGTGAGCTCTGGATAAGCAGTTAGGCGTTTGAATTTCAGTAGTTGCAGAAAACTGAATCGAACAAATATAAAAAGTTAATCACTTTGTGTTATTGCATATTTTTCTCGAAAGATTGTTCCTAACCAAATAATACCTTGATAAACCTTCTCCTTGTTGCAGAAATAGGCTGGGAAATAAAAGAGAATCAGAAACAAGCTCAACATGAGGGACTGGACTAGCAATGATAATCAACAAGTAGAGGTGCAATACAATACCCTCTCTCAATATAAACTGACCCCAACACCTAATAGATTCAAAATGATAATGCCAACTAGTTTGTTTATTTATATTTATAAACAGCTGGAAAACATGTTTTATTATTCATTCAGAAACAAATATAAATACAATGAGAACAATATAATGAGATGACGAGCAATCATGTCTTTCTCTTCTTGGCAGCTGGACGATCAAATACTGCCTTGGCACCACCTGAAAACATTAACATACGCACGTTGCACCCCTCAGTATATTAAAACACAGTGTTCACGGAAAGTTTAAACTTGAAGTTCTACGACAAAAGACATAAACTGCCTCCAGAGAATAATGAATTTTCAAAATAGAATAGTGTGGACATATTTGACTGTCCACTGACTATGACTTTTACAACTATCTACGAATGGGTGTCATTAAGTCAAGTATGAGACAGCGGCTATGTAATGTCCAATGTACTCACCCGCTTTCTTATTGAAGAACTGTACGTTCAGGGTATTGGAAGATGCCCAAACGCCTTGATGATCGGTCGTATCCTCCTCAGTGAGATGCGTGTATTTTGAACGAGATGCTTTACCAAAGTTTTTCACCTGAAACAAACGAATATTATAAACTACTCTTCAATCTAGTACAAACCTGACTGAAAACAGCGTATACACACATTGCGGATTGAAAAAAAACACGAATTCCTAATCAAGAAAATATTTCTACATTCGTAGAAGCATTTACAACATTTACAACACGCCACTTCTGAACTTCTTGAAAAACAATAAATGAGCGTTCCGTACATGAAATATACTCACCTGCATAACTTTAGGCAGAACAGTTTTATCAAACACATCATCATTCGTAGCTTCAGCAAAGTTTCGTTTGTATACCTGAAAACAAAAACAAAAGTAGTTAACAGACTCTTCAAAAATCTCATTTCCCGTTTATTCGTCTTTAATTGCCCGTCCCAGAGAATGTGGTCTCATAAAATACACGAGAGTATATCACCGTGTGTGTACCTAGGAATGGCAGTCGAATATGGCATGTTTAGGCCGCAACCGCAATTTCATTCATTCAAGCTTCAGTTCGAAAAAATTTGGAAGTAAAACAAATGACTAACCTCGTCCTCTTCATCCAAGAAGTAGGCTCCTCTGTGATAGAACTTTTGCAAGAACTTGTACTTTCCTTTGACAGCCTGAACACATATAATAGAATAAATTGATGTGTCCATTCGAGATTTAACACATTACAAATTGTTAAATGCGGTACTCAAATCGCAGAAATAGGGAAAGCTCAGAGAAAAGGGACATACTAACCACTTCACACGCACATAATGAATCAGGCCATTGGAAACGATTGGATGATCGAGATGATGGGAGGTTGAAAAACGTACCCGAACGAATTATATGGCAGTATTTGATTTGAAAGAAGAAGGACGTTGCAGAAGATACTGTTTTTTGGAGGTACGATCAGATTATGAAATGAGCACCATATAAAAGCATTACTGAAACGAGTGAACGAGAAAACGAACCTGATTGGTGACAACTTTCGGATTGGCTCTGAGATACTTGATCCGCTCTTCCTCGCTCATGCCGTGGATTTTGTCCAATTCAGCCTTTTCTCTCGCCAGCTGTTCGCGCTCTTCCCTATATTATTATTATTACATAAGCATTTCAGACGCTGGAAAACTAAGAGATCTGTGATATACTGTATAAACACAGTCTCCGTTGGTATGTGGTGTGGTTTGTACAAATAGTCCTGCAAATTTCCCACAACTACATTACCTGAGCTCGGAGCTTCAATTTGTTCACTCTATAGACTGTAGCAGAGGCCATTCCACTACGTGCCTATCTGGATGGTAACAACAAATGTATTTGTTGCAAAGTCTAGTAATCAAACCATGTGGCATGAATCTGAAGGCAGCTGACTAACCGATTTCTCTTCAGTCTCTTCATTTCGCGCAACTTCCAAGATTCATATGCGATGTTTTCACTCTCGTCATCCGTAAGAACGGACGAAAGATCGATATTGTCCTCTTTCTTTCGCTTCTCAGTTTCCTCTTCCTCTCGCAGTACTTGCTGTGCTAGCTATAAAAAACACAATACACTTTGTGCTAGAAAAAATGAGACCGATTCTATAGCTGGCCGGGTTTTCGGTAACCGAGTTTACTGGTTACCTACCCCACCCCAGTGGGTGACTGGAAAGTAACTTGAAACAAAAATTCTGTTATCGCTAAAACTGACGGTGAAAACTAAATTTTGCGTTCGATTGGAGGATAACCGGTTTTCCAGTTTCTACTGAGGTAAATTACCAAAAAGGTTAGATAAGGAATTCAGCAAAAAATAATCGACGGTGGCAGGGAAAACAGCAAATATGGAGGCCTATAACCATACTATCACAATCACTATTTTCTGATCCAATGAGAGTTCACTAGACTTATTCATATGTGATAACTTCTATTGGCATCTTGAGGAGATCACCAACTCGCGAAGAAAGAAACTATTCTCTACTTCTCTATTTACAAAAAAACTGCAGGAGCAAGTGTGATAATAAGCAGCAAAATTTACAATCAAAGACATTCAACGAAAACTGAGCTACCTTGATACTTTCTCTTTTCCTCTCTTCTTTTTTTCGCTCCTCTTCCACTTTTTGCTGATCTTTCAACAACTTCTCCTTTTCGGCATCTTGCAAGGTTACTCGGTCTTTCTTTCTCACGAAAACCTGTAGGTAAACTGAGTATTAATATTTTCACTGCAAATAGATAAGAGTAGGATAGTAGCCAAATATACTCGTGAGAGATGATCGAAAAACAAGGATTCTTAGAGAATGATTGAAGTTCTAATGTTTAAAGCATTGAGTCAGAGCATGACCGTTCAGCACATGCAGAACAAACTAATGACAGACGAAAAAGTTCAAATATTGTTCGCGATGAACCCATATGTGAGCTGTGTTTTGATGTGGTGCAGAAGAGAAAAGTGTGGTGGATGAGACTAACCGGTTTAAGTCTGGGTAGGGAGTCGTCCCCCTCCTCTTCACTCGAATCGTCCTCATCCGAAGACTCATCTTCTTCCTCGTCACTCCCTTCCTCCTCTTCTGCCTAGAACACGAAATCATATTACGTCTCGGCCACAATTCCCCCCACAAATCTCTAAGCCAACTATCTTATCTTTCTGTATAATTTAACAGTTTCTGGCTCTCAGACTATTATGAAATGTGATGTATTTTAATGGAAAAATCGGTTCCGTTTTAATGCGTACTAGAATTTCACTGAAGTTTCCTTTAGGAATTTTAATCAGAGCATGAACGTTTTCAGCTATTTCAGGTTTCAACATAATACTATTTACAAATCAACTGCGAATTTGTTCAAGGATACAAACATACATTTGATGCCAACGTTTTACTGTCTAAATCGGCACTAGAATTGACAGAGAAACTTAATGGTGCATTTGACGTAACGATAAAGTGAATGAAAACCATGTTTTCGACATGAATATATTCGCTCGTTTCCCTCAACCCTCAACAATAATAAAACGTTAAATTACGATATAGAAAACAATGTATTTCTCATAACTTGTAGTTTGATATAATAAGAAGATGACCAACCTTTGCTTGCTCCTCAATATGACGCAATCGGGCTTTCTCTCTGAGAACTTGTCTGCGACGCTCGAAATCTTCTTCGTCACTTCCAACATCTTCATCCTCCTAGAAGCAGAGCAACATTGCTTTCGAAAACACGCATTTTAGTGTTAGGAGAGTTGATCAACACAATAAACCTAAGTCCGCAAACCGCAAATATGGCCTCATGGAAAGGGCGCACAGGTTTTCACGCAACAAATCATGTTCATGTACAAGAGATGAGAATACCATAATTCACAACAAGTTTCTCCAATTTTGCCTACGTTTTATATTTGGTATTGTAAGAATGAAGCACTCGATGAGTCTTCTATCTGAGAAGAGAACGAAACTTTTCAAGACGCACGATCTTACCGCTAGCCCGTACAAGTGGTAAGTAGCGAACATATCGATACCAAACCTTATGGCGACGTTGAAGCAGTACCGTAGAACACGTGTTTTAATCTAAACAATGAGAATGCGTATAGCCGGAATTCTACTTGGAAAAACGAACAAGAAATTTCCTAGAATGGGAGGAAATACGATTAATAAGCTCACCTCCTTCATTTCCTGCTGCTCTAACTGCATTCTTCTCATTCTGGCCCTCTCTCGTCTTTCCTCCATTTTCGACTCGTCATCCTCAGATTCCGGCTCTTTTGTGATAACCTGAACAAGCAAAACAAATTACGATCAAATATGTTAGCATATCAACACGTAACGACGTAACCCAAAATAGTTGAATGTTTTCAATGAAACGAATACAAACACAGATTTAAAGAAAACTAAGAAAATTGAAATTATTATATCAGACAAAAGGCTCGTATTCTTGTATGAACAAGCAACTTATTGTTGATAGCGGGCTACTTCATCCTGTGACGAGAGAACGTACCTCAGGTTCCTCAATGTGTCTCCGGGACCTCTCTTCTCGTCTGTCGCGCCTTCGATAGTCGTCCTCATAGTCATCATGTCTATGACGACTTCTGTGGTGATCTCTACCTCTACTGAAAAGAACACCTCGTACAGATCGCTTTTCCAACTATCACGTCATGCTATTAGGTATTTACATCTACATCAACGGGGAACGAAATGCAACTGGAGAAAACAAACACTGACTATGAACTATCATAAAGCCGTGCCGCGCAACTCTGGTGTAAACTCCCAACTCGCAACTTCCACTCGCTCACTGACAATTCCATAAAAATTATCGGCACTCAGTATAAAGTATAAAGAGGGATGGCTTGCGTCGTCAGATTTCAATCTGTAATCTTTCTGGCAAAGTTTGGGTAACGAGTGTGTGCCTACCTCTGAACAATAAAATACAACTCAACTTCAAGGTTACTGGGCCAAATCGTACTTAACGAGAGAAAAAAAAAACTTACCTCTCTCGGTCGTCAGCATGTCTTCTCGCCTTCCGTTCCTCCTCATCAGAATCAGAATCTGCATCTCGCGCGAATTCAGGTCTAAACTACAAATCTTTGAAAGAGAAATAAAACACACGGCAATGAGTGCAATCATAATAGTATCTTAGTATCTCATAGAAACAACTGGAAAAGCGATGGCCAACGCAACAAGTAGTGGTATCTTATACCTAATGGAAACTAGGCAAGTGTGCGTCTATTAAGACTTTTTTAAACAAATTGGTTAAGAAGCAGATAGGTGGCTTTTATTAGGGATACGATAGTGTGAAAGAAAACAACGATAGTGTGAAAGAAAATCGTTCCGGAGTATTACTGTACTAAAAAGAGACCAAAACTAACACTTTTCCAGCGACATAACGTTGAACTTTCACTTTTTGCATGACAAGTTGGCCTTTGTCATTTTTGACTGCAATAGCTCCGAGTGTGGGAAGACGCTGTGGACCAAGACTACGTGCATCACCCTCTCTCTGTTCGAAACGAGGAATGAACTCACCCATAACTGAAACAACTAAGATCAGATGGAAACAATAGACTGTACCAGCAATTATTACTATACACGCTAAACATACGAGTAGAAATATGTTCACATTCAGCAGACGCCAACACCTGACACTACATCTACAACACAAACTGCTGTTTTTTATTCATCTGTGTGAATATTTCGCAACCTATTGGGTTCATCATTTTCATTTTCTTCATCAAATGATTACTTAGTTTAATTATTTAGCATAAAAGTTGACTTCACTTTCGATTTAAGGCTTAGCCTTAGGCAAACCACAGTTCCGAGGGGTTTTTCCGGCACTCCGTGGTAAGGACTCACACAGACAAATAAAAAACAGCAGTTTGTGTTGTGGCCGTAAGGCCGTGTGACGCCAACATATTATAATTTATAAAATCAGTAGAAAAAAACAAAACAAGCGTAAAACGATAGTTCAGACAGCTGATTTACTCAGAGCGTGATGGTAGATAGCCCAACAAAGCAAAGTGAACCATTATCAACTTGAAGCAAACTAGGCGCACATATTGACTGTGAATGGCTCAAAATCGCATAAAATTAAAATTAAAAATGCACGATTAGGGAATGAAAAATGGTGAAATAAACTCAACGGCTTGAGCAGGTACTACAGGCTGGAATCAGCAAATGAACAAGGGTCAATTGAAGTAATAATACCAGAAATAAACACTCTATTATACGATTGAAACATTATTCAAATTTGAAATCAAGGGATGGAAAAACTGAACGACATATGAGCCGTCTGCTCCAAAATAGTGTACGCGAAGCGAAAGTTCGCTCACCGTAACCATAATTGATGCCCATCTCGAAGAGATTTCATGAGAAGTTATAAGAATGAAAGCGCTAGTGAATTGCGTGTGTGTTCGTCTGTGACCGAATCACGAACCAGCTGAAGATGAACGAAAAGATGGCCACAGGTTGAACACCCGCGGTTCCAATAATAATATTTTCAATCGAACTTCAAGCGGTACCATTAACGGTCCAGCATCATACAACGTCATGTTACTTTTCGGGAGTGATGTGTTCAAGTTCATTGCTCTTGTTCAACCGATTGACCTTTCCTCGAATAGTATATGAAGATAACAGAACTCACGAGCTCCGCATACGGGCGCACTTCCGTATGAACACAAGAGATTTTCTCTATTCCTTTCATTATGATGGTTTTAGAGGATTCAGTCATGTCTCCTGAACATCTACTACTACGTGTTTTAAAACACTCTCAAAAATAGTTTTAGAAACAATTACAAGCCCCTCGAAAACTTCGAATGCATACTGTAGAAGTCCACGCAGAAAAAGTCCGAACTGTGTGTCATCTTCTTATTGTTTCATTTAAACACGAAAAACAGAGAGGATTCGCACGAAGAAAAATGAAATTTGACAAAGTTCTATTTCGGATGTTTGACAGAATCTTCCAACCTCATCAGGTTGCCATTTCTTGGACAAGCAAGGTAACTTTTAACATTTGTTCAGCGATTGGGCGGTTAGAGATTCACGCGAGTATTGTTTGACTTCTGGAAGAGATTTGTGTGGTTTCTTTGTTTTACCCGTCAGTTTGCAACCTGTCGGAAACAGTATAACACGTGTGAAGTGTTTCAGCAATGTTCATGGGCAAACAAAAGCCAACTCTTCGAGTCGCACAGTCGAACAACCAACTGCCCCCGTCTTCTCCACATCCCCAGCTTCGTTCCCAATCATCTCTATAGTTTGTTTCACCCATCTTTAATTCTCTACATGCTCAAACTTACGGGTCTACGTTGGGTATGTTGACGTTTTTGGATTTTCTCAAAATTTTAATGGGGCACCTTTATTGCCACATCTGTTGAGGTTTGGAACCAAAGTAATGATCTATTCATCAGAAAAAAACCTCCTGAGTACTCGTCCGATTACTGTAGAAGGACATAAATTGGGGAAACAGAGTATACTCCCTAGCTAGAGACTCATGCTAGAGACCGTTCATCTCTATCTTTCAACTTCAGTCTTCTCTCTCTCTTCTCTCTCTCTCCCTTTCTCTCTCTCTCTCCTCTCTCTCTCTCTTTCTCTCTATCTCTCTCTTCCTCTTCCTCTGTTGCTCTCTCTATCGGTTTTTTCCCTTTTCTTTATACATATCAACCTTCCAAAACTTTTGGAAATTCGTCACTCCAATATGTATCATCTTCATTGACCTTACACAATGTGAGAATGATGAACACATTGTTTCCATTCAAAGAGGCGGATCTATCTAATTCGCATCCTAGGTGATGCTTCCATCTCTGGTGTGGCTGGGGTTGTTCAGTGTGGGTACCGCTGCTCAGGCTCTCATTCCCCTCTCCAACTCTCCAAATGATTTGGAGACAGGTAAAGTATTTGTTGTTACACAAACTTCGACAAGTGCGATACCGAATTATGTGTCCCAGGCTGGAGTTCCATAGTTCTGGACATTGGGCCAACATCGGACCACATTGGTACACGTGAAAATCAATCGATAAACAAGAGCCAGAAAGTGATGTGGAGATACACTCTGATGATGGCTTTCCGACGAAAAACAAGTTTTATTAAAAAAAAACCTCGGCTGCGTGTTGTAACACGATACACAACCGCTTGCCTACAAAAATATATCTGAAACGTGCAACATTGACCTCAAGTATTCACTTCATAATGTATAGTCGCCATCGTTCCTACTGTGACTTCAACGGTACACTTTCGAAACTTGAAATAGCGGTTTCTAGTGCAAACTTTAAATTTGTCCAGCATACTTTCGAACACTCTCTGTATTGGGTTATCAGAATTTGAGACGAAAATGGTTACACTTCTCGTCAGTAAAACGGACCTAAAGTTTTGTGATCTTACGGTAAAAGTTTCAGTACGAATGAAACAAAACTATATAGGTAAACGTGCGTGGTACACAGGCATCATGTACGAATGGACATTGCATTTTTCAGAGGACAAGTCATGGACCGAAAATGCCATCAGAATCCTCTGGAAGGAACGAAACGAAATGGGCCACACTCCCGTTTTCCGTTTTGTGGTAATTGCATTGAAATCACAGATATCATCATGACAAATATTGTATTGTAGAAGGATTTGTGTGCACAGAACAGCAGACCTGTGGCCGTATGCTGTAAGCTCGAGTAGCCATGTAAGTTACATGAACACATTTTGAATGGAAAATTAATCACTTCTGGTACTCTTGGTCCGACAGTTTCTTTGCACGTTTTTGAAGAACTGAATGGTACCATTGAAAACAAACGAAATACAGAAAGACTTTCGAAAACTGAGACAGTTATTACTTATTGAAAAATTGCTCATGTAACTTACATGACTACTTGAGCTTACAAAATACGGCCACAGATCAACCGTTTGCTATCAACGACCGCATCCCTCCTCACATAGTACATTTCACCGAAAAAATGGACTAATTTCGTACGCGATCCTGGGTAACTAGTAGAATGAGTGTTCTGATATTTGTGACAAGTTGAAGTTTGCATCGGAAGACAGTTGCATTGGAAGGTTGAAGCGAGCTAATATGTATGGTAAGTAGGGACTATGAACACAAAACGTAGCACTAGTTGAGGGCTCACTCTTCCGCAGACAGGCGTATAGTCGTCGCCAACGGAAAGGAGGGAGGGTACTGTATATCTCATTTTCCGCTGTGTAAGCATACATGTCTTCTATTCCACAGCATACCCGTAACATACTCTAATAGCGCAGTGGTTAGCGGGCGGCTACGAATTTTTTGCTCGCAGGTTCGATTCCGGGCAGAGACAGTAACGTATAAATTTGGCATCCACTATATACCGTGTTTGATGTCGAATCCTGTTCGGTTTGCAGTTTGATATCTTGGATATTTTGTATAAACTCGTTAGTTATGACGTTCATCAAGATTGAACGAGAACGATCATTTGATCATTCTCTGTAGCTATGTTTGCAGTACCCAGCCCGCCCGAACGTGGAAATTCTGTTCAAGAACGAGACCGCCACTCGGAGTGGAAGTGTGAAACATCGATACACGTGGATGCTCATGATGTGGGCCCTCATTGAAGGTCACGTTGTCGAAGGTACCTTCATTCATGAGTAATGTTTGTGTATTGAATCACATATAGTTTCTACATACTTCTCTGTGCCTGGCTCATTTGGGAGACCTTGTCAGTAGTTTTTTTTCCGGAACCGTTGCCTGTCAGATAGTCGAAAAGAGAAATCACAAAACAAGTGTGTGACAAGTTGGACAAGTGATTGAAACGGTTGAAATACACAGAAAAGTGAAAAAAAATTATTTTATTTCAAAGCAATGTAAAATGGTTCTATTAAGGTATTCGATCGAGTGACAAATGAACCGTTCGATTGAAACGTCGGATTTTATTCCGTTCAGGCTGTTATATCATTAGGCATCTGTTTCAGGAACGGAAGTGTACGAGGCTTCTTCGGGCAACACTGCTGCTTCCTTAGCCTATTTCTGTGAGAAGATTGGTTTGAACTTCACCGCCATAGTGAGTTCCAGCTGGTGAGATAGGGGCTGATCACCCGAGAAAGACGCCTGTCGGTTCATGTCAGAGGATGAAGACGTTTCTCAACTTTATCAGCTCAATATCTCAAACCTTCTGGTGGACAATTTTCCATAGTTCAAGTCGGTGAACACAAAGAAAGGTCTTGTGCCACACACGGCCACGTAAAATGAAACACAACTATATTGATGGTAGAAACAAGTTCATGTTATGCGGTGCATCACGCGGACATGTGAATAATCAAATAACCATCTTTCTAGGTTCCCGATACGATTGAAGGCATCAAGCAAAAGCACATTGAGGAGTACGGGGGAAGCGTTATCAAGGTTCCCATCAACGATAGGTATGTGGAAGAAGTAACCAGTCTTCCGTTGGAGCTCAATCCGGCGAAATCGAGAGACCCAGTTCTAACTATCTTCATAATACCATAAAACACATGTACCTGTTCAGCTTGCTGTTTTTGAAGCGACTGTATTAGGTTTGCCGTTCCATATGCGGAAATGATATCTGTCACGAGTTTCATTAGTAAAATGAAATGACATTAAATATATCTAAATACGGTGATTTTCAAAATCTAGAAAGTTATTGAGTCTATTCGCTGAATATGTTAGAACAAGAATCCATGAACTGAAGGTTACCCAAGTTTCCAGGTTATTACGCGCCCAGGAGGAAGCGGACCGGAACGATGGCTTCTTCATGAACCAGTTCGGAAATGCCGACAAGGCCGAAGAGTTCCATGAAAGTCAGTTCTCACGGCGCCAGAATGCGAAAAATCATCAATGCTACTTTCAAACGAAATAACGTTATAAATTAATGTGAACAAGCACAAAACATTTCAAAGTTGTTTTATGTTGCTAGTTCTTCGATGTGGAAATGTGGAACAGAAGTAGATTTATTCAGGCGGAAATTTCACTCAAGAGTCGGCCAACTTATTCCATGAGCTTTTCGTGCAACTAGAGAAGGACGATGCACAACTGAACAAAGTGCCGGACCACTTCGTCCATACGGCCGGAACAGGTGAGACCGAAACGGAAACACGTGATTCAACGAAATATAGTGAGGCGATATCAAAAGAACTCGAAAACTACCCGAGGCTAGCTTCTACTATTACCAATTTTGTCTCCTCGTGCTATATGTTTTTAACCCTTGCACTATCTGGAGTACCAAACCAAAGACCAAACTAAAGTCAGTGAAAGGCGAGCTCACAATTTGTTCAGTTTATATGTATTGTAGTTTCAGCCCGCTGCTTCTGCGTTTTGAATATGAATTATCGTACGTAGATCAAAATACAATTCCAGATATATTAACATCCTCTAAGCCTATCCTCGCAAGGTCAGTTTCTAGGCAGATATTGATAGTATGCAATGAAGATTATGTGAGCATTAATTCGAGATCTGCCTTCTGTTCAAAGGCAAACAAAACTTGATGACTCTCCTATATTCAGGTGGAACAATTTCGTCCATAGGCCGATATTTGAAAAAGTATGACGTCAACACTGAACTTATTCTGGCAGATACAGAATTCTCAGTTTACTTCGATCTCGTCATGTATAACAGGTTAGAGATTAATTTTATCGAACTGTGCTAGACCATAGTTTTCATTTTTCCGGCTTGTGTTATCAAGTTTTGCTCAGGGCAAAAGCAGTTCAAAGTTATATGTCGGTTTCGACAGATAAAATATTTTGAAAGAGGAAATTACTTCTGCTATTCAAATGTATTTGGTAAGTATGTAGTTTTCAATAGAAAACATTTTCAAATAGTTCAAATGCACACTGTAAGGACACGGATGGATGAAACTGAGTAATCTCAAGTCTGAAACGTGCCCTCAAATTCAATACCCCTTCTAGTTGTTTCTGATTCAGATTCTCAAATGAATCGGGAGCATCTTTGTGGGTTCAGCCGGGCATGGCCGGCACCGGATATGGCCCAATGGGACCAGCGAAAAAAGGAAAAACTTCCAGGTACTCTACTAGTCGTACAGCTCCGCTGAAAATTTGAAATAAATCTGCAAATGATACACATTGATATTACATTTGTGGACGACGGAAAAACCCAGGAAACCCATAATGCAAACAAAAATATTGTTTTCTTTTTCCTTTACTGGTAATCACCAAATGATGTTCCACGATTTCCGACTCTTATTTCCGCATTTGAATGTTTTCGTTTCCTAATGCCGATGTTTTATTTTCTCCTCTTGTATATCACATGCTTGCATGTAAATAAATAAATCAATCAAAGAGGTTGTAATAGAATGTCGTTCAATATAATGATGAAAGTGGGTTGCAGCTTGGACCCGGCAGTGATAGACCGTGTTCTCAAAGTACCAGATCTCGCCTCCACGGCCGCTATGAGAGTGCTCCGCGACCAGGTAAAAGCATTAAAGAAGGACGATTGTGTGGACCAATCTCGTGTCAACGGTCCTTTAAACTGCATTGAAAAATGTATTGCAGTTTAAAGGACTGAAGCGCTGCGATTGGACCTTATAATCGTCCTTCTTTAACCAAATCGTGTAGTTTGATTTCGATACGCGCCACAAATCACGTATTTCGAACGACTAATGACAAGATCAAACTACAAACACAGAGGAACAGTGCAACGTACACCGAATGAGCCTGATTTGGAGAGATTCAACACCACAACAACACAAACGCGAATCCGATAATACAGGGTTTTTCTATCGAAGCTGCCGCTCACTTTGCTTATTTTTACTTTGTTTGAAGTTTGGTCATGTTGTCTTCGAAAAAGAGGGCGAAAGAGTCCAGGAAACACCGAATGTAGACAAACTACGTTTCAATACAATGACAGTAATAAAGCGATTATACAATGATATATGTAGCACGACTAGTGTTTTTATAGGGAATTTCCGGAGGCACCAGTGCTGGAATCAACTTCCTCGCCTCGTTACATGTTGCAGCAAACAGCAGGTATAGTCCTCGCCAATGGAAAGGTATTTCTCAATTTCCGCTGTGTACGGAAACATGTCTCCGGTTCCAAAGATTGCTAATTATCGGCTCATGTAGCGCAGTGGTTACCGCATAGCCTTCAGATCTTTTGCTCGCAGTTTCGATTCCGGCGAGAGACAACAACTTATAAATCTGACATGCCCCATATAGCTAGAGTGGAATACTTAGTCATGTTGTAAATCGTGTGAATACGTAAAAGTTCGAAACATATAACGATGAAGCATTCGCTACTAATGTTCGCGTTGAGTGGTTATTCGCGCTATTTGTATTGAGTTCACTCTTTTTCCTTCTGTAGCAAAGTGAAGTATGGAAACGATTTGCAGTAAGCGGACAGCGGAAAAAGTAACGATTGCGACGGTACTGGCCGATCCTGCGAAGTACTACGACAGTTCCTACTACAACAGGACATGGATTGGCGAAAACTTCGCGCCTCACGGTGGTCTACAGGTTGTCTTCCACTTATTCTTCTCATTGCGTTGTTCGTCTGAGCGTGCATTTCGCCAATATGAACGCCAAATACATCCAATCTGCGATGCTTTTCATATTTTCCCAGTTTCGTTCATCTGTTTGTTTCTTTTTTCACTTAACATCTATTCATAATCATTAAGTTTTCAATTGAATACGTTAGCGGCATAAGATTTATGTTTGCAGGTCTACGATTGTTGGCTAAGGGTGATCGAGTCCTCGTTGGTTGAAGCAAAAGACCCACTGAGAATCGGGGCTGCAGAATGCTCTAAGAACATTTAATGCTGAATAATGGATACGTGTAATAAATGTATAAGATTCACAATCGTATAAGTTACATTCTAAGTTACGATATGTACGCCTTGGTTACCCGCTGAAAACACGAAGCACACTAGTCGCTCAGACAGTTCCCAGCCAATTGACCAGCCACCTTTGTAGCGGCCCCGACGAGAGTGTGAAGGTCAGAGAGACTCAGGTGTTTGCGGCCCATTGACCTGTATGCTCTCTCTCTCTCGCTTTTGTAGCCGGCCAATCACAGAAAAATTGACGCTAGTCGTTTTGTGTGTCCATGACTGTGTCGATTCTTCCAAGAGTACAGGAGAGATATTTCGGCTGAGCTCAACGGCTTTCATTCGCTCAGAAAAGGTACTTGTAGATTCAGAGGAAATCTAACTCAATTAAAGCAGATGAATCAATTTTTCTTTAGCAATCGGTGCGATTTACAATTCAATATCATAACAAAACTTTGTACATAGTAGCGAGGTCACGAAATAAACGCATGCTGTCCTGCTCTTCAGTGTGTGAGCAGACGGAAGAAGTTAGACTTTCATGATACCATATCTTCATAAAATGAGTGATACAAGAAAAAGTAAATATGAGAAGTTCCACGACAAAGGATCACAAACGGAAGTTGTGGTCAGCTTCACTCGACTGATCTGGGCCTTCTCTAAAATGATAGGTTATCTATGATGTTATGAAGATGGCTAAGACGAATTCATGTACATTGTTATGTGAACATAGCACCATTGCAACTTATTATCTCTCTTTATTTCATCGAGAGTTTTCTGTAGTAGTTGCATCACAGAAGGGGAGACAAAGCGATACCACTCGTTCAGTTTCATCATTTACGTGGTTTGATATACTCCGTTTCACCAATCGATGACTTTCTACAGTAATCTTTCGAATATTCAAGGCTGTTTATCTATTAAACAGACGAACTTTTAGATTCACTGCTTTCTAGGCTCGTGTTAACCAATGTGGAGAACAAAATCACAAAGTTTGAACTATTTTCCATACCTAGAAGATATCAAAAACTTGCTTGAAAGATTCGCAAGCTTACTGTAGAGAGCTATTGTTGCGCGAAACAGACTATACTAGTGCTTATCAGCCCGGCATTGGAAAACTACGGTATTCACTTATGATCAGAATACAAGTTGGAAACGGTCATTCGCTTCTGCAGGTTAGTTATCAACAACTTGTTCTGTTGAAAAGGCCAGAGATAAGTATAATAAGAAGGTTAATCAGTTCAATGATTAACCAATGTAGGACTGATTGTTGAGGCTCTCGTACAATAGTACCTGTTATTACTCCAGTATTATTTACCTTAATATCCAAACAACCTGAAACTGTTGTAAATGCTGGTTTTTATGGCTAAAAATGAATCTAACCAATTCAACTCACGCTGTGTGATGAACTGATAGTGTGCGTAAAACCCCGTGGCGTCGAAAATATCATTGGTGAAGAATATCATTCGAAAATAGTTGGATTCCGATAGAATCGGACCTCGCGGCGCCACCTGCAAACACAAGCGGAATGAAGGGGATCGCGAAGACAATGACGCTTTGACCAAAGTATGATAACAAAAGTTCCTAATACGCTTGAAACAAAGCCCTTCTCTGATAACAGAAGTTAGTTTAGTGTACATACTTACTTTCCCACAAAATCTGCGATTCGTTCGATCGTGTGTTTGATAGTTACTGAACAGCACAAAATCACTCTGAGTAGTCTCGTCGCATCTGAAACAAAAGGTTGACACACTCAAACTTTATAATATTTTCCAAGATTTACCTGAAAAAAGTCGGCTAGAGGTGAGTTTTCATTCTAGTTTGGGTTAATTCGCACCAAAAATATACTTTTGTGCGAACCATGCAACAGTTCATTTTCTAGAAATGTGGTTCATCAACCGTACTTTCACTCAACTCTTCACAGAAAAAGAGACAGGTGTCTTTGAAACTCCTACACTATCTGTAAGAGGACATGAAATGTACCAGAATGAAAACCGAAGTTATTTTCTATATTAACAGTTGATTGTTAATTATTCATTTTATTAGGAATGGAGTGAAACTCACTGATTAAATCCCTCGACATCAAAATATTCAAAGTGTATGTGTACTATTTGGTCTTCCGAGCCGTGGAATATGTATTCGCAATACAAGTTTCTCGGATAGAACCCAGGGTAGTTAACGGACCACAACTTTCCACTACTTTGTAATGACGAATTGAATATGAAACGACAGGCTGAAATGGAATGGCACGAGTTCGAGAGAGAAAATAGAAATGGAGAAGGTTTCACTAAGGTTCTCGAGGTTAGTACAAAAGGCAAGTGTGAATATATATCATTTTTGGTTCAAGGTTGGAATTGCAAATGACCCTTCATTTCAAAAGGAAAGTGAATGACCCAATATGACCGGAAGAGCACTATTATCAGTATGACAACGGAAAACGAAAGGTACCTTTATTTGTGTCCACCTTTGCCTGCATATGTTTCATATTCCAGTCATTGTGGAACAAATACTCGAGTGCGAAACCGTGCTCCAATCTCGCAGAATCCCGCACTGCGCGAGACGACTGCAACCAAGTTAGGTGTTTCCGTCTAGTTTTTTTGTGCGTATAGTGGAGTGTCTACACTAGAAGTAAATCGAATAGTCACGTAAAGTTAGCATTCTAATGAGGAATCGTGCACTTTGTTATTGCACGTTCCCGAGTTCTGCTGTGCTTAACATGTTCGACGTGACTGTGCAATTGACTAATAGTATATAGTTACTGCAAACGCATTTGTAACAAGTTTAACGGCTAATTGCTTTCCGTGATTCTGTATGTCTATGGCATAATAATTTCTCATTCATCTTAGAGGGTATTGAGTAAAGGGGTTGTTGGCGTCAGCATAGCGCTGAAGACGTAGGAAAACAAGGGTTTAGACATATAACAACTATCCTGAACAGAGATTCCATACACGGAAATGTACTTAATCAAAATTGCTCGTGTCTTCGTTGTATTTCTGCGTTGTACGCTGGCACAAAAACTGGGCAGTGTCGTGAATAGATCCAAAACATTCCTTGAAGAGAACCAACGCTATTTTCATTAACCGCGATACTGAACATATTTCCGTTGCTGAACTCATTGAAAAGTGTTACCACCGCTGTTTTTAGTAGCCTTATCCGTCTATTCAGTTTGTCATCTACCTTCAGTTTCCAATCTGATCTTTTCTGAGAAGAAGAAAGCAGAGAAGGACACTGTTCACGGCGTTCTCAACAACAGCTTCATTAAATAAGGAACTCGCGTCCTCAATTTTAGACGCTCCGCAGATGATTCGCGTGAAAATAAGCGCGATACGCAGCGAATTAGTGCTGTGACCATTCCAAATTGCAGTGGGATACAGTGTCCCGCCACGAAAACTTTGAGGACGGAGCTCAATACAAGTTAAATCGCAAAAATTACTGTAGGCGAGAACGCCGTGTGTTGTGGCGTACCTTGGTGGTGTATTCTATCTGAAGTAGGTTGGTGTTGCTCATGAGAGGTGGTGGCAGCTGATTGGCGCACCATTCGGCCACTCGTGAGAGACGCGAGCCCACCCGCACATCTGCCGTCAGACTGTCAACGTCACCGCAGCTGAATTACGTTCACTCACACATATCTTACTTTTCAGGAGAAACTGATGCTGTACTTCAGAACTAAGCCCATACATTCGGCAACAAACGAAGCGATCGATAATCATGGTTTTTGTGTAATCGCTGCCGAATTCAGCGACAGGAAATATGAACCCTGCCTCAAAGCGTTTTGATTTCAGCTTTTTCTCGCTTGATATTGCGTTATTCTTTTTGAGTTTGCGAAGATTTCAAAAAATAATATGCAGAGTGAGATAACAACGAAACACGATTACTACTTCTAACTTCCCCTTTGTGACGACTGTTTCGAGATGTTTTATCGAACGATTATATCATATCGGTCAAAATACGGGTAAAAACTTAAAACTAGGTCTTATACGTCATTATTTGATGGTTTGATAGTTCCTACCAAAAGCTCTGTAACCAACCTCTGAAATAAGATTATTCCGCCAGGTCATCTCAAGAACATAACATAACAGATTGTGGAGGTTAATATCGAGAAGTGTAGCTCATGATGTTAGGGTAGGTACTTTACAGAAACCAATCAGAACGAGAGCATTGCTGCGGAGCACCTAATGGACCCGGGGCCAGCTCATTGCCGGCAAGTGTTTCACTAACCGTTCGGTAACATTCTTGTTATCAGGCACATACAAATTGAAATAGACGAACTTCACAGAGACCCGTTCTCCAGGAAACCCTTGAAACCAGAAATTGATAAACGGTTGAAACACACAAATTGATTCATTGAAAAAGAAGAGTTGACAACTTTCACAATAGATCGTTCACTGTGCTTTATTCTGTCTGTTTTACGTTGTAACTTGGACGCAAAATGGTATTTTCTCATTACACGTGAGTAATGTGTCGCGTTGTTTTGCATCTAACGGAAATAAAACTTGGGCATGGAGTTGCGTTACCTTGAAAAAGAAGACGACACTTAGTGGGCAGATTGCTACCACCTTTCCAGTTCCACTTTTTACTAGAGAAGTTACCACTCTTCTCTCGTTCCGATGTTATCGTCACCAAACACTCGCCGTCCACTTCTGAAACGCTTTGCTGTCAGAAACTCGTCGTACTGAGTTGTAGTTTGATGTGGAGACAGGATGAAATATTGGAAACTCCTACGCATCCTGATAAAACTACAGAGACAGGCGATGTCTGAGTACTCTACAGTCATTGTACCTCAGTGTAACTATTGTGTAGCACAAGGTATCAGGCCGAGCCCGTGGAAATGGTGTCTACAAGAACTCACTGAATAGGTTGATGAGAATTATGAATAAGACACAAGTTAGCATGACGAATCAATGGGGGACCAGACTTACGAGGGTCGGCCGCGAGGGGCCATCGCGCCGGCTCGTAGAGGAACTCAATTACCAGGCCGCGAGCCTGCAAAACAACCCAACTCAACACACTTTCTTCCCAGGTTCACCATGAGAACGCTCACACTAGATAGGACGGGTTTCGCGGGATAACTTTCTCTCTCTCCTACCTCTTTTTTGTCCAACCTATGTTGATCTCTCTCTCTCTGCTCTTTGATCTCTAACCTCTTCATTTTTTTCCACCTCTCTCTCTCCCTCTCTCTTCCTTCCCCTTCCTCTTTCTCTCCCTCTCTCTCTCTATCTATCTCTTTCTCTCACTCTCTTTCTCTATCTCTCTTTCTCTCTGTCAAACCGCCGTCCGCTCATCTCCTTTTTGTGTGTCAAGATGGGACATAATGGCTCCCGATGACTAATGCCTGGACATAAAGTAAGCCGTCCCTCCCAAATATGCCTTGACGGAGCCTCTTTTTCGGGACAAGATTGTTAATGATGATGAAATTCCCACAACAATGATAAGTGGAGCAGTTCTATGTTTTCTTCGCTTCTGAGGTATTTCAGATACAACTTTCTGCCTAGTTTATGTGACCCACAGGTTCGAGTCGTGTACTGATATCCATACTATCCTTGATATTTTTTCAAGCAGATATAAAAACGGTTTTCGACTTCTTGGTGATAACTTATAACATTATCTATGTGTTTTTCAGAGGCGCACAACGTTTTGAATAATTGAACACGTACTATTTCGGCCAGTTCCACAAAGAACCGGATAGTCGGTAATCCACTAGGTAGCCACTAAAGATGGTCTGACAGGAACCAAATTTCACGCTTTGCGCTCCACGGTTAACACATTCGCTCCAATCGCGAATGTGCCCACAAACCAAGTATTCGAATACCCGCTAATGAATTGTGATTGAATGAACCATAAAACATCACTACAATAGTGTTTGTAGCGCATTTGCGATGGAGACGCAATTAACCGTGCAGCGCAAGGCACCAGATTCGGTTCCTGTCAGACCACCTTTAACCGCGTTACTTGGTTAACCCTTTTGTAACCTTTTTTACATTACACTTTGAGAGAAACTTGCGGTTACCAAGCGGTTAGCGAAAAGGTTAGTTAGGTAACCGACCCGGTCAGTGGCGGCTAGGAATACCAAAATACCGGGTTGGATATAGAATTCGCCTACTCTTTCCACTTCATTGTGACCAGCCACGAAACTGAGGAGAAGGGGCGAAGACGACGTGCAGAAGAACTTGTGCGACGTGGACGTCACCGTTTGCAGCAGGGTTTCCTGCAACAATTCAGTAGAAATTATCTTATTTGGGGTTCGCTCTCGGATAACAGTATAGTTTGTTCCACCCACTTATAACCCTCTACAGTAATCTGCTAACACTTCCAGGTCCAATTGTGGTATATTAGCGTATTCAGAACTCGTCAAAATGTTGATAATGTCTTCTGCAAGTTTACTACTACTGACTCTGAAAATTTGAAACCAAAGTAATGACTTTCTCATTAGAAAACATCTCCTTGAATAATTGACGGTATACTGTAGAAGTACATCGATTGGTGAAACAGACTATACCAGTCTCGGACTGTTCGCCAAAACGATCACAGGTAACGAACTACGAGCACAGAATATCGGATCAGAAGGCACGTGTCAGTGTGTTGGACAGCTTTGACTTGGGAGAAAATGACGTGGAAACGACTTGGTCTACTTGCAATGAACAGAAGTGATTGTCTTCTCGTACATTTTTCTAAGTATCCTGGTACCCAATGGGAGATTATATTCTACGAAAACTGTTAATTTCATTCATAACAACGTGATTTGTTCTATCTATTGGTTAAAATACAACAACGAGTGAACAATATCGGGTTTATCATCCAGGCTGCTATGGTTATCACACCCCCCATGTGGACTCATGCTGCTTGCCGAATAATTTCATAGTTGTTTTCACCCTGTTACATATCTTCAAAGCAATGGAAAGCTCTACAAACGGCTTTTCATCCTCGTTATAACACGTAAACAAAAACCTTTTCAGAAAATACATGTTTTCTCTGAATAACAGTCATTCGAACTTTTCGGAAACAGGAGCATTATACGTGAGTATTGCTCTTGGCGTTCCTCTCACCCCATTGGTCATGTCGAACACATAGAGGACCGCCTCGTCGCCGAGTAATAACTCGGAGGACGACAGAACCACCTGGTGACCTTTTCGTTGCGGGACTATAAAGGTGGCGTTGACTCTGGTGGGGTAGAAGTATGGATAGCTCGGACTATACAGCGTTCCCTGCAATGGAATGGAACGTGGAAATGGGATGAAATAAGGTCCTTGCCCATCCTATGAACTACTGCGGTGTAAACACAAAACTGTCATCACTGTTCTGCAAGCATAGAATGATTATTTATCTTGGTAAGTGTGATAAGGGTTGAGAATCTACTAATATAAATGGGTAGTTTGGTCTGTGTGTGTGTGTGAAGGAAAAGGTGTGTGATTCAAATGATGCATTTGCCCTTTTGGTCGAGAAAGGAGCAAAAAGTTGCACTTTGTAGTTGGTTTTGGGAAAAAGCGCGTGAGCGATACGTGCTTTTGCTGATTTTCATTTTTGCCCACTTTGAATAAGCTGCGGCTGGGTTGCAGTTTTGGCTGTGAGCCTTCTCAATAAAGGACGAGTTTCACGTCAGAATAGACTGGAGAGACGGGTCTAACAAAGAGTGCACGTGCGTGGAAAAATCAAGCATATAATCGCGGCGCTGAGCGGAGAGAGCCATTCGAACGGTGTGTTCGCTCGAAGGATGGCTGCTCTGGACGGGACTGGGCGGATGGACGAAGACGGATCTACTCTCGGAGAAGCTGCTGAGCCGGTCGCCCGTGGAGAGGAAAACCGCTGTTCAAGACCGGAGAACCAAGAAGAACCTCAACACCCAGAAACAAGTAGACAAAAAGAGATTTTTTCCATGTTGTTACTGCTCTATGATTGAGCTTACGGTTACGGAATATGGCTGGAAGAGGTGGTGAAAGGTGGAGAAAATCATTTCGAAATAATATTTCAGACCGTTGCATTTAAACCTTTTCGGGAAATGTTTAGGTTGTCGTGCTCATGTCATGTTGAAAAAAAATCGTCTCACTCTCTGATATAAAGGGGCTCTCGCGCTCCATGTTAAAGATAGCTCGCGCGCTGTATGTTCAGGTGAACTATGGTGCAAGAAGAGCTCTATGTTGAGAAACTAACTCACGCTCTGTTAGGTATAATTGTCGCGCTCTATGTGAAAGAAAGGTCTCGCGCTCTATGTTAGGAAGAGATGTCGCGCTCTATTTTAGGGCGAAGAAATAACGCGCTATACGTTAGGGAGGATGTCGCGCTCTATTTCAGGGTGAAGAGATGTCGCGCTCTATGTTGGGGAGGAAGTCGTGTTCTATGTAAGTATATTAGGGAGAAATGTTACGCTCTATGTGAAAGAAAGGTCTCGCGCTCTATGTTAGGGAGAGATTTCGCGCTCTATGTTGAGGAGAGCTGTTGCGCTTTATGTTAGGGAGAGCAGTCGCGCTCTATGTTAGGGAAAGATGTCGCGCTCTTTGTTAGGGAGATATGTCGCGCTCTATGTTGGGGAGAAGAGAGGTCGCGCTCTATGTTGGGGAGGAAGTCGTGTTCTATGTAAGTATGTCAGGGAGAAATGTTGCGCTCCATGTTAGGTAGAGTGTGGCTCTAAATGTTGTAGAAACATTGCGCCCCACGTTGAGAAAAACGTGATTTAAATTGTTGATAAATCGTCGGAAAATAGGGTGAAAATTGGACAAATACTCCGAGAAGCTCTCGCCAGCCTGGAGTTAAAACAAGGGAGGAGGAGGCGGCTTTAGCCGCCGGCGCCTACCTTGTAACATACATAAAACAGCGCTCTTCAGATTGGTACAGCACGAGAGTTTACTCAAATTTCGCAACTTGAAGGTGTTATTTTTTTCTTTTTTTTTCTCAATTTTGTCTATAAAACAATTTTTACTTCTCAGTTGTGCTCCAGATGCAACGTACCTTGGCTTTCTCGACCCGGTAGCTATACTCTGACAGTTGCACTGCGTCCGAGGAAAAGTTCTCTTGAATATACTCAATTTAAAGTACGAAGTGCGGAAATTGATTCAAAAGGGGATCTAAACAGTCTTTGCATACATCTTCTATCTAGGCACAGATAAAATATCATGATTCTATAGACTTAATGCCTGTTAAGTAAATGGGAATCAGTTGTTTACATCAAAGTCCCCACCCAAATCTTCAAAATAGTTTCAAATGACATCAATATTTCTGACTTTAAAAAAAACAAGAACTAATAAATGATACTAACTTTTCGGCAAAAAACGATACTCGCCCATAAATCCTTTCGAACTGGCTTGTGAATGCAGAATTTGGAGAATAAAATGATTATCTCTGAAATGCAAATATTATTTGGAACTTTCCTTTTTTATTGAATTCTCCTAGTTTTTTCGCCGGGCTGATCTGCTTTGTATTTAATTAAGGTAAATTCGACCTAACACGGTATCTCTTAGTTTATGATACCTTGTACTGTGAGGTACTTGGTAACACAATATAAGCGGCATTCAAAGCATAATTGTATTCGATCATAAATCACGCGGCAATCAACACTTATCGAATGAGAATCACCGGATCAATCTACACAGCCAGACACGATACAGCGTGTAGGCCCGTTCTGGAGAGAGCGACCCCTGTTTTGAAGTTAAAACCCGAGTCGTTTACCAAGGTTCGTCCTACCGAATTGGTCACTAGTTGATAGTTTGAAGTTGTGAAATCAAAGTCTGGTGCACAGTTGTGCACCAAGGTCTTGGTAAATTGTGTGAACCTCGATTTACAACTTGGGTCTTCGGCGAAACTTGGTAAACAACTCGATTTTCAACTTCAGAGTATAGCATGACGAGTGACCTACCGCGAATAGAATACGTGTCCGGGCGCTATTTCTTTCCCACAAAACTCGAAGTCCGGGTTTTGATGAACTCCAATCATTCCATCTCTCGAATGATCATATATACGCAGAGATTGTTCACATCTGGAAAGTATCTGTATAAGGATAACACAACTCAACTGTACATACCCTTTTGCCTAATGCTCAGAACTCACCAAAGCCTGTCGGAGACAAACTGTTCCTTGTTCACAAATCGTGTGTTTGCAACGTTCGTACTGGTTTATACTAGAAGTAAAACTAATAGTCGCGTAAAGCTGGCATTCTGATGCTGCAACGTGCACTTTATCATCGCGCGTTTCTGAATTCTGCTGTGTTTAACATGTTTCACGTTACTGTACAATTGACTAACAATATAATGTGCTTAACATAACTGTTGAGATTGCTGCAATCTCAGCATCAGTAGTGACTACAAAAAACACAGATAGTTACCGTCACTTGTTAATTTCTTTGCCGATATTCATCATTCAATCATCGATTAGGAGTTTCGATTGTTATAACCCTATATCAAACACAGTCTGTTTGCATATCTCATCAACACGACCTTGCGTACGACGCAATCCCATTCGAGTCTTTTGGTACTTTCCCTATACTTTTTCTGTGGGGTCTCAATGTTATTCCTCCAGATGGTACTATATGTGTTGGATACACGTAGAAGGCGTTTATGGAAGAGCGGTGCCCGTGTTTGCTTGGACGGCCTTTTTCCCACGATTCGATTAAGTCATCTGAGAAAGGGTGTCTTCTTCCGAAATTAGAACAAGTATTCACCACCAAACCTTCTCCGTAGATTTCTATTCTAGGTGTCAATTGAGCTATCACTGCGGCTGAATGACAATTAAACACAGCCTCAAGCTTTCCGGGAAATGTTTTAGTGCCCATATGTCCTGTTCATGTTGTGAGAAGTGAGCTGACCGCAATGTCCGAAACCGCAGTGTTACACACGAATATTTATCGAAACGAAAATACACTCTGAGAGTACGTGTCGAAGAGGTACTACGTAAAAAAGTGAAAACCATCAATTCTCTTTCGAAAAGTGATCTCTATAACATTGGAAATCCTCGAACGAAACTGCTTACCAAAGAGGCCGTAATGCGTTTTATAACCACTTCGATTTCGACGGCAGTTTTCACAGAACCTCGGTCGGCATACCTTTCATGTCTCGGTGGAAAAAGGAAGCCATGGAAGACTATCTGCACCAAATGATTCTCTGGTCCTTCAAAATGATAGAAAACACAGTCGATATTAGTGATTTGATTGGGATAGTTAGGAGAATGGAATGTGCCAGTCGAGTTGAAATGAACACAGGTGCAGTGGCGGGGAGGGGTTGCAAGAACAGGGTAGAAAGGGGTTATGATGAGCAGGAAAATATGGATATTTGACATGGGAAGCCCATCTGTAGAGAGACTTCTTCCAGAAAGAGTTCAGTCTTACTCGAGAGGGGGTTATAATGAAGAAGTAGACCACGCCCACAGACATCAAAATCCATTGAAAGAAGAAATTGAGGACCTCGCCGCATATCGATGGGCCAATGACATTAGTTGGGGTGAAAAGAATCGGTGCGAATCCGCACACCCCCAGCCACCATCCACATATGTTGCAACGGCCAGAAACACGCCCGACACGTGCTCCACAAGTGAAGACCCGTGAGGGACTGTGGTTGAAATCACGTTCAGCCTATGGAAGTATTTGAGTCTACAGAGAGTAACTGCACTATTGAACTATGCAGTTTCTCTCTCTCCTCGTGTTCAAGTAAGGTGGATATCATCTAGTTGTTCGACTTTTCAAAAGTGAAAGGCGGAAACGAGCTTGTTACCGCCATGACATCCCGCTTCGGTAAGAGTCTTCCATGGTTTGGATTTCAGATTGAAATGATCCGATTCGAGGTAACATCTGGAAGAATGAATACCCATCCTTTCATCTTGTTACGTCCCGACACCCATTTGGTAATTGTATATTGAACAATCGAATTTGTTTCTAAGATGATCCGTAGTAAAGTATCTTTGTTTGGGATAGAAGGCCAGAGGAATGATGAGAACATTTGAATGCTTTCCCTACAATAACTCAGTCAGCGCATTTCATGTACGTAAGCGAAGCTAAGATTACGTAAAAACTGGTGTAATTATCAGCACCAAGTTGTGAATGAGGTTCGGTCTTTGAATCGTAGTTTAAGCTGCAGAAACACGGAAAATGTTGATGATTTGCGGTTTTATTAATGTTCTCTTCAACAAAAAGAGGCTCCACTCGAAATAATAGTTCAGTATTGGTAACATGGGTTTTGGGTTTATTCATAAGGAAAACATTCAGTCAAGTCTCGAGTCCCTAAATGATATAAATTTAAGAGTTGATAATCGCAACTGTTTGGAGGAAATGTTACATAGTAATTTCAACGTGAAGAAGAGATAAGTGCTATAATCAGCAGCCGTATACTTATGTAATCGTAAACTCTGCAAACGCATACGTATCAGTATCAACTCTGGCAAAAGGTTTACATGTGAATATCGTTCTCCTTGTACGAAAAACACGACAAGCCATGTAATTTCGAATGACTGAGTTGCTTGGGGTTGAGTGAAAAACGCCTGCTTCATATCCCGTTTATTTCTTAGTTGTTCGCGTTGGTGTTTCGTTCCACCCGTGTGGTCGCCTATAAAGCCGCGCGGCTAAATGCAAAGCCAGTACACACTTGGCTTGCCATCTCTCCCTATTCCACTACTCCACCAAAACATTGCATCAAACTTTTCTATTCAAATCTTCTCATTACCCTAACATTGTACATGCGATACTTTTGTACATAACTACCAGTTACATTAACATTTTCTGAGTTTCACCTTTTCAAATCACTCGAGCCATTCCAACTATAGTCAGTGATCTCACACATCAGAATCGTGTAATGTGTGCAATCATATGATATATTGTATTAATAATTTTTCCTGTAGTTAACAATACAACCTTATGAAAGAGTAGATGATAGCAACAAAACTGTAAATGTAGCGATAGTTCTCTGTTCTGAAACAAAATGTTGATTTGACAATACAAAGCGTTATATATTTTTTTGTATTAGAGAACTAAACCTTCTTCTGCAACATAAAATAATGCCACATTCTCATTTTGTGGCCGGGTCTTGTATGTTTGGAGTGGAGTTTATAATGGTTGCAGATGGAGGAGAAGAAGGGTTCGCTTCGTGGAGTGGCGTTCGCGGCCGTCGTCTTCTCAACTGTAGCTGTCACGGCGTGTCTGATCACGTTCCCCCTCGTATTCCACTACGTGCAAACCCTGCAGGCCACAGTTCAGGTAACACTACATGAACATTACTTTGATCACACAATAACACAACTTTTATACATTCCTAATGACCCTTTTGCAAGTTCAAACACTGAATATATTGGAATGTTTCTTGATCTCAATACATAGTAGACGAGTTTTGGCCAGGCGCCACAGCATCAGACTACTAACCCATCGGGATAGAACAGCATATCGTATAGACTTACTCAGGAACGAGCAGACTCTATACCTCATTTACAGTTTAAAATAAAGTCGCGTTTAAGTGCAAAACGCACTCATAAACTCTTTATAACTTGGTTCGATGCAATTCAGTTAAAATGTATTGGAGAGTTCAAAAATTATTACACAAGTGAAATCACAACGAGATTTAGATCATTTCGTATTCAAGGATCTCAATTTCGAACAGCATTCTTAACGTTTGGAGTTCGGTTTAAGCGTTTCATTTGTATCTGGAACAAAACAATCTAATATGTAAAATTGTTGTAAAATTGTTATTTTGTTTTCAGGGAGAAGTGGAGTACTGTAAGTCTCGTTCGCGTGACATGTGGAAGGAGATGGTGGAGGTGGCTCCAGAAGGAGCCGACGACCCTCTGCAGCTCCTCACTCGTGTTACTCGTCAAGCCGAGGCTCAATGCTGCACTTGCCAACAGGGACCTCCCGGACCCGATGGAGAACCCGGTACTGACGGAAAGGACGGTGCTCCCGGAGTTGGACCCGGCGAGCCCGGAGCTCCAGGACCAGATGCTGAGCTGCACGATCGACTCCTGCCAGTGCCTCCCCAGTGCCCTTGTCAGGCTGCTCCTGGACTCGCCGGACCACCCGGACCTCCCGGTCAGGACGGATCCCCCGGAAACCCGGGAACCAATGGTGATGACGGCGCTCCCGGACCCCAAGGTCCAGCCGGACCTCCCGGACCTCCAGGACAACCCGGTCAACCAGGACAGCGCGGACCTCCCGGGGAGCCCGGACAACTTGTGCCCGGCAGCGATGCTCCCGCTGGACCTCCCGGACCACCCGGCCGATCTGGACCACCCGGACTTCCTGGCAAGAGCGGTGCTCCTGGTAGCGACGGAGAAAACGGACAAGGAGGAGCGCCAGGAGAACCAGGTAAATTATTTTGCATAATGTTTTTGTTGTGTTAATTCTAGTTCGGTATTGAGCAACTCCTCGGCCAATCAAAGAAACCTATGTAATGAGCAGAAACAAGCCAGATATTCCTATGCAAACGTATGAAACGGCTGGTGTGATACAACGGTTATCCCCATCATTCGTATTAATCTATTTTCAGGTCAACGCGGACCCCCCGGACCTCCAGGACAAGCTGGAACACCCGGTGCAGCCGGAGAACCCGGATCTCCAGGAAGCTGCGAGCACTGCCCCCCAGCTCGCCTTGCTCCAGGATATTAGACTTACGAATATTTGTAAAATAAAGCATTTGAACTGTAAACCATTGCTGCGTCATTGTGAATACTATTCAAGATTTTCATTACGCATCAGTCCCAAATTGAATCGTAGGACTCATTCCTATTAAGTTCCTAGACCTCGCGAGATACCCGGTATCAACATAAAACGTTTGGTTTGTAGAAAAGTGGATTGTCTTTCGAAACAAGGAATATGAACAAGGTTCTTTCCAAAACCAATCTGCAATATTTGATCGATGGCTTCGTGTAAAGTAAACCTTTCCTTCAACAAACAAGTTTTGGTTTTAAGAACTCTTCTAGAAACGAAATCCTGTTTCTTTTGAGACTTCAACTCATAATAAAAATGAAAGGAAACAGGGTTTTCTCTCTGGAAATCGGGTTGATTACATACGTGCCCCAAGGTTGAGCGATGATCCGTGTTACAGTTCTCCTAGTTCTCACTGTGGACCTTCGTTGTGTTTAATGACTCACCACACATTATATATAAAAACATATAAGATCATCCAGTCTCTCGTCACATGACAACGATGCGAAACTCTATGAACTCATCAGAAAATTGGGAATTGGGAATGCGGACTTTTGCTGACTTCTGAAATCGTTGGCACGCCGAAATCGTTAAAGTCTCGAGTGAGTGTTATTCCAAGATTAATGTATGTATTGCAGCGGATCCAAATCAAAGTCGTTTCTGTAATTCGCAGTCCGCAACAGAAACAAGTAAAGTTACTTAGTTCGATAATAAATTAGTGTATCGCATATCACTAGCCGGAGTTTGAGTATAAGAACACAATAACAGGAACGTTATTTTTGGAAAAATGTGGAATTTCATGTAGGGTAGGAGTAGGAGAAGGCTCGTGGAAGCGAAACTTTTCAGTTTTTCATAGATTGTAATTCTTCGTTCGTTGAATGTTAGAGGGATTACTTGTTTTGATCTAGTTTACGACTCTTTCGGTTATTGTCTCCGAATATGTGAACCGAAACAATACATTTAACCTTATTTTGGGTCCGACCTAAGGCAACGAGTAACCGTTTTCTCTCATAAAAAGTGAAAATACCAGCGCTGAGAAATTATTATTCGCTCATAGCTACCGTAGTTCCACGCTAATCTTCCGCCCTTTAATCACAAGCCAGCCGCATTCGAAAATAAACATCACCCTCCATCCATCCGCCATCTGTCCATTGTTTATCTCGTGATTCATCTATCGTCTTGTAGAAGCTTTTCAATGATTCGTAGTGTCTTGTGTAATTTTCTTCGGCATGAATGCCGGTTATCTAACTATGAGAAAGCGTTATTTTCGAAAATAACAGCATTCTAATTATTTCTTCTATCTCCGCAGCTTGAAGAAATTTCGCTCACTCGAGAAGCTAATAGATTATATTATTCCTTTAAACATGCGAACTATTTTTTGCTCTGGATACTTAATTCGGTATTTACAGTGTTCAACCATTCATCATGGAGATGCACTCTATTGCTCGCGAGATGCTGCCTCTTGTGGATCATGCAGCTCCAGATATGGTCGAGGTTTGCCTATCATTTCATTATTTAGAAAATAGCAAGGAAAAAGATAGAGCTATCAGTTTTGCAAGAGATGAACATTGAGTCCAGGTTCATCGCAAGTGAAAAGAATCGGACATTTTGACGAGCAGAACTTTGAGTTAACAAAATAAGTAATATACCCGCCATTTCAGTAAGGTGTTAACCGACTCATTTATCTTTTTTGGTTCCAGGAAAAGGTCGATACAGCCTATGGAAAGGTGAAAGTTTCCATTTATGGCGATAGAAGCAAACATCCGCTGGTCACGTTCCACGATCTTGGATTAGACTGTGGGTTAATGTTTTTATTAACAATATAATGTAGCGATCACATTATCGAACCGATCAACGAACAACTCTTCCGCATGAGAAACTAGGCGGATTCTTTGACTACGGCCACAGGAACCGGTCCCTGGTTGAAGTGATGTATAACCGTTTTGTTAACAGCGTATTTACTCGAAACTCGTTGTTAAAATCGGTTCCAAGTGGTTGCTAACTGGTTCATCCAGTGTAACAGGATTACATAATGTTTCTTAAGAAATCCGCTCTCAAAGTTGGACGGAAAAATGTCATTCTCCACTAAAACGCATATTTTGCTACCCTCATTCTATGCTGGAGTGCCTTACCTTCACAGCAGACGCTTAAAACATGAAAATAAGGTTTTTATTCATCATTAGGTCTCGCCGGATTAATCCGATATTGATGAATAGTTGTCGCTCCTGAGGTTGACGTAATAATTTATTGATATTCTAATTTTTCTCGTTTCAGCGGAAAGCAATTTCCAGAATTTCTTCCAATTCGTGTCTATTGCCGAATTCACCGAAAAATTCTGTGTATATAATATAAACGCTCCTGGACAAGAAGTTGATGCTCAGCTGTTACCCGAAGGGTTGGTTTATTAATGGTAGTTCTCACGGTGTTATAGTGATTTGAAAAAGTTCGAGGCTAAAAAGACGTTTAGCCGTTGCACTTCTCAGTGGGTATTATTTCTATATAGATCTTGGAGGGCGAAAAACTAAGTGATGTATATGGGTCGTTCAGTTACAAAACAAGCGCTCATGTAGACCTTGTAGTTATTTTCGAATTCATGTATTCGGTATAAGCAGTATTCAAACGATCGAAGTCGAACAGATGTGGTAATTCTGTATAATTCTTCAGCATACACTTATTAACCAAACATTCACTTGAATTCCAATTCCTCATATAGTCTGTTTTCAACTAACTGATAATGCGATAATTTACAGTTACGTGTACCCTTCTATGGATGGCCTTGCGAAGATTGTGGAATCGGTCGTCGATTTCTATGAGTGAGTTATTACTCAATTCAAAGTCAGCCGTCTGGTGTATTGTTGGGATGTTGGGCAAAGTTTACGGAAATTTCGGTCGGGCATTTCTCATCTCGTTCTCGAAAACGGACAATTCGTGCGCACGAAGTGTATAATTTCATCTATAATTTCCATATTCCGCTGCCTAATAGCCACCGTGGAAACTGAATGCTTTAGTTTCATCATAATCTAATCCTGTACTAGATTAAGATTAAAGTAGGACGATTATGTGGTCCATTCGCAACGATTCTGTCCTTTGAACTGCAATACATTTTTCAATTGCAGTTAAAAGGACCGTTGACACGAGATTGGTCCACATAATTGTCCTTCTTTAACATACTGGTTAATATTGCTCTCTTCAGGTTGCGCTCGTTCATAGCATTCGGGGTCGGTGTCGGTGCCAATATCCTGTTGAGATACTCGGTGAGGTTTACTCAATGTTATCTTATATGTTCTACATGTATTTTACTATATACTTATATTCCCCCCTTTATCATTTATGTGCCGCTGTTTCAGCTGTTGAATCAACGTCGCATTGAGGCTCTTATCCTTGTGAATTGCACCGCCACTCAGGCTGGTTGGGTGGAGTGGGCGTATCAGAAGGTGCGTCCGTCATTTTCTATTTATATTCATTGTCTTATTGTTTGACTTGAAGTCAGAAAAAGTCAGAATAGAATACAACCATATGTTTCGTGATAGTACAATCGGGCAATGTGTTTATGATACATGGTTGTAGACATACCCATTTGCGAAATTTGCTTGACAGCTCCGACTATCATTCGAGTTGGATGTTGTTATTTTCCAGATGAATCTTCGTTATCTGCGCACATCGGGTATGACTTCGTTCACCGTCGACTACTTGATGTGGCACCACTTTGGCCGCAGACTGGATGAATGCAGTCCTGACATCGTTAGACAGTACAGAGTCTATTTCCAACATCTGTCCAACCCCACCAATCTGGCTGCACTCATCGAAAGTTATGTCAAGTAAGTGTGTATATATTTCGGTTATAGTTTTCTGATCAGGACTGTATGAAAATGATGGTACCTTGATAATTCTTTAACATACTGGTCGGTTGAATATGTCTTTTCATAGACCATTTCTGATGATTCCCGCCCACTGTTAGACCAGATCAGCATCAGCGGTACTTCGTAATTGAAAGCCACACAACCCAGATCTCAGCCTGAGAGTCATTATGAGACTACATGATTTAGTTGGTAGTTTTGATAGCTCAGAAAAGTAGGGCTACCAATCTATCTAACATGTTTGTTTCAGCCGCACCGCCATCCAGATGTCGCGGGATGGTCAGTCTGGACCTCAGTTGAATGTACCCGTGCTGCAGATTGTCGGAGCAGGCAGTGCCTTCGTGAACGAATCTGTCGACGTGAACACGAAACTCGACCCCGCGAAGGCCGATTGGATAAAGGTATGTCTTCCGTGCAGTTCATTTCCCCTTAGTAGTAGTATGTCTCTATAATCAGACACGAGGCGCGAGCTTCACAAAGGTAAGGTAGTAAAGTAGTCGACAACAAACATCCGAGATATATCTGGGCTATGGAAAAAAGCTATTTGTGCAATTGGTCACTGCTTTGTTGTTTTTGTATTCCGCTACTCTGTGGATAGAGATAATACGAATTGTAATGGCCAATGCGATAGTTATAAACTGATCCTCTTTCATGGATGAGGTTGTTGTTTCTTCTTTGCTAGTTCCATTGAACTCACGACCAAAATCAATCTCCACTGCTCATTTTCTCTGAACGTATTGTTCAGGTTTCTGATTCGTGTGGTCTTGTTTTGGATGATCGCCCGGAAGCCGTGACGGAGAGCATGATGCTTTTCCTTCAAGGCCTTGGCTATTGTGAGTTGTTCTGAAGTTTTTCGTTCTCGAGTTTATCGTTTGATATCACACTAAATTACTAGTTTAAAAAGAGTGAGTATTGTGTTTGAGCCCCTATCACTCTCTTAGCACTGAATGCCTGTGTTTATCTGTATTGAGATTGATGCAAGTGTTGCAGTTCCAACGATGAATGTTGTGAAGCTGATGAAGAAGATCCAGGACACTCAGAATGGATCGTATGCGGCTGTCACAGATCATGTAGATGAGTGTTGATTTATTGAGTAGGTTCCATTACAGTTAGTTTAGTTTTCCTTAGGTAGCATGCATTTAGTTTCTCCTTCAAATATAATTTGGTGCGTATTTATGATCTTTGAGATTGTTCGCCTATGTTAGTTGTTTTACCCCTTTGAGCTTTTCCCGTTTTATTGCGGAGGTTGTGCCATTGTATTTACTGTGTGTTTTTGCCCATTCCTCGTGTTTAACTTTTAACATCATTCTTTTGATTAGTATTAGTAGTTAAGCGAGACATGTGTTTAAATATTTCATTGTTTTTACCACTCTAGATTTCATTGAGTTCATATTATTGTGGGACTCTTCCGTTCCCTCTGTTCTTGCTCATTAGTAGCTTTAGTGATAGTATGCTTCTGGTCTCAGCTCACATTACTTCCTTCCTAGTAATGTCATCATTCCATGAAAGTAATGGTTGTACTATTAACAGCTTGTGGTAAATGACCATATAATAAAGTGTATAGTAAGTTTTGCTTTGTTCGTATCTCTCTGGTTGTTCCCATGTGAAAATATTTGTCGCAGTTTGTGCCGCTCGTTCGACGTAGACTGCATGGAATAGTGCATATTGTATCATGTTAAAGAAGGACGATTATGTGGTCCAATCGCAACGCTTCAGTCCTTTAAACCGCAATATATTTTTCAATTGCAGTTTAAAGGACCGATGTAACGGGATTGGTCCACATAATCGTCCTTCTTTAAGGGTTGTCGTAGTATTGGGATGGTGTAATGCAGTCGATAGACTGTTTGGATGACTACTGGTCTTCGCCCGATGTCAACTGGTTCGACTACTTTGTCGACAGGAAACAGTTCGACAAACTTCTCGCTCATCCAAAAGCCAATAAACGTGAGTGTATTCTTGATTCACTCTCGATACGCCATTGTTTTATCACAGGGTATACGACGTAGTCACATGGATCGTCCTTAAAAGCTATATTTTTTATTACCTATTTTGGTTTGAAGAATGGAGTTCTAGTTGAGAGCGTATCTTCTGATTATTAGTGGTTTCGACTCATTCAAGTATGACAGATGTTGATTGTTTAGGATTGATCTCGAAGTTAGCCATCCAGTTCTCGGAACAGGCTGTGTTCACCGAACGCGAACGAGATCAGCTGTTCTCAAAGGGATTCCCCGATGGTATGTCTCGTATTTTCATCATTTTCTCAACTCTCGTCGAACTATATTACAAACATTTCCTGACTTATGTTCGTGCATTTTCTGTTGAGCTATTGGCTATTCTCAGACGTGATTCAAGTCTTCCTCCACCCAGAAAATCCTGGGATTGTTAAGAGAAATGTAGAAAAAAGTCAATTTATCAACGAAAACTATGATGCCTGAAACGTTGAACGTCGGCTTATTTGAATAGCGCGGTATAGTAAATTTCGTTATGAATGCCGAAAAAAGTGAAACGTCGAGCAGTAATTCGATGTGCATTCATTTTCAAACTCCAAGAGAATAATTGAGTAGTTAGATTTTGAAATCTGTAGAGTTGTGCTGTTAATCGGGTCAATTGACGCGCACAGATTGTGGCAACGTGTAACGTGAATACAAATATTCTTCGCAAATTTGTCTAACTGTGTTTTTATATTTCAGAAGATGTGCAGTTTTCACAGCGCAAGTGTGCCTGCCTCTGGCTTTGCTCTTTAGCTTGTTTCTCGGCAGTGGATTGGGATTTTGAGTATTTGCTAGACAACCAGTGAGTTATCATTATATCCCATGGTCTTCTTCAGTTATCGAACCGAACATATTTTTATCTAAAAACTATTTGATTCAGACCCGTTAGTTTTTTTAATTACAAGTTAATTAGAATAATTTCAATTCTGTGGTCTGACTGAGAACAGTCATTAATGCCATACTCCATTCATAGGTGACCATTTATCACCATCATTTCTTATATTCATATTCTTTGTCGCTATTCACATCTGTGTTCGGTGCAGCCTGCAGCATGATCTGACATATCGTTAGACAGTTGGATGGTCTGTGTTTTTGTGAGTGCTCATTGTGATGCTCCCTGAATTCAGTGATATTCTGGAAGTTCGCCCCCTGGTGGATTATTCGCTGAGAATGTTCAATGCGGAGGCGGATCATCGTTTCGGTGTCTGGCTGCATCACCGCTACATCCTCTCCATCACTCAACGATATCGCATCCCCCGACCTCCGCCCAAACAAACCGTCAACAATCCGTTAGTTTTCACCTTTTTTTTCCATTCAATAGATCAATTCCTGTTTTGCATTTTTTGAAGTGGAGTTTTCTGTATTCTGTTTCTCTACACTTTCATTTATTTATTTATTCAATGCGCTCGAGACGCGCTAAATGAAAAAAAACATACATGGAAAGAAGTGCATATTTTTCACCTTTCAATGAGCGTGTGAAATCTCGATTGTCATATTTTGAACGTTTCCTATCCTTTTTGTATAATGTGTTGGTTTGCAGAGCCGTGGTGCCCGACGCCAATATAGCCCGTCATGAGAATATTCGCAGAGCTGTCAACGACACCAAAGTACTTCTGAGTGCGGTTAGTTCTCATTGCAACTGTTTCATGAAACCCTGTTCCCACTCTTCGCATCATATTTCGAATAGAACGTCGCCACTCTCATGACAAATCATCTTACCACGTCGTGGTAGGTTTAAACAATAAAAACCGACAATGTTTCTTTTTATTGTGTAATCTCCAATTGAACGAAGATATGGTTATTCGTCTGCCAATGCTAACTACACCTATTGAAAATAAATAACTTACAGGCTATCCAGTTCTTGGAGGATGTTATCCAATTTGGTCATACGGTTTTTATTCCGGATACTTCGTCTTTCCTCAGGCCCTTCTTGGAGGTATAGTCTGTTCCACGAACTTATAACCCTCTACAGTAATCTGCGCGAACTTCCAGGTCAGCGTTTCGTAGTCTGATGTTTTCAGAATGATTTCAAACTTTGTTATTCTGTTTTCTACCTTCACTTCTACAAACTCTGAAAGTTTGAAAGCAAAATAATAATTTATTCATTAGAAAAAGCCTCCTGAATATTTTACAGATTACTGTAGAAGGACATTGATTGGTGAAACGAACTATAGGAATGCCTGTAGTTTTTCCTTATTTCAAAGATATGCTTCGCTCTCACCTTTTTCTCCATAACAAGTAACAAGCGAGCAGTGTACTCGGGTCAAGAAAGGTTTACGGAGATGATAACAAAAATGCTTTTTTGTATAATTTGTTACCTTTTGTGTTGTAATAAGTGTTTTTCTCTTGTGTAGGGTTGTGGTATGGCGCTGAGTGTGGGAATCAGCGGCTCCAATGTGTTGTTCAATGGTCTGCCGCGACCGAATATCACCGATCAGGGGCTCACCATTCAACCAGTCGATATTGCTAATCAGGTTAGTCAAACAAGCTCAATGTGTTACTGAATGAATCAATGAATTTATCACGCAAACAAGGCGTGTGATACAATAATGGCATAATATAACTTGAAAAAATGTTGGACAAAAATTCTGATGTTGGAGGTGTGAAGTGAGATCACAATGTGCTATCATGTGTTCGAGGATGTCCTCGACAGCACTGCTTGATTCCATGTTTACTTTCAGGCCCGCTACGATCTCATCCTTTACTACTTTTCGGAAGGTGATCATGGCAAAATTCGAAAGTTTCTAGAAGAGGTATATTCATTGTTTTCTAAATTGCACCGTGTACATTTATTGTGAACGTTTTATACCGTAAGCCTCGTTTCGAGTCGTTTGTTGTTCTGCATTCCCATGCGGGTGAGAAAGGTGAAAAATCTGCTTTCAGTTCGAGTGTGCAGTGAATATTTCGTCCTTGATTACAGATCAGAGCCCCGTCCATCAAGCACAGCCTCATTTCTTTCGATATTGACCGACTTCTGAGTTATGCTGCCATTTTCCGAATACAAGTTCCAGTCGAAAATAATGGACAGGTCAGTCGCTATCACCAAACCTTTACGACTTACGAGTCTAAGTGCGGCTACATTGTGATTGGTGGGATGCCAAGGAGTGGAATTAAATATTTCGATCTTGTGAACTCATCTTTCGAGCACCACAACGTCACCACGTTTATTCTGATAGGTTCATCTCAAAGTGGTTTACTTGATTATAGCTAGAGTTTTTGTGACTATATTGTCATTGCTGTGTTGCTGGTTCCCTATTCATTATAGACAGATGAGAACGAGAAAGGAGGGGATGTGACGGTCGTGCGTGCGTGCAAAATAATGAAACTTTTCAGCCTCCCTCAAGACACGTCAACAAAAGTCGTTTACACAAATGGAAGAAGATGAAAATGGCTTCCAGGAGGGTTCAGGTACGCTGGCAGTCTTAACCGTATTCGAAACATCGCCAACCAGTTGTTTCCGGATCACTCATGTCGTTTGAAGTGCTTATAGATCATGGTCTTGAGTAACTCAAAGCTAGTTTATTCAAAAAATGAGTCAGTGTACGGTTCTCTCAACTGTGCGTTGCCTAGTATTTTCAAAATCAACTGATACCATCTTCAGAAACAGGTTTTTGCCGAGAATTTGGCAAGTAATGTGGTGGATGGAGTCGCACTGGCTCTTCGATCCAAGTTGGTGGACGACAACTCGTTGCTGCTTCCCTTTGTCGAGGTACGTTCTCATCGCGGGACGCCATCTCTATGTCTCTCACTCTCTCGCGTGTAGTTTGGTCAGGTCAGCCAGACATGGTCTTCTCATCTAAGTCAGATTCTAGGTTGCCAAACTACCGGGATGGCCCTCCTAGTACATGAGGGGCCTCCCGATAGTTTGGCAGGTCACTCACATTTCTCTCTCCCGGTGTGGAATACAATTTAACTAGAATGACAATAAACCCAGTACCACCACACTGTGTTAGTTACAAGGCAGTCCACCACTGAATCGTGCGCAACACAGTTCTTGTCTTGCTCTCCATCGCCGAGCTGTGTTCGTCCCAATGCTCCCGTTTCAGTACGTGAAACGTGAATCAGTCGTGGGCCCATCTTCTGGTCGTCTCCGCTCGCTGCTCGCCTTTCTCAGTCTCACCGTGCCTCAATTCAAAGAAGTACTGCTCAGAAGTGGTGTCGATTGCTCCTGTTTCGGCAGTCTTCTCGGCAGTACTGCCCTAACATCCATTCTTCCACCCGGAAAGAATATCATAAGTGGTGAGTGGATATACTATCTCTCCTATGGCCTACATATGGCTGTCAAAATGCACACGCTCACTATATGCTTCCAGGGAGAATGCTTTATGTCACTATCCTTGTAATTTATTTATACCACCATCATTGCGTTTGATGTGCCGTAAATTAATGTCAATTCGTGCCGCTTTCGGACCATTTGCAAGTTAAAATTAGTTTTCAGCCTTTCTGAAGTCGGAACAACCGCTATGGACCACCATCATTTCGTTTGATGTGCCAGAAATCAAAGATGCTCTGTCGAAAATCACGGGTTACACTCTTCCACATCATGTAAGTACTGTCAACATTAGAATATCTAACTGGCCCTCATTCTGGCCCTCGCCTTTAGCGCTGAGAATACACATCACATTCACTCACATACGAACTCGTTCTGGTTTTATGTTGAAGTCGTGTTTTCTAGTCGAGACATGCAGAAGACGCCCGAAGTGTTGTTTATTCTACACCAAACTAATGATCAATGTTTTCTGCGGTATACTTTGTGTTTTTCAGTATCGCTGTCCTGAGCTCTTGGGAGATAGAGCAGTGCTGAAAAGACCAGTGGTCGATCTACATATTCTCCTTTTTGGGAAACTACAGCAGTTGTGTAGAATAAAGGTGAGTTCCTCATCTATCCACATTTCTCATCATTGTGCAGTTGCAGTCATAGTTGGATATCGTTGGCTATATATCCAGGATGTTCTCAACAAAATGGCTTCTGTTCCTGCATACTTAGGACAAATGGTTCATTTTTCGTGGAATCTGAAAGCGGATTTCATTTTTTAGAAAGATTATACCTCACTATAGTATGTTAGTATGATAACAGAGCTAATTTCAGAATCCCAACGCTTGGCAACTTCTCTGTAATGCTGTGGTGGCCGAACTTGGAGCATCAGGAGCACAGAATCAGATGAGATTCGTTCTCGAGGTGAGTTGTTTAATCTGCAAAGGAGAGCAGGCTACTCAGCAGTAATAGTAATACCGCATACGTTTCATTTGTGCATTATTTCGCCAGCTGTTTGCATTAGGCTGGTTCCAAAACTAATGTAAATTTATTTATGTATTTCTTATTCTAACAACTTTTATAATTCCAAAAAAAAGAATTCGACACGCTTCTTATTTTCTTTTTGGTTTTCACTCTGTGATACACGGTTACTTTCCAATTCTCCTCCCATTTACTTTATTATAATGCCACACCACCCATATGAAAAAATAGGCTTTGTTCGCCTTTCTGTCTCTGTGCTTCCGCGCTGTTTGTTGATGCTGGTGATGATATGCTTTTATTTGAAGGCGATTCGAGTGCAGTCGTTCCTGCACAATGCCAAGATGAATGTCAGCTGGGAATCTATTCAAGGGGCCGACTTTCAGTCTCACTTCAAGACTACGAAGACGTTGTTCAGCAATACACAGACTGTGAACATGAGGAGTGCGACTGACGTCTATAGAGAGGTAGTTGCATACATGGAGTTCTCTCTAGATTCACTAGATTCTCCGCTTCTCTTCATGAAACTGATTACTTTCCAGGTTCTCGCGCTCTGTCTGAATGCCAGGGATTATGACTTCATCATAAACAAATTCGAGTCAGTTTCATTCGCTTTCCACTTTGATAATTGTATGCATATTCATAATTCACCATCGGTGTTCCTTAGTATTCCTTGTGTAACGAGTGTTTTCTGTGCAGGTTGAATATGCAGATAGTGACTCTGGTGCAGCTGTTGGCCGCCTTTTGTGTCCACTCCGGCTCCACCACCCCAGGCACGGTGACCGGCCTTCGCAAGCTAACGGAAGCCTGGATCGCCCAGATTCTTCCACTGTTCGAGAGGTACCTCATGAACCATCATCTCCAGTTGTTCATATTCTTGATGCCTGTTTTCTCTGTCCAAACCCAATCTTTTCGGTAGACATATAGTATATAAGCTTCTTTTTTCAGTAGAACCAGTACGTCCACTGTTCTCTCATCAGAAGAGCTAAATAGTGTATGTGATGTAATATACTGTTCTTTTTTCAGCACTGTTCGGGATGGGTCGCAATTCGAAAGGGAAGTTGTTCTGAAGCAACTGATGGAGTTTCTCGCAGTGGTTAAGGTAAATGCTCCGTCTATAAATTATTAGATTTAGCCGCTAACCCAGTTTTTGCTCGTTCGCAAATCGAATGTGCGATGAGTCAACTAATTTTCCCTGTCCAATAATTATATTTCTCAGTGCTCTCAGCTTTGATGTAACATTTGTCACGGGGTCAGAGGTTCTATTGTCACGGGGTCAGATATCGATGTTTTTGTGATAGTTTCCCTTGCATTTGACAACCTTCATTTCCGTTCCAGGAGCCCTCTCTTCTTCCCTTCCTCATCTCCACTTTCGGCTTTCTCTTCAACCGAATTTTGTTGGCTCATAGGAAGCCCCAACTGAAGTTGTTTGTGGAAATGTCTGACATGTTCCCCACTGTGACTGAGTTAGTTTTTATCTTATTTAAATGATTGTCATGAAACGTCACTCAGTCTCAGTAATCTTTATCCTGTTCGAATGTCTGGCACCTTCAGGCAACAAAACATATGTTTACAAAGTATTTTATAGTATGTCACTATGGAAATCGCTAAATTACAATCGATCACACATGGAAACTGGACTTTCATCAAAGTATGATATATCGTAAATTCATGCGTAGTGGAAATGATTGAATGTTGTCCGAACCCTTAGAAAGTGGTTCTGTTCAGGTTACGATCAGCGAATATGGAGGCAATTGAACAGTGTCTGCGTACTGTTCTGCGCAACGCGGCCACCATACCGACTGTCAACAAATTGTATCTTCGAACAGCCGCCGATTATTACTATGGTTCGTTTTTTCGTGAATATTTCCCAAAATTATGTTAGCACAGCGTTGCTAGAGGATATATTATCATTGTTGCTGCTAATTCGATTATGTCGTGTTCTTTAAACATGACCTGCTATATCAATAATTTGGGCGCCGTAAAGATAATTCTAGGTAGTTTGATCCGTCATAACAAGTTATAATTAGTCCTATGTAATTTGCGAGATTTGCAGCTAAAAGCAATGTGACGGAGGCTTCGAAACTGTATATGGAACTGCTTCTGTCCTGCCAACCATCTCTGACTGTTCCCCTACCCAAGGACGTCGTCGATGATACGGTTGGTTTTGGTTGTTTTCATCCCTTTTCTATTAGTTTTCAATACTTTGGCGTTTGCTATTCAATTGATTTACAGGTTCTGTTGCGTCTGAAAGCTTGTCTGAAACATTACAAATGTTACCACCTGGCTGCGTTGTTGTGTCAGTTTCTGAGTAGCAGATTGAAAGAAGAGTACGAAAGAAGCATGGAGGTGCGTTTTTTGCTGCCAAATCCTCGCTATAGGCTGGCGTATTGCATATTGTATTTCTGTTGTCTCTCTTCTCTCTGTTAGCGGAACAAAACTCGCTCATATCGTTGCAACTAATAACCAATCTGAAAATTTGTGTCCTGGTTGAATCGTGAATTACAGCCACTCATTTGTATTGTAATTGTTTTGTATTGTGTTCTAGGGTAGCGTGGACCCTGAAACAGTTGTGTTAGGTCAGATATAGTTCAATTTCCCTACTTTTGTAATAGTCTCCCTGCAAACTGCCGTTGATACCTTCTACGTGTTCGACGTATCTGGCGCCTGCGTTTCGAATTCGCTTGTCATCGAGGTGTCTCATGGGAATGTTTCCTCATTTCAGATAATCTGGCCTCGGCTCTCGGTAGATGGAGGCGTCGACTGTTCATCCATGATTTTCGATCAGCAGCTCATGGAGAACCTATCTACTTTGTACATGTATCGCCGACAGTCGCGTTTCAACAACAGAATGGTATGCATTGCCTGGTTATATTGTAACTGAAGTGAAATATTCACACCCTTATGGAACTGGTACCAAATTGTGGTGGTGTCACCCGATAACGCGTTGTGCCGACAGCTCATCAGACACTCATATTGATTTTATCTACTATGTATGTATTGCCATATAATGCTCAGAGGTGCTCTTCTTTTTGGTTTTCAGGAGGAATCTTTCTTGAAACTAAATGAAGGCCCATTTTCAGATGAAGTGGGCATGCAGTCCTGCGATCAATTCGAACAATCGGGCGGATTTATTGAATAGGGAGCGTAGACGTCGAGGGGAAAGACTGCTCAATGTGCTGGCGTCCTACATCTTCGGTGCTCTCTGATCAATGTACATTTTGGTAATCTCGTCTTTTCGATCTTCAAGCTCAAATTAGAAGTCTGCACTGTTTCCTTTTCTATATACTTTCATAATATTAGCCAATCATCCCGTTCTGATAGTGTTTGTCTTGTTTATCAAAAGGCAGAACATTTGTGTTGTTAAGGGAAATTTATTTATTACGTTCGACCATGGTTTTTCATAGGTTAACTTGTTCTGGATCACCATAGTAGTCGAACTTCTCTCCATTTGGGAGGATGAAAGATCTCACTGGTTCCTCACCACACGGTTCGCTCCTTAGGATAATATATGAACCCCGCCTTCCTGAAATGTACTTTCAATTTGAAAATGGGTTTGCAATAGTAAATGTATCAGTTCGTTTAGCCTCTCTCCGCTCACTCTATGTACGTTTAAATTTGTTTCTGTTGTTTTTGTTGTACATGATATTCAGTGTAATTCCACTTATCTATAATAAATAATGTTGATTTCACACCTTGAGGTTTTGTTCGATCATATGTGCAACGATTGTTGTGAGTGGATTGTGGTTTTCCTTCCGAATGGATGTAAGCCCCCAGACTTCCCTTTTCCACATAATGCGAGTCGAGTGCACCCCGGTCGGCCGGCTCATTCTCGGTGTGAACTACTGCTGCCATATTTCCTGGAAGATAGAAATGGGTGTTAACTACTGCTAAATCAGTTGAACCTTTGGAAGGACAGCTCTAGTGACGGTGACACATGGCTGTATTGTAGCGTGCACCTGCTGTTGACAGAAGTACGTGTGAATCAAAAAAGGGAGGGAAAGAAATGAAAAAGGATAGGTGCTGACCATAATGATAGCTCATTATCCACGTAGTTATACATCAGCGAACCATTGAATCAAGACTTCAAACGCGATGAGAGGATTTTGTAAAAAAAATGCTTTGAAAAATGTATGTTTGGAACCACCTTCAACCACACGCTGTCTCATCTTCTGTAGTTTTTCACGAGTGAGTATACGAAATATCTCACCCTGGAGTAGATACTGGGAGCTGTGACTGTTGTCCGAATCTTGCTCCTCGAAAACCTTACGGTAGGCCCGGAAAAGTCTGCCGTCCGGCAGTTGAATGTGAGCCTTTATGGCAGAAGGAGCATCTGAGCCGGCCCCCATGGTTATCTCCCCCAAATTCATGTCGCGAATGGCATCTATTTGAAGGAGACCTAGATACTTGAAAGGGAAATATTTCATTCGGGCTCGTTTTTTCAGTTCCCATTGCTATGTCTTTTCTTCATTGGCTGGATAGTCGTGAATAATGAATAACTTACCTGTGCGCTTTTTTCTCTCGGTAGATTCGTTACTGCACGCATCATTAAAGAAGGACGATTATGTGGTCCAATCGCAACGCTTCAGTCCTTTAAACTGCAATATATTTTCCAATTGCAGTTTAAAGGACCGTTGACACGGGATTGGTCCACATACTCGTCCTACTTTAAGGAGTAATAATAGTCTGTGTCACGTGCTAGTAATCCTTTACAGTAACACGTCCAAATATACATCAAAGTTTTCTATATTTAAACATTTTCAGACATTGACACTTCATTTTCCATGCTTACAAGCTAGGAAAAATATCTTCTTCCTCAAAAATCTTTTAATAGTTAGACAATTACATTCAAATACTCTTCAGCTAATGCAAGAGGTTAGGGATGGGTGAAACGGACTACAACAAATGGGTGAAAATCTGAAAATGGTAATTTCGCGATCTCCCTCTATCTCAGTTGTTTCGCTTTAGTCTAAGACAAATAGTTTTTGGAGCGTGACCAGCTAGTTAGCCGATGATTTTCAATTGGTGAAGGCGCCGATAGCCGAGTATTTAGCCATCATGGTCATAGACACAGGTTGGTGCGAAAGGGGATGTAAATTCAGCTCTATACCACCCGGCAAAATTTGGGCAACGACCGAAAGTGAAGAAAATACTACTATGTAAGCAATATAGAGGTTTAAGTAGAGTTTGTGTAGCTGACTCCTCACCCTTCAGCATTTTGACGGGGTCGCTGGTGGAAGAAGGGGAGGAGACGAGCTTGTTGGCATGAAGTACGGTCCCGTTGGGAAACAGCAGGGAACCCCTGATCCATGCTTCTGCCGCCGCACGGTTCGAACGCCATCTGAACTTCGCTATAGCTCAACCTATTTTCGCAACGCTCTCATATTGTTTTCAGTAGAAAGATTGAACTCTGTCCAAAATGTCAATTTAGAACGGCAGTCACAGCAGAATATAGTCGAACTGCATGAACTCCTTAGAACTTAATGGAATCTGGTTGCCATCCAGTGCAATTCAGTTTAAAAATGGAATTTTGCGAAAAAAATACAAACCGACGTGGACTATGATGTTGGGTAGATAGCGAACTGCTGAAACAGAGGAATAGTAGACAAGCGAATAGCATTGTGTACTCGCGTAGACAGTGTGACAGGAACGGCTTAACTCTTATCTTCTTGTTCAATGCCTTTTTCCCTTACCATGTTCAGTACTTCACAGGGTTTAAATTCATATTAGATCAGACGAAATAAAGGGGACGACCTCATCCCAGTTGTAGTCTGATTCCAAAAGTTCATCAAATTCCTAAAATGCATAGGGATAAACCCACAAATTGAGAAAATTTTGAGATTTGTGTACGCATCCCTTTAATAATTCCCTAATAAAACCGAATTTTCTTCAATAAGGTCATGATATACGTTATGGAATTTCCCCTATGAAAGCAGCGTATGTACGATCGTTTTCGACCCTCACTATCTAATGCTTTCGAGGTAGAAAGAGTGGTTGAAATTGACAAAAGGGTGGGTCGGCGGCGACATAAGGTATAGCCGACTGCGAGGTACACACCGGGTATCGCTATGCCAACAGCAGGCCCTTCGGTGTAAGTTAGTCTAATTACCGGTAACCACCGGTTACATTGTTTAGTAGACAATGGTTGTTGCATGTCATCTTGGAGCAATATCAATTTAAAAAGTGTCTCCTCTGACCTTTTGCTTTCACGATTATGCGACTACGGTTATACAGACCTAGAAAAGAAAGTTGGTGAAAATCGGGATTCGGAATACTGTGAACTTCGCCCCTCCAGGAATTTCTCATCTGCGACATGAAGATATAGATCAAATATCGACGTTCACTAGTTGTAAGCAAACAATTCAGCTGCATAAAACCAATGATAATCTTCGAGTTCGGACAAAGCTGACCGACAATCGGAGTGAAATTATCTAAGCGTACGCCCTTCACAAGCGGTTCAAAGGTTTCCTCTGACGTTTATGTTAGCATAGCGCTCAGTGTTGAAAAAGTTCGCCCGAGTTTAGTGTAGGCTTCGAGTCTGTGAAAACGCTGGCAGCTCAAAAAACCGGAGAAGATGCAGGCTTAAATACTGGTGTAGATTTAGCATGCATCTCCTTATGCATTTCAAACAGTACAGGCGACATCTGGCTGACCCCGGTATTTTAAGTTGCAACGGTTTTTCAGAGATGATTTTACGCTGAATAATCTTGGAGTATTCCAGAAAAGATCGATTTGTTCTTGTTCGGAACAACAAAGGGTCAAATTGTTTCGTTGTGAAATTAGAAACCTATTACACATTCGTGAAACGCAAAAGATTTTACGCTGAATAATCTTGGAGTATTCCAGAAAAGATCGATTTATTCTTGTTCGGAACAACAAAGGGTCAAATTATTTCGTTGTGAAATTAGAAACCTATTACACATTCGTGAAACGCAAAACGAAGGTATACTTCGATCCAGTCATGCGTAGTCGCTTACAGTACCGGTCGAACATTCAAATGGTTTTCCTGATAACTAACACACCTTATAAAACATATGTCAGATGATGGTCGAAAAAATACTGTAACGAGCTAGAAAAGCGTAGAGCAGAGTGTTAATAACATTTTCAATGGGACTGTAAAGGGTTTCAAACGGATGAAACACACTTGAGAATGATCAAATCATTTCGAAATCTGCCAGATAGGAGAGGGATGGCTATTTCCCAGGCGCGGTAGCATTCTTTCGAAAACCTCATGAGATACCTCATGAGCGATATCTTACAAACTTCTCATGAGATCCTATTGATTGTTATGCTACAACACTAGAGTAGCTCATTACACTAGAGTAGCTCATCAGATGTTCATGAGAAGCTCATGAGAAACTCATATGAACCTCTTTGGGTGGATTGCTACGCCGCCAGTTAATCGAGCAACTATTGGCGAAGCATATATCATTCAACCCACTTCATCCACATGAATAAGTAAACTCCGGTTCACTCTCCTCTTCTACACCGGTCGTCAATTCGAAGATTTTTTGTTCACAGCTGTTATTTACTGATTAGTTCATTCATCAAATACATTCAGAGAACAAAGAACATGGCATGGATTCTCAATATTTGACTAATCTAACATGTTCATTAGATCATTGCGTTTGAATAAACGCGAAGCAAAAAAGAGACTGCAAAACATTATGAAAGCACATCAATTTTGATGAATGCGAAAGATCTGAGGAACTTTCACATGGTGCTGATTCTTATTCTTATTTTCATTCTCAATTTGTTTCACTTCCCAAACTTTATCCAGTCTGCACTATCGTGACATTGAGCACGAACCTTTAATTGGCTTTTCGACCGATAGCGGATCAGAGGGGCCATGAGAGCTGATGATAAAGTGGTTCTCAGAAAAATCGGAATAGTACTAATTGGATAATTGGAAAAATTGAACACGACGAACAGAAATAGTGTGCAAAAAGAAGAGGGTACTCCGAGATAGTCTGTTACTGTACCATTCGTAACCAGAGGGTATAGGGAAACTACCTAGGTAGTGCATGTCCCGCCCACTGAACAGTACTCGTTACTCACACACTCCACTCAACGAAGTTACATCACGCGATTGACTGAACACTGTCAAATATATTGTTCTAGATTACTGATGGATTGCCCTTATCGATTTGGGTTTGATCTACAATGCAGGCCGAGCCTGGCCACTGCATTATTCTCAACCCCTCTTTGACAATTTATCCTTGCTATGCTATATTATCATCTGAGAGAAATATGAACGAAAACTCTTCTTCCTTTTCGAGGAATAACTTTTCTGCATTACATTTCCGTTCTTTTGTAGGGTTGTATCTATCGAGCAGATATCTCAATATGCGTCAATTTCCACTGTGTACGGCTTAAACTCTATGTGTTTTGACAATGAACATGAGATATAGATATAGACAGCTTGATAACTATCAAGATTTTTTGTTTCGTGAAAATGTACTTTTCCTGATCTGATCTTGATAGTTATCGTGCAGTTTACATAATACTTTGTATGATGTGTTCAGATGTCGTTCACTTGCAATGTTCGTAAGCGAGCCGCCCTTGACGACGAAACTACACCGGAAGGCGTGAAACGGGAGTACCCGGGACACCCGGACACGCCCCTCAACCCGTACATGATGGTACGTTGGCTATATCCCAGACAGTCCGAGGGAGGGGGTATCGAATTTCGACGAGAAAAAGATTGTTGCTGAGAAGAGTTGGAGGCAACAACAGAATCTGACATTTAGAGGGGTACATAAGGCACGGGGGCAATATGTAACAAGGAAATAGGTCAATGGTTATACTAAATATCCTCATTGAAAACGGAATTATACCATTTGAGCTGACATTTGGAAGAAGAAAGTAGAACTGGCACATGTCAAACCTCGTTGATAGCATTTGTTGTGTATATTTATAATGCTCAGTGATAGAGGTTATACCGCATTGCTTTTTGGTACAAATTAACAAACTACATTCTATTGTTTTACTCTCTCTAGACACCTTACCTTCCAGAACGTTACCCTATAGCCGTACTAATGTTGAGATACCACGGAATCTTTAAGTATTGTACATCTTTGACGTTTTGTTGCGTTTTTTCCTGTATTTCAAATATATGTGTTTTCAGTCTCCTCATCAGATGTGTATGTACAATCCCATGATGTTTGAGCAATCCACATCAAACTACATGGACAGCATGGGCCCTATTGTGAGTAACTTCTTCTTGTCAAGAAAATACGAAATTCAAACTAATGTTTTTAATATTGTGCTTAAACACAGCGCATAGTAGTCGATAACCGGTGAAACTTTCTTTTCATGTTATAACAGTATGAAAAAGGCTATCAAAACATCAAAAAAGAACGATGATGTAGGTATATGAGTAGATAGAAAAAGCAACGAATTTCTATACTAATTTACGATTTTCCAATTCATTTACCTATGTATAACATTGTTCTAATATCTCAGGATGAGTGTAGAGAATAGGTTGTGTCAATCGAGTGTCTAATCTGTTATTTGCAGCCGTTTTGGATGCAGAGCCAGCTGGGAGCGCCCCTGTTCCCCACCCCGACTGTCACCCCACCCAACCACCACTCCATATCTACCCCCAACTCCAACGACTCTGGAATATCCTCTGATGGTACGTATACACTATATATTTCATGTAGTTTGATCTGCGTTCACGACACAGTTTACGAATTTCTAGTGAACTACGACAATATCAAACTACAAACACAGCGCTACAGACCGAGTTTACACTACCTATCCGGGCTACAGTTGAACCCTACAGTTGAAACTAGAGAAAATCTTCATATCCCATTTTGCGTTTTTCGCCTTGCACTTTTCCGCTGTTACTTCTACCTCGATTGGAAGCAGAGAAGCAGTTGGTGTTTGCATAGAGCAGGTTGAGATCTGACAGTTGGCATATACCCAAATAAGGCTTCTAGTTACTTTGTGTTTGTTCTGATTGAGTTCACTTCTGGGTGAATTGTTACATTACTTGAAACGACTATCGGTAGCAAAAACTATTTCAATACGCACTTCCGCGGTTAAATGAATTTAAACTTGTATGAAGAAGAAGGATATTTCATTTTCATTATAACTGTACAAACACTTCATGTAAATAAGTTGCAGAAAGCCCGGACGTGTCATCTGGTGACGAAGTATTTGGCCAAGTTCAAGGAAGACTTAATCTGGTTGGAAACCTGAGACAGTACAAGGTTCGTTCTCTCACAATCTATTCACGTAATGGAGCGTATATAGTTCCAATCATTCCCACTGAGACCTCGGCAACGTGCCAACAAAATTTTCAGGCGGTTTTTAACCAAGTTAATATTTTCCGAAACACTAAAAAGTTTTTCTGAGCGGCAGTTGACCTTTGTTACAGTACGTGTATGAAAATTCTTTCCATAAGATCCGTTGTTTCTATGAAATGTATTCATTCGAAGTTTCGTTGGCACGCTGCCAGAGTCTCAGTGGGAATGGCAAGAACTATAACATGTCTAGTTGAATCAGCTGTAACGAAAAAGTAGAGGGGATACACTTGAAATATGAAAAGAATCATAAATAGCGTCGAGCGTGAACATAACATACTCGTAGTTTGATCTGAGTACGCAGTCGCCGGACTCTGACTGGAACGCGAAATGACCAAATATGGAGATATGTACAATTTCAGCCTGTTTTTCTCTATTTCCCCACATTACAGTTATCACCACGTTTATCTTTCTTGTCCCAACAAATTATAGAGAACATAAAGTGGTATTCCACCATGGCAATCTTCTATTTCTTTGAATTTCTGGATTGCAGGTTACAAAAGCTGAAGTTCTCCGTCGCATCAAGGCTCCCGAATGTCTGAATAGCAGTTCACTGGGAGCTCTTCTTCGCAAGTGGGTAACGTTGTTGAATAATAGCGTAATCCGACCAAATGTACGCATGGTGTATTGAAAGATATTTCTTCATCGATTTCTCACCGCCAGTCAATTCAGTGTTCTGCTGAAACTGCGTTCTAGGAGGGCAGAATGGAAAGCTAGTTTGGGTACCCGCGGTACCTAAACATAACGTTGCGCACGTCAGAACAGACTAAAACATGTGAACCGTCTGCAGATTAGGTGTTACTTCGAATATCAGTTTTTCCCGAGCAGCTCTTATGCTTATTAACCCTTCTTTATTCAATCTAATTTTTTTTTCACTTCAATTCCTGTACTGTTGTATTCGAGGGCAAAGACCAAGGATGGCGGAGCGGGTCTGCGACAGCAGTTGGAGAGAAGTGGAATTCATCTGCCTACCAACAGACGGAAGGGCGCCGCCAACACTGCCTTCACCTCCCTCGTCGAAGGTGGGTTTCCTGTTCTCAAATTATACATAATATCGACATCTATCGTAGATGAACTGACCGTAGGGGGTGAAGATGGGTGAGATTTGTAACCAGCTCATACCAGACAGATACCGCGGCGAGCGGGGATCGAACCCAGGGCTGTAAGAGAATTTCAGAATGGCCAACTTCTCGATCACCACAACATTATCAAAACGACGTTATACAGCACATGTTTGCCTTCAGTTAAAACCCTATTAGCATCTCGACCGTCTTTTGAATAGTTATGCCACACGGCGGTCATCAAATGAATGCTACCTTGCACTTACTACTGAATCACGGCGTTCTCAACAACAGCTTTATAAAATAAGGAACTCGCGTCCTTAATTTTAGACGCTCCGCAAATAATTCGCGTGAAAATAAGCGCGATACGCAGCGAATTAGTGCTGCGACCATTCCAAATTACAGTGTCCCGCCACGAAAACTTCGTGGACGGAGCTCAATACTAGTTTAATCGCAAAAATTACTGTAGGCGAGAGCGCCGTGGAATGGGTGGGTCTGTTGAATCGCCATACAGATAAACATGGTTACTGTTTATTCCGGTTAAATAGGTAAGAATATTGCTACTGTACGTTGACGGAATGTGTTTTTCAGAGGAAGCACTAACATTGGGGTGTGATTTGGATAGGATGGTGGGCCAGGACTATCCCCTGTTGGCTCTCGTCCAGCACTTGAACAGTCTGCCCATGACAGCGGAACAAAGAGAGGAGAAACGACGCGACCTGTTGGGAATGTGGTCAGTTTCTCATCAGAAGTCATCTGCAAATTTTCTTAATACTTCCTATTTCCTTAATTTGCGTGTGACATATCTCCTAACATTTCCTAACAATTAAGAGACTGCTCGTGAGTAACTGATATACTCCTTTTTTATTCAAACTAACCAACCTAGTTTGCATACGGTTCACATTTTTCTGTCAGTTTTAGCGCGCGCAACGTCATGTCAATCCCCCCCCCCCCGGGGCACCTAAATTAGCTTTCCATTTTGCTCTCGTCTGATATAGTCAGTTTCACGGAACAATAGCCCTCTACAGAAAGATTATAAAACTTTTAAGTGAATTTATCATATCTTGTAGGTGTTGTACATAGTTTAAACTTTGTGATTTCGTTTTCCACTTTGGGTACTACAAGCATACAAAACAGTAAATCTTGAATTCTGTTTGTTGACTAGATAAATGCGTTTGAATTTTCGAAAGATTACTGTAGAAAGTCATCGATTGGTGAAACGAACTATACCCCTCTCTCCTTACAAATGCCCCTACCCTTTGAACTGCCTCTCCCATATGACTGATGTTTCAACAACTAATGTTGGAATTACTAGAATTGACTTGCGCTCTTACTCATCCTTCAAACAGTTTTACAAAGTTTGGAAATTTTTCGAAAGAAATTTTTGCAAGATCAAAATTTTCTAAATAGTCGTGCACACTGCGCCAATTCTCGAAGCCCAATTCCGGAACCCATACTTTATACTACCACACACACAGAAACTGGAGAAATTGATGAATATAAATTCATATAATATTTGTATAGTAAGTGGAAGACGTTGTTGTTTGCAGTCGCGTGATGGGCGAGTTGACAGCCCTGTTGCACGAGGTGCAGGTCCCGTTGGCCACTTCTGTCCCCACGACCACCACCAATGACGCGGACCTCCAGAAGGGAATGGAACACTTCTCATTGGTCAGCACACGTTACACCCATAACTTTCAATCACGTGGTTCGACAAATATTCGTATTCCGATGCTTATTTCATGAATGCGACTAGCCAGGGCAAGTCGCTCAATGGCTCAGAATGAAGAGCAAGTCGCTCAGCAAGCGGCAAGGCAAAGCTTAATCGATTTCCCTAAATACAGTGGAATCATCAGAAAGAGGCGGCCAATTCTACAACTAACCGGGTTTTTAGGTAACCTAACCCTTTTTTGCTAACCTTTTTTTTAGGTTACCTTGGTAGGTAACCTGGAAGTAACCTGAAACTAAAATCCGGTTACCGTTCAAACTAACGGTAAAAACCCCATTTTGCGTTAGAAAAACAGGTAACCGGTTTTTCATTTTAGGTTACTCACCGGTTACCTACCGAGGTAACCTGAAAAATAGGTTACCAAAAAAGGGTTAGGTTACCTGAAAACGCGGTTAGATATAGAATTCACCGAAAGAGGCTATCGATATTACGTTATTACGTGAATGAATAAATGAACTAAAACTAATCTATACTATCAAATAAAGGTTACAGTGTATAGTAGTTGTACTATTTTGCCATCTTATATCATTTTGTTTGGTAGAACATTCTGGTGTCGTTATTAGCCTTCGTTATTAGGTTAACGTCTATACGTATTGTGCTATATGTGCTAGTGGAGCTGACATATATGTTGACAATACTGCCTCAGTTGGGTTAGATGCAAATCTGTCGTTTCAGATAACCCATGGGTTTGGAATTGTGAATCAGCGAACATGGGCCAAGACTTTTGAACGATATGCAGAGAGAGCTCTGCTCTCGTTAGACCAGGTAACACATCACTCTTATCTGAATATTTTGGTATATTATCATGCAAATATTGAAAGATATTTTATACTATTCAAGTTTTTATCATTTCAAATGAATCACGGAAGATTGCCTAAATTTTAAATTTTGAAACTGTGGTAAGTTGTTTCTAAAGAGAATCTGGTAAATTTGTATTAATAATATTGGATGTTCCAGCCTCTCGCAGCCAACCAAATGATGCCAATGCCCTGGCAATTACAAATGTGATCATCGTATTGTCGAAATAGCTTGAAAGAGTATTCTGTGTTCTGATTACGAGTATTGTGTGTCTAATAAATTTATATTAACTAAATGTTCTAAAAGCACACAGAATAGAGTAACATAGGATAGCCGGTTCGAAACATTTCCTTCGACGTGAAAAGTGATTTTTGTTTGATATTGAATATGATTACCAACTATATTGTAAAACAAGAATCATCGTCTGGAAGTGTTAAAGATAAAAACATAAATAAACAAGGGTTAGAACGCCTTTTGCACCTGTCCAGTGTGAGCATTCACATTTTCTTCGGAACAAGTCCGTTAGAGAAAGAAAGAAAGAGAGGCCATCTTTATAACTTTTGTTCACGCTCAATATTCATGTGCACACACTGCACGACGCACCTGGCTGTTTCCCTACCTTATTTTGGGTTTGGCCAGGCAATTTATCTAGTTTCATACTGCTTTCCACACGCGCATGCACATTTACAGTATGATGAACCACAGTTATAGGAAACTTACCGGTGGAATCTAACCTGGAACTCATAGCCTCACGCAGATTACATCACAACCTCATCAATTCATATCGCGATATCGTATGTAGATCGATAATAGTTCATGAGTTTATTACGATACATGAGGTAAATCTCAGTTTCGATCCTTTTCCCCAGAATACATAGGAAATTTTTTTTATAAGTCCTGAATAAGTTATAGTGTGAAAACAGAAGAAGATTCGAAACTGTTCGCAGTCCATGAAAAAAATAATTAGTGAATAACGTATTCGAAGGGCAATTCAGTGTTTTCCCGACATAGGTGTTCGTTGTGGAGAACGACCTAATCCGAGTTGTAGTTTGAAATCGGAACACGCCAAAACCAAAGCGATTAAAATACAAACACAACAAGATAATGTGCACCGAATTGAGTGGATTTTGAACGAGCGAACCCTATATACACAGAATAATACTGTGGGGTGGTTTCGAGAATGTGAAAGGCTTGTCTACAATTTCGAAGTTTGGTTGGCAGTTTTACACCTTTTCTGAATCTATCTCTTCAGATGGCATATTGAGAGATGATTCAACCACTTTCAATGACTCACTCCTCACAGAACCCGAAAATAACAGGAGTTTCCGGGATCTCTTTTTTTAGAGTGCTTATTTATTTGAACTGTGAATTCTCAGTAGCCAAAAAGAAAAATAGTGTTTGTACTTATGATGACGTGACCGACAAAGCAAAAACGAGAGAATGGTTTGTATTATTCTTCTACAGATTAACAGAAAGTTGTAATAATAAAACAACACTAGACGTTTACTCTGTGTCACACACACTCATTCTCTATATCTTTTACTCCACCCCACTCTCCTTCCCCTCTCTCGCTCTTCATTACTCTCGCACTCTTTCTCTCTCTCTCTCTCTCTAACTGGCTCCCTCTAACTCTCTCTCTCTCTCTCTCTCTCTCTCTCTCTCTCTCTCTCTAACTTTTCCTCTCTTTGTCTAATCAACTTTCTCAACTGTTACTCAGTATCGGTTCCAATCAAAATCATGATAATGCGAAAAACATTCCCAGATCATTCCAGTTTTCACTCGCTCTCGAGCGAGTCATTGTTCGAGTCATTGCATTCATGCCAACATATGTCGTGCCCTAATGCTAATAGACACGCTACGCGCCTGAACGCCATGCGGTCCTTAGTTCTCTGTTTGAAAACATCATTCTTCAGCTCGAAATTAAATCGACTGAACTGAAAATGTTATTTATTCCCATGCTTATTATATTATTCTGCATTTACTGTAATTCGATTGAGTCCTATACTCGTGTATATAATTTGTATCAAATTTTGTTCTCTGAGACTAGTTCGACCAGGTTGAGGTGTTTCATCTCAATCCTCCATTCCTACCACATGCATATTGTAAAGCTCATGCTTGATTTTCAAGTATTTCAATATGTTTTTGTTAACTACATGTCACTTCTTACCAAAACTGTTTCTTTGAGTAGATTTTCGAAGTATATTACTGTTAGTATTTTTATTCTTCGAGTTAAAGACTCTTTCAGCCATGTCTTGGCTCACGAAGGTAACTGATCTTGCTGGGAAAGCCGAAGAAATGCTCAACCGGTTCGATCAGACCACTGGTGAGTAGTTATTAATTGAATAAATGAGTAAGATACTTTTTGATGTTCGATGTAACTACTACGTCATTAAATAAAACGTACAGTTTGAATAAACAAATACGATATATGAAGATGTTAGGAAATTTACTAATTTTTCCAATTGCATAAAAAATTATTAGTAGACACTATATGTTCAGGTGACGCTATACATCACACGAAGGCCGCCACTGGAAGCTTGCGACCCACTCGAAGTAACTCCTTTGCTCAGCTGAGGCATGAGGTATGACGACAGCTTTCATATTGTTCTGTTTCGTTTTCTTGTTTGAAACATGTAGAATAATACTTGTTTTTTTTTCTAAGTGAACATGTATAGTTTATTCAATGATGATTGGTCCATGTATAGTTTATTCAATGATGATACATCCACCATCTTTTGTTTGTGTTTTTTTTTTGAATTTGCTCCCTAGCGATTTTTGTATTCTCGAATGATCTCGTTATCGCCTAGAAACCGTGCCGATTCATGAAGAATATATACGCTGGAGATTAAGTTTGACTTCAGGAGAATGAGCTTCACACCGAAGAGATGGGTACAAGTGGTCCTTCTCTACCCTCCAGAACGCATTCAGAATTTGCCGCGGGAGTGCCTACGGGAAGAAAAAGAATAAACGAAAGGTTTTTCATTTTTCGAAAACTTCTGCTTTCCATCACTAGCCTGTATTATTGTGCGGAGCGTATTCTCGCGAATAAAAACACAATCAGAGTTAAAGAGAATGTAGTTTATAGTTTGCATGTGTTTGGTTTTGTCGTTTCCTGCTAGAGAGAAAGAGAAATAAATTCAGGAAAATTTTTGGCAGGTCAGATTTGCACGTTTCATGCTCTGAACGTTTTGCGTTCCGCAGCGATTATATACTGATATCGTGACGTCCGTTCTCGTCAGAGTAAAGAGTTTTCCCGGTAATAATGTTTTCCCGGTAGGCAACTTTGTAGCCAAATAAAGTTGATATAACGTCGAGTAGGTTATATGAGGGAGGGGTGACCTAACTACAAAACTGGATGGGAAGTTGCGTTTTCACAAGTGTAGTGCAGGCGACAAATGTTGAAACTAATGTAGCACTGAATATTGACTTAAAGGAAGTGGAGTACTTCAATGAATAACGTCACCCTTCATTGGTCGAATTCGGAACATTTCAGTTTTGCACCCTCGACATCAATCGTGATGGAACGAGATAAGTTGGATGAATCGCTGATTTCAATGTTGAACGAGGACTCCGCCTCTGTGGTCAACGTAAGTGATGTTCACTTTTTTGCGTGTGCTCTGATTGTCATATTATGAGCGATCGTTAGCTCATGTTGCTTTGTTATATAAATAAGCGAACAAATCGGAGGTTTGCAATGGAAAGAAACAACCGTATAATTATAATCTTTCCCAGTGTCTATATCTATTCTCTATTCAAATCAATTATAGGAAAGTGGGGGAAGGAGCCGGCGGTCCAGTGGAAGGAGTGTTGCTTCCCTTGCAACTCAGTCCCGAAATCCCGTCTCAGGTTAGTAATCACTTATTCTGTAATTTTTTTTTTATGTGCGACGGTCTTTGCTCGAATAGCCTTCTCATTGTGTTGTGTTTTTTGAAGAAAGGGGCAGATGGTCTTCGGCAAACCTGGTGGCTCCAAAAGTGCGAAAATTGCACGCTTCGAACGTTATTTGCATGTGAAAAAATGGCGAAGGAGTCGTATCGAACTTGGCGTCACACCATTTTCGGCTCGTTCCTGGGTTTTTTCCCATTAGGATGATAGTGAAGAATTAGTTACAGGTTCGCCAGATGCCACCCAATGGAAATCTCAGCTGTTTGCCAAAGACTCACAGATATCTGTGATGAAGAATAAATTAATCGTGAGTAACCTTTTTAGTTCACAGAAAATCCACGTGCAGCGTGAATACGGATATATATTGAGTTACTTTTGGACGGGTATATTTAACCACGTTGGAGCTGGTTTCAAAATCAAAATAATTTTTCTTATTATTCATAGGAACTGGAACGGTTGGTAGAAAAACGCCATCAGGAGTTTTATGAGCTGAAAGCTGAGAAGGACATGATTGAAGAACGTTTGAAGCGGAGTTCGAACTCTGATAGCATTGAAGAGCTCAAGTTGGCAAGGTTAGATTTTCATCAACTAATCGATTATACTTTTTTTTGTGAATTCAGCTGATTTGATAGAGAATGATTAGGTTTCACATACTTGTTCCCCGAAGCACATTTTATTTCTGTCTCCTGATCGAAAACAAAAACAACACAAGAAAACACTATTGGTGCACAATTCGTAATTTGTTGTTCTTGTAGCTTGTAACGCTCGGGCGTAGAAACGCAAACGATCATTGTTATTGTGGTCATCTTCATTTTTGTAGACAAAAGACGCAGGAGCAGAAAGACGTGTTGTTGGAGGAATGCAATCAACTGAAGAAGAGAACAGTTGCTCTCGACGAAGAAGTGCGAACGATGACTGATCAGGTAGTTCTATACTTTCTGTCCACAGCAGTCTCTTGTAAGATGTGCTCTCAATCTCTTTATATTTTTTCTGAGCTTTGAGGCTGATGTTGAACAAATTGATTGATGCACCATAAATTAGAGAAATGTTTTATTTTGTAAAGTTATCGTGTTTTCGAGGTCACACAGATTGGTTGTATGTTCTGCAATTTTTTCACAACTGAGAGGAATAGCGAGCAGCGAGAAACGCTCACGAGTTTTATGTTTATACATGTATGAGTTTTACTGTGTAGGGGAACTCATTGAGTTTGAATGCAGTGGATTGACAAGGAAGGTTTTCGAAATCTTCTGTTTTGCTGCTGCTGCATTTTTTGCTGGACAATTTGACATAACATTGAAAGTATCCAAGAGGAGACCTTTTGTTTTGTGTCAAACGGAAGTAGGTAGTAGTGAATTCACCCATTTCGGGGTATTCCTGATAATTGATAATATCGGTGAACGAGCATGAGTGACTGATGGATAGTGCTCCTACTCCCGTTTTGTCATAACTATATTGAATCACATTCTATTTTTATTATAGCTCCGCCTCGCCAAGTTCAACCTGAATGAAAACAAGAGGGAATTCGACGAATATAAGGAGAAAGCCCAGAAAATTCTTCACGCTAAAGAACGACTGGTGGAATCGTTAAAATCTGAGGTATATTTCTGATTTCCTCATTTTCACATAGTTTGTTTATTCGTTGACTTGGTGGTTCCAATAAACCCCGGCTGGAAACTGAAAGGCGATTGGAGTGCAAGATAATCATATTCATGAGATGAGTGTCACATAATATTAAAATGCGTACCCGGGAAGGGTACTGTATTTCCGAAGTGCTTCCTTAGCGTTGACGGTGATGTAAGTGTGACTTTATGTATTTTCTTTTCTCTTTCTCGCAACCCTTATTTTCAGCAGGGCCTCGGTGGTGGCAGTGAAAGACCCAGTCATCTTCTACAAGCTGAGTTGGAGGAAATGAGAGTGGAAAGGTCATTAGTTACAAATGTTGTTTGTTGTCTTGCTGTCGTTTCAGAATCAGCCACCACCTCGCATGGTTTTAAGCACTGCCCCATACGCCCATACCCCCATTCACGAACATCTCACTATTCTAATTTCGATTTTTTAGGATCTGTTTTCCCACTGCGGTAGAAATGCACAGTCATTTTCATTGTGAAAGCGTTCATGAGTGTTTGTAGCATTTTTATACTAGTAACAGTTAAACGGTGTTATTAATTTCGGTAACTCCGGAGTTTCAAATTTTCTGTTGCAGGGATCTCGCTAGAGCGGATTTGGAGTCTGCCCAGCTCCAACTGTACAATTTACGGTCTGATATGGAAGAACTGGAAAATCAGTTGAGAGAAGAACAGTCGCAGGTACGATCATTCGAAGTCGTTTATAGAATGCGAGCATGAACGTTCTAAACGGCAGCGGAGTGATATTGTATCATGAACATTGCTAGCTGTCCCAAAGGAGAACTGGGCGGGATCCGGGATGAAATAGTATTCGCGTAGTATTTACGCGTATTCACAAGCGAGCCACAATACACAGTCTAGGCGATTTTCAGATTTCACCTCTCAGATGAGACAGTATCCTGCTAGAAATCTTACTATAGAACAAGTTTCATATAGAAGTAATTACTTTGACTTGGAAGTCAATGTTTAACTGTTTTGTAACCAGCTACAGCCATCATTGTACTATTAACTGACGATCATTTGGTTCTCATTTCAGCAGAGTGAGCTGCGTCGTTTGCATTTGGAAGAACGTCATAGTTGGCAGTCCACCCTCAACTTGTTGAACGAGAAGACCGAATGCGCAAGGTACGAGGGTGGCGGGAGAAGTAGCTTTCTGAGCCTCCCAACAGTTTTAGGGTTTTTCTATCTGGAAAATTTAACAAGTTTCAGTGCTTCTCTGCTCACCCGTTAAGTGTCTGTCTGTTTCAGAATTGAGGGCGAGTTTATCAAGCAGGAGATGAAGAGACAGAGTGACGAATGTTCGCGACGAATTGAAGCAAAAGAAGCCGAGTGTAGAAGAAATATCGAAGACCAACGACACAGGTGGCCATTCCTCTCAATTGTTTCTTCCAAACCATTAATCTAACCCTAACCCTAACGTGAAAGCATGATCGTACATTAAACCGGCTAAATAGTTTTGTTCGCAACCCCGAAGATGTTATTTTTCGAAATCGATTAGGGTTCTATGGGCAGTTGTGTGTTCATAGGGAAATTCGTTGATTGCTAGTGAAAATGCTGTAAATGTGTGATTTTCGAAAAATAACTTGTATTATCTGTCAAGCAGTGTGTGGGGCAGAAAATAAAGATGACCTTGAGAGGGGTATTTGATCCATGTGTGTGTTGTAGGCGACGTGAGGAGGAGTACCGAACAGCTGATGGATACGCGACCGGCGAGAAACTGATGCAGAAACAGGTGGAGCTGGAGGAGGCACTGAGGAATAATCAGATATTGACTCTCAGGCTGGAGAGAATTCAGGTAACAATAACATTCAATCATGTTCATGGGTCACTTCTACCCACACCGAGTTCTTGTTTGAACTGACAAATGTAGTGAAGACAAAGTGAAACTGGCACCAGCTGGTCTCGTCATACCACAACATTGTCCACGCTTGTGTTTATTTTGAGAACTGAACCACTTCACTGTCATCTAGGTTTGATCTGGCCGTGTGTGCGGTAGCTTAGAACAAGCGTCGTTGCAAAACGGTAAATTACTGTTTATACAGCGTGGCTGTCATATATAAATTGATTTTCCCCCTCGTCGTCTGACGTCTCTTCAGGGGCAACCAGAATAAGTCATTCAAAATTAAAAGTCATTAAAGTAAAAGTCATTAGAAAGTAAAAGTCATTAAGTATAGAAATTGTTGAGAATCCAAAATAAAGTTTCCGAAAATTTTCGTAATTTTCAAATCCTGACTAAAAGTTAATTAATGACTTTTACCTTTGAATGACTTTTACTTCAATGACTTTTAATTTTGAATGACTTTTTCCTGATACCCTCTTCAGGGCACACTATATCTATAGATTTGTTGCAATACAGTTTTGACCAAACGCGAATTTGTAATCAGAGCGCGTTCCGAGAGTACCCGGTACTACCACATTGACCAGTATTTGTATTGTGTGCTTCGTTGTAGTGTATTCTGTGTTCAGAAGGCGTCGCGGGACACGGTAATATCAGTGGATGGCCCCAGTTCTTCGTCGACCATGCCCATCCAGCATCCGACTGCCCGAAAAGCCATGACTGTCCTCGACTCGATCACTTTCAAAGTAATCTCCCTGTTGCGCAGCTATCCCGCTGCCCGGATATTCGTGTTCGCGTATTTCGCTGTGCTCCATCTCTGGGTATTCTTTATCATTCTCACCTACACACCTGAGATGCATGATAATCATCTAAATTGATGTATCTAGAGTTTACTAGAGCTATGTTACGTATAATTAACAACGTGTATACATTGTCTTTTCGTTTTATTCATTTTCTGATTCAGGATGTTCATAATTGCCGTGTTTGGTTGAGGTAGACAAAGTAATTCACGTGCTCTAATCTTTCGGTTTTTTTTCAAATTAACGTGTTGAGAATATTATATTCCATAGCGGAGTTTTATAGTTGTATGTATGTATACTTGAAAATAATTTTATGATACGGTCTCGGTGTTCACTCAAATATGTGATAGGGGTGGTGATAATTGATTTGTTATTGTAAATACCATAAATGTATATCAAATAGTTGAATAATTTCCTGTTCGTTCTCAGCATTAGCGTTGCAGCACTATTATTATCTTATCACATTGGTGATTCATGTTTCTTTGCAGTTTAATGTTTTCTAGTTACGCTTAAGTTTTCCTATAGTCAATTTTTATCGGTTTGTTAAGCCATTTTTTAAAAGTTTCTTTGTAGATACATGGCTTCAAAGGTTCCGCCATCGCTGCGCAGTGTGGGTAGTTATGTGAAGATCGCCAATGAGAATGCCAACCGGGACCCTGTTGTCTACTATTGGTGTGAGTAAATATGATTATAATTTATTGACCGAGAGCTCATTTGATTGTTTGAAAGTTATGTTGAAAATCGGGACCCAACTGCAGTGGCGGGTAATACTTCGATTTCCCATTACCTTGAATGAATGGGACTGGGAATCACACGGCTGAAAGTTAGCCTTAGAATCTCGAGTTGAACTTTCCGTAGTTTTGTTGTCGATTTGTTAGCATTGTCGAAATTAGAACGAGTATCCTCGTCGCTCGTACTCTTCTTCTGACAAGATAGACATGTGCATGCGACTTCAGGTTCACATTTACTATAGGGGGTTACAGGTTTATTCTATGCCGTTCAATCTGCAATGAAATTGGACAAATCGTCTCCCGAGGCCCTCCAATTCATCACTGGACTTCTATCTACTTTGGAAAGTATCAAGAAACAGTTAGTCGGACAGGAGGCAATCACTAATGAGGTATATTCTGTTCTATGCACTCCTATTACAAAAAAGGACATTATCGCAAAGTATAGTAGAAAGTAGATGGAATAGTTGAGGCTTCTGACTACAAACGATTGTCCTTTTTGTAGTAAACTATATTTCCTCACTGGAAATTGAACTTTGTAGATTCACTGATTAATGTAATCGTACTAGGAACAGTGAAACGTAGTATAGATAGTCGAAAAATGGGTCTGAACTTGAAATCTGAAACTCTTTGTTGTTGCTTCTTCCGAATGTTCTCCCTCCCACCCGGGCCTACATCTATCTGTATCTTTTGTTCCTATTCATCATATTACCTTCTGTATATGCTATTTGTTTCATCTGAGCTTTAATAGATGGAAGCTTAGTGTAATCGTAGATAAATAAGCAATTTGACATAGATTTGACAGAAAAAAGGAAAAATTCGGCATTCCTATGAGGGAAAAAGGGATTGAGGAGAAAGGCCTGAGTCACGTATTTTCCTACATTAAAATTGATCAGGGGATTTTCGGAAGATGTTGTTCACGAGTTTACACTTTTGTCTGTTCCAGGTGGTCGCACAGGCGCACATCGAAAATTACGCCTTGAAATTGTTCAACTTCGCCGATCAACGAGAAAAGGCGGCGCAGATTGATAAGGCTACAATTCAGTCATTCTTCACAGCTGGCCACCTGATGGACGTGCTAGCCGTATTTGGTGAAGTGGGTTTTGCTTCATATTTAGTTACAAGTAATTTTATGTCCGACTAGTCGGTTCTCATATTGACGAAATTATTCCGCAAATTCCACTTTGCAAGCTCCGTGTGGACCTTTGAAAAACAGGGGTACCGTCAACTCAACTTGATTTTTTGAGTATATTGCGAGTAATTAGAGTAGTGTTCATTTAGATAGATGAGAACATCGCCGCGATGAAGAAATATGCGAAATGGAAATGTATGCAGATAAACCAATGTTTGAAGGATGGAACACCATACATCCCCAGTTCTGCGGAAAACAACTCGGGTTAGTTGATGCGGGGTTTGTGACTGGTAAAATTTATTATGAATTCACTTTTTTCAAGCTCAAATTTCCTGATTCCCTCTCGTTTTTATACGTCCATGTGTAGTTTAAATACTGGCGTACGTGAATGGAATACATCTTGAAGTGTCCAAATCTTCAAGTTACGATCATATAGTAATTACCTTTTCACTAGTTCAAATTTCAAATCTTGCAGCTGCCAGCTGAATTTGCTTTCTATTGGGCTGTCCCTCACAATTGTTTCTTTGTCCAGGTCGACGAATATTGAATTAGAATACAATATGAATAGTTAGTCAGTTGTTCCTCGAGGTTAGAAATGTTAGTAAAAAGTAGACTGGAAGTGAACCGAAATGATTGAAAAGTGAGAGGTGTATGGAGAAATAGTTGGTTGTTGCAGACTCGTTGTCGCAAGAGTTGGACTACGGTCAGCCGGGGGGCAACGGACATTCGAATGTGGCGCCCCCGCCACCTACTTCCAATATTGCCTCTTATCCTGATTTCCACTCAGACAGTCAGTCATTCACAGTACAATACAACCTTTAGTTATCTACTGTACATTGAGTGGCTGTTGTTGGCAGATTCTTTTCCGTTCATACGTAAAAAAGGTGCACATCAGCTCGAAGAAGTGAGCGTGAGCATCCCCAAAAAGTAAGCATATGCCAATAAGAAACACGATTTTTTTCACTTTTACCGAGAATCTGTAACAGTACCCCAAAAAGTTAGCATGTCCCGGCCAAAATCGGACGAAAGTCAACATCAAAATAAGGGGGTAATTAATTTACGTATGGGTCCGTTTTTGGAATTTTGTCAACTGAAACTATCGAACGGTTCTATTTATCTAGTTTCTCATCGGTGATTCATTCAATCAATAGCTTGATAACCTATTAAAGTTTTCCAATACATGACAGTGCATTTGATGCTGAATAACTGAGAACTAATACATTGAACGCTTTGTTCTCCTATCCATTTATGCAACTTAATGGGTGATATTTGCTCTCCAATCTCCAATAATTAAGGGGATTGTTGTCATATATGCTTGAATTAAACTAACAATTCATCGAGAGTGAACTTTGAGCTGCTACGGCAGTCACTATTGCTATCTAAATTTGTGTACGGTCCATTCCATCCGTTCGTCACCTTATATTGATTCATTTACACATAATATGAATATCAACTTTGCAGGTTCATCGGGTCAGTACAACTATGAGCAGCCGAACAACAGTCATGCCCCCGCAGTGGCTCCGCACAATCCCCCCTCGACCAACTTTGCTGGCTATCCCAACTATTCAGAGGGTAAGTGCTCAATTCCAAAAGCTTTCCGATTCATCCAACAGAGAAATATGTTATATTCAACCAACATCCCACATCCATATATATATATGATGTATCCAACAAAAAATTGGAAAGTATCTAGCTACGCTTTATATGCGCGAATAACCTTATTACAACGAGTTCAGCCTTCTGAAGGTTGGTTAATAGGTTGAGCCACTCGTTTTCACTACCTATCTGGTGCAACGTCATGCTACGTTAGATCGTGTCGCCGTTTGAAATATTAGCTTATTAACCTATGCTGCACAGTACCAAAGCATATGCCTGACGCTAGAGACGTTGTTTGCAGTTCCTCCACACAACACTTGAGTGAACTGTAAAGAGTGTAGATATGTGTGTTGTTTGTGAATCGGGTGTTCAGGTGCGGTCTCCTCCCAACCGAACCCCGTCCCGGCTGCGCGCAACCCAGCTCCTTTCACCAATATTCCGCCACCGACAGCAAACGGTTGGTAACCAGTATATTCTCTTTCATGGCAAAATAGGAACATTGGCGTTTTTAATCGTTTTCAATATCATAAGTTACTGGAACTATCACGTGTTTCACAGCAATTTCATGGAGTTTACAGTTCATTCGATGAACACTGTCCACCATTTCTATTCTGAGCATTGATCCATCGTGGCCACCTATTCGCTACAATTTATCTATAGGATTAGTCCATTACTTGCCTACAACACGTACCTTTTCTTTTTCTCTGAAATCGTCCGTAATCGTATAACGATATCTGTTGTAATGTTCCCGTTCGACTGTGTAGGTGGTATTTTATCGGCGAATTTGTAAAGATACGTTTAATTTGAAGTTGTTTGCAGTTTCTTCCGGAAAGCAGCCTTCGACCCAGGATTTCATCGAGGCGAAGAAGTTCACAAAATACGCGATCAGTTCCATAGACTACGAAGACACTGCGGCGGCCATCGATAATCTCAGAAAGGCCCTGGCACTCTTGGAGTAGTTGTTGTCTCATTGTCTACGTTTTACCGGTGTTGTATTTTAACCTATTGTACACGGATCATCTGTCTATTCTTGCTACATAACATACATTATTGACAATAGCGTTGTAGATATCATTTATTGGCGTCCTGTGATAAAGTATTTCTGTACGTTTGCCTTCTGTTCTGATTGGTGGTGGTTATATTCACATTTGCTATCGTTCACATTTTCTGAGATCATGTTCAAGTCTGATTCCATCTGCTTTCGCCTCGTAGCATGACGTTTTCCTCTATTTGAGGGCATAAATGGAACAGCCGGAGAAAAAGAAACGGACCGGAATTCGCTTGTAAGTTTGTGAATAGTTTCCATGTTCTCACCAAAGTTGTAGCACTCGCTCTAGAAGGTACGGGCAAAATCGGCCACTTTCTGCAGTTTTACCGCGGTTCATTTGGGATAATGTGAATAGTTCTGCTGTTAAAACTGGTGTTCCTATATATCCTTTTTGGTACGGCTGGTTGTCATGGTCCCTGTTTTGTAGTTGGTGCCAAACCATATATTTCAGGGTGTCTCGAAAATCCACCAAGAAAATGTTGGGAAGGTGGACCAAACTTGACAGCGTGGATAAGTCTGATTCTGAGGCTCATAAAACGAATGAGGTCAGTTTATTACCGGATTCATCTCATCTCTCATGCTTTATTGAAAATGTGCCAGTTGCATATAGTAAGTGATTACCTTTTTGGGGGTTCTCACTTTTCAACGCATCTATTACTCTATAAACGGTTCCCTTTTCGAAAGTAGAATATCGTAATATCCACGTTCATTCGGTGTACTGTAGGAGTGAACGGAAGAATTTTCCATGGTAAATGTGATAGGGATGGTCTGGTGTCTGGGTGTTTCGAATGGTCGGGGTGAAGGAGCAACGTACCACTTTCATTTTTCTTTCTCTCAACTATTATGTTATACTGTACTGTAATATATTATAGTTTTCATAGTTGTTTTGTGTGTAGACAGTGGATCGTCGAGTGATGGGCCGTCCCCTGATGACCGCTCTAGAGATGGAACCCTCCCTCGATGGAATACCCCTACCCGCCTTCTTCCGCATATCCATCGATTACATCGAAGCCAACAGTCAGTTGTCATTGTTTTCAAATTATATTTTTTTTTCTGTGATATCGTAACTGTTAGTTTTCTTGTCTTCCAACGTACCTCTGGAAATTAATACCCATAAAAACTGTTAAATACAGGTGTAATGCCACCAGCTGTCACCAGCGTGTATCTTCAGTCGGGAATTCTTTTCTCATTTATTCAACGTCGTTTTTACCAGAATCTTGTTAAAGGAATGCTATGGTCGTAATATGGGAAGCCTTGGTTATTATGATAGGCAAAACCATAGGAATTGTTTATTCCAATCTGATGATGTTGAAAGAAAGTTAGGGTACAACGGAAATGATCCCTTCGAAAAGTTGTGGACAGGTTGTACGCTCAAAAGTTGTTCGCAGTTGGCACGCATCTTGGTAGTTTTCGTCAGTGGCGTTCATTTTCTGTTCGAAATCAGCGAGAGTTTCGTACTTTTTGCACGAGTTTCGAGCTGATTGGTTACAGGTTTGAAACTGGAAGGAATCTATCGCGTGTCCAGTCCGAAATCTCGTCTCGATGAGTTGGAACGACGGGTGAACAACGGAAGTCCGTTCACGTTCAACGACGGCCACGAAGCTGCGGGACTCGTCAAGAGGTGAGACCTTCTCGTGTATACATTGGAATCACGTCCGATTGGTGAGTTTCATTACCGTTTGTTCCCAAGGGTCCCTTCATACTTTTTCAGTCACTTTTCACTTTGCTCAATGCATCTGCGACAAACAAGTATGAAAAAGGCTTAAGAAGACGTTTCCTCTGTACGTCCGTCTTTGTGTGCATTCCGTCTGGCTGTGTACTGTACATGTATGACGGTTAGTCATCATTGGTTGGCTCCAGATTCCTGCGTCAGTTGCCCGAGCCCCTTCTGCCTCCCGAACTGGAACTATTGGCCGACAAATGTTGTTGTGACTGGAAGTCGTTCTGCAAGTGTGGCATCAGCGAAGAGATAAAGACGCGACTCGGTAGTGTGGATAGGGCCCACTATTTCCTCGTTGCCTACACGTTCCTTCACGCTCAGAGAGTGATCAGTCATGTTAGTTTGTGTTCGTGGTTAGCGTGATCAGAACTAGGGGAAGAAGTTATGTACTTCCACGAACCCTGCTAATATGTGTTACCAGTCGTACGTTTGGGGAGACTTTGTTGAAAGGGTCATTCAAGCATGTGATCTACGGATCTACCTGAACTTCAATAATAATGGAAACCGGTGAAACTTGCCATAGAACATCTATGGGGCGTATGGTGTTAGCAACTATTATGTCATATTCAGGAAGCGGATAACAAGATGGGCGTTCCCGCTCTCGGCCTACTCTTCCAGACGGTGATGGAGATGAGTCGTAAGCTGGTGTGCATGATGATCAACAACGCGTCTCGCCTGCTCTGCGAGTCGGATCAGAAGGTGAAAATCTGCAACCGGACATCAGTAAGGCCCGACTGTACACAAATGACTCCGTTTTTTTATTTGAAACCGGGAAAATTGGTCAGTCTGCATCAAAATGTACAAATTTTCTCGTGCTGGTTTTTGATTTATTTTTCTGGCTATTCGCACAAGTTGTCTGGGATTACGGGTATTCGTGTGTCTCGCTTCTTTCCTCTGATATCCCTGGTTTTGGCGTTTCAAAAATGATGACATCTGTCGCTGTTATATTTGATTTCGCTGCGTATTTCCAGTGTTTCAGTAGATATATATTCAAGTATTTGTTACAGATGTGTCCGCTCTTCGACAATGTCCGTATCGTACCGTGAGTTACTTTCACTCTTGCTTCTCATCAATATTCAAAGGAAAGCTACCGAAATACTTAGTTACATGACCCCACGCATCACGTGTATGAGTTTGTTGCCAAATTGTAGACGCTGTCTCTTGACTTCCGCTTTCCCATATAAATGTGTTGTGCGACATTCAAGCTAGCCTGTCTCCAAAACAATACCGAGAGTTCACAGTTTTTCACTGTAAATTCATTGACTTGACATTGTTTGGAATGACGATTCTGTTATTGTTTATTACAGCAAATATCAACATCTTACGCACGTTGCACTTCAAATAGGGGGCGCTCCAATGCACACTTTGGTTTCAGTTTTGACATTGAATGTGATAAATGAAAGAACACTCTTGAAATGTGCCTGCTGGGCAGTTACATAGTTGGCTGGACCCGGATGGTAATAAATTATAGTTGATAATAGACATTAAAGTGGGGCAGTAGAAGTGAGGGGAACACTAGGGGTCGAAGTAGTATCAAGAGGCCGGAAATTAGAGGAACTAGACCGTGAAATGAACGTAGACACTAGCACCTTGTTGTTGAGCAATAAACGTGTGATTATTAATTAGACTTGTTGGTTTGTGGATGGACTTCTCTTCTGGGAGAATGTTTCCTTCATTGTTTGGGTCGAGCATCCAACTCGATGTCCACCATTCCGTCTTCTATGCTCGCAGTCTTCTTGTTACTCGACTCGCACGCAACGCCCACCTTCCGCTTTTTCTGAAACCAAGAACATAGAAATTATAAAGATCTTTCTCTATCTATCTATCTATCTCTCTCTCTCTCTCTCTCTCTCTCTCTCTCTCTCTCTCTCTCTCTCTCTCTCTCTCTCTCTCTCTCTCTCTATTTCTTCTGTATTCTATGTATTCCAATTGCGACTCTTTGTTCTGCAGAAAGGTAGCATGCAAACCATAGGTTGATGTCAGTTCTAAATTAGGGGGATTGAGACAATTTATTTGCTTCAAACGGGCCGCTTGGCCTTCTCCCGCTTTTCGCTGCTAACATATCTTCCAACTACCTTCGTTTCTTATTGAAATTCACGAAACTCTTCCTCTTCTCGAGTGAGAGGGTATATTTCTGAACTCATACTGTCTCCACAGTTCCATTGCGTTTTCCCTTGCGTATCTCGGTATTCCCTTGCGTATCTCAGTATTCCCCTTGCGTATCGCGGTGTATTTTGTCTGATTTGAGTCAAGTGGACCTACCTTCATGAACAGTCCGACTGCTATCAGGGCAATGATGGAGATCACAGCAATCAGTGCTATTGTTATTGGCACCACGTATTTTCCACCTGTAATCTTTCTGTTTACGTTTTTCAATAGATCGTACAATAGCAGTCGAGTTTTGTTTCATCATTCAATCAAACTTCAACTTTTCTAAATCTCATGACGAATCTCAGACTACGCTTAAAAGTAGTTCAGTCAGAGTTGTGTTCAATGGTTGTCATTACTACAGTGATGAATAGTCAATGGTGTGCCCATACATTGTTGTTTTCTGCATGTGTGGGATACATCGCAGCATTCTTTTTCATATCCGTTTCTGTTTCTCTTACCATCGAAGTGACATCAAATTCCTCATCGTGTTATTGGAAATCATTCGAAGTTGCCCCACCTACTGTAGAGTGGACAAGGTAATGGGGAGGACTATGGTTACGCACCGGGTTTCCCGTTCTTGGGGTTGTCGAACTTGTTCAGGTCGTACACATCTCGGCGCGGCTCCTCCTTGAACAACGTGTCGTTGTTCTCTGAGCCCACAAAGATCTCCGGCTAAAATGCACAGACACTGGGGAATACATTTCAAATTTATACGAGCCTTTTTATGTCTGAATGACAAACCTTTCTCAGCACTCTCTCTCTCTATCTCTCTCTCTCTCTCTCTCTCTCTCTCTCTCTCTTTCTCTCATTCTCTTGTCTTTGTCACCCTCCCGCTGAAGTGTAAGATACTGACAAACGTGAATGGTGTGCTCGATTCGGAGCCAGTCTCCTCCCCCTCTGTGGTTGTGCTCGGCATAGTGGTGGTGTCCATCATTTCGTCATATGGCTGAATTTAGACTTGTTCTTGATAGCCGAAGCTCCCATTGTCTTACCATTTGGTCGAATACTGGTTTTCAAGTACCGTCAGAGCGTGCCACTGTATGTATGTTAACTTAAGGTCCATTACACTCAAAATAGCGTACTTTGAGCGACTCTGAATAGAAATGGATGGAATTCTGCTTCGTTCTCAGTCAGTTAGAAAGTTCTTCCCTTCTTTGGCCGCTTCTCGGTATCTATGAGTTAAATCATTGTTTCATAACATACAATTAAAATGTAATTCTATGTACTCTCTTATTACTAACTATTAAGCTGTAGTTGTTGGTTGGCTAGAAGGTGTCTGATTGCGTACCTGTAGCTGGTGTGTGTCGACTTCTAGCAAAGATTGTCCCCTCAGCCCGTAGGGTCTGTCGCACAACGTTTCGTTGCCGTTGGCATAGAGGAAGTTCTTCCCCTCTTTCGCCGCTTCTCGGTATCTATCTTCTACTCCGAATATGACTGAAACAACACCTACTACGGCTAACAACTAATCTTTGGTGGTACTTGTTTCCTAACGCTTCGCGAAATATATGCATTCATCCATGCAACTAAAAACACCTCCACCTACTGTCATTGCTCAATCTACATTCAAACTTTGTTTCTGCTGAGGATCGGGTAGATTTGTATGAGTTTCTTGTAGGTGATGGGCATTCTCTATTGTTCTAGTATCGTCTTCATTTTCTGAATATTTGTGCTGTAAACTGGCTCATACTCACAGTCAGTGATTTCAGAATCACATAAAAATGGATTTCCTGAGATGTCAATTTCTTCCAGACTTGTCATATCTTTCAAAATCTGAAATTCCATTGTCGTGTATAGAATACAAATGTCGTTCTACAAACCAAACCTTCACCTAAGAGGATAATGTTATCGTTTGCATACCTTATAGGACATTTTTACTTAAGTGAAATTCTACATACTGTATTTTGCGCCTACGCTTCGATAATGATAGGATTTCATTGGGTAGGGGGTGAAATAAGTGTATTTACAGTCATTAGCGTACTATCAAATATCGATCTATCTTACCTGTCCATCGAGTGTTCTCAATTTGTTCTTCGCCAAATTGATCTTTTCCAAGTGGTTTAGCGGTTTGAATATGTCAGCTGGCAGATGACTTAGGTTGCAGCGCGATAGATCGAGGCTCTGAAATACTTTCTGCATAGGGTGGCAGCCAACATAGAAATAGCGGAGGGTAGTCCTCATTCTTCTCCTTTGGAGTGGAATGTTGGTTCTGTTCTCTACAATTCTTCCCAGTCTACTTGTTAGATCTGAGTTTCACCTTCTACCCACCTGTAGTTGCGTGTATTCGGCGAAAGAGTCGGTGTTGAGTTGCTTCAACTCGCATTCTGCCAGTGAAAGAGTCTTCAAGCCGGCCAGACCGGTTCTGGGAAGCTGAAAATGTAGAATTCGAGGAGTCTGTTCTGTAGTACCAACAGAACACTAACGGATAGAAACCGCATAATTACGAACTCCGTCAATAACTATGTTACTTTGATGAATATCCTCTAGCATTGTGGTCGATAGCTCAACAACGTAGCCTGACTAGGGTGAATGATGGTAGGTGGTTCTTTGAAGAAATAGTAAAATCTGTCCTTGTTGAATTGACCTACAGGCTAATCTTTGTCTCTCAGTCCGACTTTGCTTTTGAAGCCGTTAGTGGTACATACACTCACAAGACACTGGATTGAGACTTTTGTGGCCGGTACCCCACTAAGAAATGTGACCCGTGACCCCCTTTTCCTACCGGAAATATAAGTATTCCGACTAATTTCCACAATAAGTTGGTTATTTTTGTATAGAGAATGCACCGGGACCCATCTATGCTTGAAATGTTTACCCGCAACCCCTCCGCCAAAACTAGGCTAAGTTAGTGTGTGTAGTGGTGGAGCTGTTTTTCTAGGGAAGTTGCCGGTGCTCACCTCATGCATGGGATTGTGTCTCAGATTGAGAATTGTCAGACTTTTCGACAAATGCGCGAAAGCCTGGGGACTGATTTCGTGGATTTCGTTCCAGCCGAGATCTATTTCTTGCAGCTTCTCCAGACCTGTCCATATTTCGTTGTCCAGAGTTCTGAATAGAGCTGGCATACATTGACATTGTAGCTTTGAACATTGCGAGGCCTACTTTTTCTATTCCATTATATTTATAATGGGCTTCAATGATTTTCATCATCCGCGATCTCAATACGTTTCTTTTTTTGATAGTTCAACTTAAGGGCGAAACGTTGAACGTTAGTTTATTGATTATTCTACATGAAGCAGAATTATCTACTAACTAGTTCAGCTATGCTGAACCAGCTGTAAACAACTAGAACGATTGCAACCACACTGTAATTGAGGGTGGCTTGTATCTTCTACTTCTCTTAGTAGAGTTCGGACTTCCTTCTCACCTTATATAGTTTCCAGCAAGAGTCAGTCTTTCCAGGTTGGACAAACCATCGAAAGCGTACGCAGAAATGTTTTCTATTAGGTTCACACGTAGATCCAGCTGAAATAATATTGTATACAGTATGTATAATTGGTGGTGTTGCATTTGCTCATCTCTGCTCTACCAGTAGTTCCTTTTCCTTCCGTGTTATATCGAGTTCCGTAATTGCGCCCACCTGCTTGAGATTCTTGAGTTGAGCGAACGTTCCTGCTTCCAAGTTCTCTATACTGCATCCACTCAGTTTAAGAAGTTCCAATTCTGGCAGACTTCCAAAAATGGAAGTGGGTGGCTCGAATATTCCATCAGCTCTCGATAGGTCCAACGTCTACAGATATGTGCTCGTTGTATAAATCATTGAGGGATTTTGAAACTGTACGATGATAAGATAAAAAATCCTCTCTATTTCTTAGCCGCTTCTCATTTTCCCTAGTTTGTATATTTTATGTCATCTTCTGTCTCATTCTTACCTTGAGAGATGGAATCCTAGCCAGCTCTTCCAATAGTGTTTCGTTGATGTAATTTCTCTCTCCAAAGGCTATCGTTTCCAGACTTTCCAATGGTGCGAATGTACCTTCCTCAATGTAGTTTATGCCATTAGCAGATAGGTCCAGGTATTGTAGCTGAAAGTATTTGTTGTTGTACTTTACAGTTTTCGCACACATCATTTGTAAGTCTAGCTAGGTGTACAGTTTCTGAACCCTGGCAATATTTTCATTGTTTAGGGGGCATTTTTAAGAATTAAAACATGGGGTTGAGTCATTCGCAGACCGTTTTCCCAAGTGTCCATTCCATGGATAGGGTGTGTTCTGTTGTGTTGCGAAGGAAAGTTGTCCACCAGCTTAAGCGGATAGATAGATATATTAGTCAGCGGTGACTGTATGATGGATGTACTATGCGAACCGGTCTCGCCCATCTAATATGACGCGGTCTCTCTCGCGTACTGAGTACGTAAGGAGCGCTGTTCCGACTGGCAACAAGGGTAGCTCTCTAGTCGCCAATTCTCTATATAACGAGTTTTTTGGTACTATTTTTTACAGGTTACCCCATAGGTAACCGGTAGATCATCTGAAATTATATTCCGGTTACCGTAAAAACTGATGGGAAAACCCACATTTTGTGTTACGAAAACAGACTAACATAGAAAGAACCCATAGAAGTCGAAATGGCTCCACAAAGTCATACTCTGGCAATACTGGCAGTCAGAAAAATGCGTAACTTGAGACAATTTTAACATTGATGACACCATGACACGAACGTTTTCGTATTTTAACCGGTAAGCACTTGTCTGTTAAAGGATAGTCAGAGATGACTGATGTGTGGATAGTCGTTGTGCATTCAGTGTTCAATGTGTTCACCTTCTTCTTATTGTGGAACACCGCTTTGGGGACTGTCGCCAGCTTGTTACTCGACAGATCCAGTGTCTCCAGTGCCTCCAATATGGAAATTGACGGGGGAACTTCCTGCAAATATAATGCCATGAATTAAATCGACATTTCCTTGTGTTTTTTCACGTTTCACATCACTAGTAGCTCGAGTTATAAATCATATTCAAAGAACCTATGGAATTTGCTTTTTAAATGGCAACTGGGGACGATTGTATTCGAATTGAGAACAGGAACTTTGTGTACTGAACATCGCATATGCGCAAGCAGTTTCATTCGCTATAACAGAAACATTAACGCCAAAAAAATTGCATTTCTACACGTGCCACATTCTTCATAATTGACTCCTATGAATAGTTGCACGATAGCACCTCATGAGCTACTTGCTGGGAATGACGTGAACGGGTAGTCTGCATGAGCTATTCTTAGGGAAGTTCGCTTGCATCCTGTTTGGTGTAAGCCTATCGTTTTGTGTTGTGCAAGTGCTTACCTTGTGTTGCGCTCAACTGGTTTCTCTCGGTTTGCAATAATCTATGTTTGTGGAAAGCAAGTATTCTCTCTCTCTATCTCTCACTCCCTCCCCTCGCTCTTTCTCCTCTCTCTCTCTGTCTCTCTGTGTCTCTCTCTCTGACTGACCGTCAGACTGCATCCATGAACAGTCAGATTGCGGAGGGACTGTTCCAGTCCTTTGAGCGCATGTTCGGGAATGAGCAGTGCCTCTGGCGTCCCACATTCCCTGATCTCGAGACTTTCGAGGGCCGGGGCCATTTCTCCCAGGGAGGGGAACGGGCTGTCACTGAACTCCATGTGTTGCGTGCTGATCTGGAACCAAACGACAGTAGACCGGACTATTCATGGAGGAATACACTGGAAAACACTCGTTCCAACGTCTAGTATTACACATGGTCCCTTAAATCATGTTTATGCCAAGTTCCAGCTTGTTTGCCGCTTCTGATTGGAGACTGAAGATTCATCAGTTGAATGGAAACTATTCGTATCCTGGCAGAAATTAATAGGGCATGTAGCGGAATCACCTTTTCAATGGTGAAGCTGGTGTTTCTGACGGCATCGGCCGCTCTTTGAAGGTGCTGGGGGTTCGAGCCATACAAACAGGAAATTGAGACTTTTTCGTCCGCATTCACCTGAAATGCTGGAATGGTTGACACTATTCTGCAGAAAGAAGAAAATGAACATTTTGGGATAGCGGTGAAGAAAAGGTCAATTGAACTCAATACTGAGAATACTTTATAAATGATATATGTAAAATTATAATACTGGCATGAATATGATTCGCGTTTCCTGCTAGCCTGCACTCACCTGACAGAAGCATAACAAGAGATTGTTCAGGGTTTCTTGATTGATTTCTTTCTGACTTTCGAGTACATCCACATCAGGACATCCCGGTACTGTTAGTTTCGCACTCAGAACTAGGGGAATAGAAAGGAGTAGCCACCATACCCACATGCTGGGGGCAACTAGAAACAACATGTAAATTGGATGAGAACTCGAAGAGCGAATTGTCGGAATGTTTATAAAGTTGCTATTGCGGGAAACAAGCTACTGTACTAATAACTAATGACCACAGTTTTTCGAGTGCTAATGGTGTTATAAACAATATTTGAATTATATAATATTTAAATTTTAACAATATTTGCTTCAGTTTGTTTTCTTGCTTTGGGTGAAAACGAGTAGAAAATTGTGGCGAGATAGGGAAACTATTTCAATTGCGTCTATAACAGTTGAGAGAAACGGATCTAAGTATTTGGAATGACATTCACGAAGTCGCATGGACGAATATTTGTTTCTTCCAGATTCGGGAAAAAACGTGTATTCAATGAAATCGATGTAATATGGGTGTTTAGCGCCGAACTGACCCATAGAAAGAGAGAGAGAGAGAGAGAGTGAGAGATAATGGAGGATGAGAGAAGGATATTTGAAGGGGAAAGGTGGAGCGGCGGGGAGTCTGCTGCCTTGATAGGGGCGGGGAGATTTCCAACTGAGAAGGAAGAATGGTCTGAAAACCGCGTCCAGCCCTCTGTTCAGCTATCCATCTTTTGACTCACACACTCGTTTACCATGGTTTACACGCGCTTACACTATGAGTTTTACTTGAAGAATTGTCAAAGAACGTTGACATGTTTGTACGAAGTACCCAACTCTATTTAGAACACACCATGGGAGAATATTAAGAATACTTTTTCTCAGAAAACAATCATCAGGACGTTCAACTGTATTTTGTAAGAGTCAACATAGGCATGAGAGACAGCATCACTGTGCGAACTCTATGATTGAGCTGTTTCCAGCCTGTCATGGCTGGTACTAATCTCGTCATATCAGAATGGCATATACTCTATTTCATTCCTACTAAGACTCCCACAGTATGAATATGAAATCTTCGGGCCGTTTTAGTTATATAAACTTTATCGAAAAAGTCGGTGATTTTTGCATTCGATTCTGAATCTCAGTAACAAAGAGTTTTCAGAATAATTTCTGACAAAGTTAAAGTTGTTTGAAAGAGCAATTGAATGTTGGAATATGTACTGTAGGAGTCTGAGTAGGAACGATGTAGACTAAAAAAAGACAGGTTACGTGAAGTGTCTCGATCCTGTGCACAGGCGAAGCTGTGAAGGTGTAGGGCGAATTGATGTCATTTCAGCTACGTGCCGCCGCGCTCGCCAGCTGAGGTGGAGAGTTGGAGTTGCGAGGACAAGCCTTTGATAGAAGAAGAACTGAACAAGCAGATAAATCTACTCGCTCATCTGCACACAAAGGTACGCACAACACGCATCTCATCCACGGACACAGCTGATATCAAAACATTTCATAATATCCGTCCACCTTGTGCAGTTTATAAAGTTTTGAATTCTAGGAATTTGTTACTTTTCTATGTGTTTCCTATCAGCGATTGAGAGTCAATGCAGGTTTCGAATGGAGATGAAAGGGCCGAGGGGAGTAGTGGCGGAGAGAACCAGCTGTGGTCGGTACAAATGGCCATTACCTCTCTGAAACGAAGACTCAAGGTCTGTTATGTTATGCCTTGTTCTCTTCTATACATTTCGTCATTGAAGAAGGAAAATGAGTCCTTCTCACATTCGAAGCAGTTTGGTACCTCATTCGAACGATGATGCTCATTAGATGATCTCATGCTCAACTTGGAATGATGACAATAGTTTAGCGGAAATAGATGTGATGTTGATTGTATTGTTTATTAAAACATATTTTTAAAATTTCTAATCCATTAGTCTAAAATTCAATAACATTAGTAATTGCGTAACATTTATACTCCGTTTTTAGTGCTGTTTCATTTGCAGGCTGTCGCCGAACCCACTTCCGCGAGAGAATGCGAAACAAGCGACGTTGCGCCCTGTGCGGCGATCTACGAGGAAAAACAGCTGATGGCGGTGCAAAGCATGCTCAGGTGAGCACCCTATACTGTTAGTCAATGGCACAGTCACGTGAAACATGTTGAACACAGCGAAACACAGAAACGTGCAATGATAAAGTGCACGATTCCTCATTATCTTGCTTACTTTACGTGACTGTTCAATTTACCTACAGTCTAGGCGCCCACTTCCATGTCCCCAACACAGTTCTGTTACAGTCTCCAGGGTCCGCCGTTTATGAACCTGGGCATGTTGTAGTATAATGTTTGTATTCTTTGTTGCACCGAATGCCCTCGTGCTCGGTCCAACAATTAATTCGAGCAGTTTTGGTAGTTCAACTCTCTTCACATTACGTTCATTGTATATAGGTATTACCCATATAGACGTATCACACGATATCTCACTCAAGTCAGTGACTACGTCCTAATCCGTCTTATTCTATACTGTAGACGTAATCTTCAGTCGTAAGCATCAGATTGAGTTTGTTTCTTGGTTTTGTTTGACTGAGATTCATTTATTTGGTCAGGGACGACATTGGTGAGGAGCACCGTCGCATCGGGCGTCTTTTGTGGAAATTGGAGAAGAAGATGGGATTGAGCGAGACGAAGCCGCCTCTCGATACAAGTGATGCTTGTGTCGACTGGAGAGAAGAGTGTGCGCGAGAAGAGAAGTTGCGTCTCTCCCTGCTCGACCAGGTTGATCAACTACGCAGTCATTGCGCCGTGCTGCGGGCCAACATTGAAATTCTGTCCCAACCGCAACTCATTCAAACTAGGTTCTAACGGCTGCTGCGAACAATTTCTGTGACAGCCTGCTATTTTCTGTATCCATGCCCCCCCCCCCTTTTCATTATTAGTCGTTAGTGTTTTAGGTTTTCTGTTATTCTCAATTCATCTAAAGTCTTTTCCCTGGGTATTGTTTCAGAAACTGTCTCCTATTGTTTATATTTATTGTTATATTTATCACGGGCTGGTTCTCTGTGTGTATTGGGGCCTTATCTTCTAGTGTGAGATTTCATGAATAGCTCTGATTTGGTACGAACGTGCATATTTTCTTTTTGTCATTGTATTATTTGTATTAGGTATTGCAATAATAGTCTTTTCTCGTTGCTAGCACAACATAGTAGATCTCCTACGTACGAACGCTGTCTCTTCTTTATAGCCCTGATCAAGATGCAAAAGTGATTATTGGTGGTTGTGGTTTGTGTGTTGCTATTTCTGTATTGTTGTTCATAAATGTAATTCTATTCTCGACTGTGTTCACAACTACCTGTTGACGTGAGATCAGGCCGTATACTTTACTGCATGCATCGTTACAGCTTTGGGCATATTCAGTACTGAAATGTAGATAGCATTTTTATTACCATGTTTCTTTGGAATCGAACCGCTACTCAAACAACCGCGTAGTCTGTAGTAGTAAGCGGCAGTACTGCTTTGTAATTGTCAGCTCTCTTATTGACAGCCGTGGCCGGGAAGTCACCCTGGTACCACCTTTTTCCGGGGGGGGGGGGAGCTATGATCTAGTTCAAACAGAAATATGTCCGATTCTCACCTGTTCATCATTTTGCTTATATGATTTGTATATCTAAATTTATATGCCTGTTCTGACCTACCTACCTACGTATATCAGCCGATTTGTAGATAATGTCTCTGTTCAACAAGCCGAAGAGGAAGATTCAGTCTCGAAGAAAACTGGAAGAGGAACCCGAAGAAGAAGGTAACTCGCGTGCATAATTCACAACATTTCTACTGAGACTCCTACAGTACACTATCAGAATTTGCAATAAATGTTTCGTAATGCAAACTTTAACTTTGTCGAAACAACTTTTGAACAGTTTTTCGGAATCTAAATCGAAGTTTGTTTCTCTACTGTAGGGGTCTCAGTACGTATGGAATTTACTATACTTTTTCGGTGAATTCTATATGTAACCGGGTTTTTAGGTAACCTAACCCTTTTTTTGGTAACCTATTTTTCAGGTTACCTCAGTAGGTAACCGGATGGTAACCTAAAATGAAAAACCGGTTATCTATTTTTCTAAAGCAAAATGTGGTTTTTACCGTTAGTTTTACCGGTAACCGGATTTTAGTTTTAGGTTGCTTCCAGGTTACCTACTAAGGTTACCTGAAAACCCGGTTAGTTGTAGAATTGGCCTACTTTTTCATATCTTCCTTGTTTTACGAATCATTTCACGCAAACACTTGTCAGAATAATCTATCACCATTCAACAAAACCGAAATTTTCAAACAAAATCGAGAAAACCTTTGAAACGCCTTCCACGCATGTCAAGTCTTTCCTGAAACTCTCGGAAAAATGGTTTTGTTAAAAGTAGGCGTGCAGTATTTTCACGTAAATGAAGACTCGCAGAGGTTAGCTTTTTCTACCCAGCCCGGAAATCTATTTTTTAGTAAACTCCGTAAGTTTTAAAATTTTTGTGAAATTACGTATTCAATATTCATCACACAGTACGGAAAGATCTTTCACTATGTATTGTAGGCGGCTACGGATGTTTGAAACGGACGTAGTATAGTGCTGGAGTTGACCACATCTAGGGTGTGGTTTCTACATACCCTGCGGGGATGGTTAATTGGGGCTGTACACAGCAGATAGGAAGGTACCGTTTAAGCTGCGGCCCTTCTGTGAAGGCCTCCTATAAGCCTGCTGCTTTCAGGAGACACTTCTCGCATAGAAGATATTCGAGAACTGCAACGCTCTCGGGAAAGGAAGAATGGTCTCACCGAAATAGAGTGCGCAGTCGGCAAAGAAAAGGCTGGTTCAATCAACCCAACTACACAAAATACGCCGTTTACTCAGCTGTCGGCAAATTAATAACTTTACAAGAACTTTACAAGTGACGTTTGTGGCATTTCCTCATTATTTCCCTTATTATGCTTAGTTCACAAAAATATTTCGTATGTTGTTATTATAATGGACGAGAGATTTTTTTTGCTGTGTTTCACCACCAACATACACCAAATTGGAGTTGTAGCCTGATGTGCGAACACATCACAAATTTTGTGAAGTGAACTTCGATTTCGCCCAAATTGTATATCATGGCTGGCCTGGCTCATACTTTATACGTCGGCGAATTACGCCCCAATTTTAAGTGGAGCCGGCGTAACACAAAATTCAATAATAAACCAACTAAGGTATAGTTAAATTACTGTGCTCAGTACTCAATATCGTTTCGGTCCTGATTCAATACGTTTTTGAGATGCTCAGACAGGTGGGTCATCATCATCTGTTGATCCCCTCTGAGAGAATGGAAACATGACTTATTACGTGACACGAAACAATACGCATCAAATGTATCGTTCTACGCGGACGTGAACAGTGTGACGTGGGAGTTGAACGTGGAATTGCAGGCAGCGGCGTTGGAAGACGGTTTGGAGATGGCTGGTGGGAAGATGGCGATGACCGGGAAACAGAGGGCGAAGCTGGAGGCAGCCGGCATAGAGGCCGGCATCAGGTACGGACATGGCGGGTTCTTCCCTAGTTGTAGCTCTAGTTTGAGTTGTAGTTTGAACGGGACACGCGGATCAGACTACAAAAACAGCGGTATATGGCCACATATACAGTATACGCTTGCTTTTCAAAGAACGTCCCCACTCCCCAATTTCCCCTCACCTCATATACGGTCGCGTCTTTTAGCGGACACTTTCATGAATATCATTTTCAATTGATGGTGGCCATTTATTTAGTAGATGATTCATTACTGTGCTGATATTGCAGGGAGCAGTTCGAGAAGGAGACGTTGTTGCGCGACGAGCACGACGAGCTGCAGAAGTTCATAGACGAGGGTCTGAAGAAGGAGTCGGGCGAGCCGACTGAGGGCACTTCCGCGTTGCCGAGGGAGGGCGTGCGGGTGGGTGGCTATGGAGGGCGACTAACGCTCAGCTCTAGGTTGAACTTACACGCCAACATTCACAGTACGGATCAAACTACAAACAGTCGGATAGGACAACGTACACCGCACAGACATACTTTGGAAGAGACGAACTATATAGGGACTCTCCATACATCTGTCATTTCGTCTGTGACAGATACATAGCGAAAGGTAGAATCATCAATTGTGTGCGATATAGTACACACGACTTATACCCGTACTCTTCTCGATGTATCTGTCACAGACTAAAAAAGTATGGAGACCCAAGCCAATTAATTGTCAAGTCCAGATAGAATCAGTACCTATTTATATGACAGTCGTCATTTCTCCATGCCTTACACATGTGTGTAGGTTTCAGTGTAGTTGTTTCAGGAGAATGATGTCCTGATGAGAGCCGCCAGGAAACTCCAGGACTATCGCAGCGAGGGGGCCACCGAGCTCTTATCCGAGCACATGTTGGCCGGAATTCCAGAAGTGGACCTTGGAATAAGGTGAGCATATTATTCCCCGTGGTATAAAAAATAGAAGTAAATATTGAATTATTATATATGATGTAATCAATTTGTATGATGATAGAAAAGTTACTCTTAACGGCGTTCAAGAAAGTAGAAGTTCATATATAATTCGAGAAAAAGTAACTAGGTTTGTATGCATCGTTTCGCCTCTTAATCTTGACGATGCTTTACTCTAGTTGGTGGTTGAGGCAGCTTCAGGAGATTCCATCAACTAGAGTAAAAAGAAGAACAAACAAAATATTTTTAATAGAAATGGTATACTATCATACCTGATAGGTGTAGAGGGGGAGAGAATACAGAGTAGCATCCAACGAACATCAAAAGAGATGGAATGGTAATTGAAAGAAAGACAATTATGCGAGAACTACAGTAGTTTTGAGCACATTAACGTACACTTCTTCCCGTCATTCTGAGTTTTATCCACCCACCTCCAAGTTATGTGTTATGTCCTATAAGTTATATTTTTCTCTAGTGCTCGAATCAGTAACATTTTGGAAACTGAAAAGAAGAAGAAGGAGCTGTTGGAAAGGGCTGTCTCTGGCAAATCAGCCGAGGTTCTCTCTACCGATGAGGTAACTGACTGGCATCGAAAACTAACTTGTTTAACTGAAAGCCAGGAAACAGGGTCATTTTCACAGAGTAAACTTATCCGTTTTTTAAATCATAAACATATAGTCTTTCAAGGTGTATTCACTCGTGTATTCCAGGTTCTTTTAAACGTTTTTAAGCGAAAATTAACATAGTTTTGTTGAAGGCGTGTATGTTGTCTACCTGAGTTATCTGGTGAGAACACTATAAAATAGATCACGGATGTCACGTATTGAAACATGTACTCAGGTTCTCATTATACAGTTTAGGACGAAAGTGTGCGCTGTAAAGTAGTCGGATGTATATTCTAAAAAAATATTTTTGCAGATGCCCGCAAAGAAGAAAGCCCGACATTAACACTGAAATCACGGTTGTATACTTGTTTTTGTCGCAATGAACCATTCTGCAATACTGTTTTATAGCCTCGGGTATTTATCGATCTTAGACCTACGCCTGTATACACACAGCGATAGTGCGGGGTCTCGCACATTTGGCCTCTTTTCCCACACCGCCGCTCCCTTCCCTGGCTAGTATGGTCAGTTATCGATCGAATACAATTGAATCAATTAACTTCGTCATCGCTATCGACCTGATTTATCATATGGTTATTAATAATGAAAAGTTGGGTAGGGAACACAGTACACTGTTCATGTATGATACTTGTGGGTGTTTCAGACGGAATTCTTCTCGCAACATCAGATAGACGGTAAGTATTGGTGAGAGAGTAATGTTTGTTGCCTTTCTCTTTGTTGGTCTCTTCCCGTTGTTTATTCACTCTTCGAGAGGGGGGGGGGGGGTAGTTGCAAGGGAGCCGCCATACCCCCTGAATGTCGCATAGTTATCAGCTGTGCCGTAGTCCGTCGTTTCCGGACCTCCCTGCCATTTCCGGTTAGTTATCTGGACGGAGTTTAGGAAAAAAACAAAACCTTATACGAAACATTTCTCATGTTATTCTGACGCTACGTTTTATTCTCGTTCAACACAAACGCAGGAAATTGTTTTTGTCTTTTGGGAACGTTTCAATGTATTTACCACTGCACAATCCTGCTCATAACAGCAATTTGTCTGATTTCTCTGAATACGAACAGCAAATATAGTAGATGGTTGTGAACAAATCATAGAAGTTCAATGGTTCCACTACTCGATTCTATCATATACCAGCGATTGCAGTTAAACATTTGGAAATGACAGTCTGCTTTAGAAATTCGTGAGTGTTTCAATGTGTATAGTCCGGATGGTTTGATCCGCTCTGCTCCCCAACTTCGTTGTATTTTGCGAAGTCTCGGATACACGCCCACAGCTGCCAAAACAGCTGAATATTTCAAAAGTAAAAGTTAGTGGATTTCTTTTCATTTTATTGACATCACAAAATTATGCTAGATTATTTTTGAATAAAAAGTATGTCTATAAAAACCTTTTCTTACGATATCTATTAGTAATACGTTTAATCCGGGAGATGTGAAAAGTTGTGGCAAGTGAACTGTAGTTTTGATCGACAGATGCCGAGTATTTTAGAAAACGTTATTTTGCAGAACGCGCCATTGATTTCGCTTCGTTTCTGGAAATAGCCAAAGAAGAGCAGAGTTGTGGAGATGCACTGACAGAGGTTATCAAGGCACTCAAGGGGTTGGACAGGTATTCCATACACTATTGCTCAGGCGGTAACGAGAATTCCTAGTACACAGCAGAAATGTAGACATACAGTATGACACCATAGTTGCCCTTGGCGACGAATGTTGCTGCTGTGTAGTATATGGGGACCGATCTTTCCAAATGAAGCCTTCACAGTGCTTGTTGCCATTGTAGTTAGATCCTGTTTCAGTTCGGTCTAATCGGAATTCATTGGCTAGTGTCGAGATGAAAATAAAACAAAGTGTTGGTCTCATACTATATGAGAGTATTCATCAAAACTGACTACTGGGATATAAAAATATTATCTATTTATAAAAAGTAGGTCATCTATTCATCCATATTTAAAAGTAATATATTTATTTACGTGACATCCATATTTAAAAGTAGTATATTTATTCACGTGACATTGGTTGACATTGGTTGCAGAACCGGCAGTCGAGCCATTCCGGTGCAGGAACTCCGTTCAGTTTTGTCCTCCATCGGGGAGAGAATGAGCCATCAGGAAATAGACTTCTTCCTCGATCAGGTTAGATATAGTCTTGTTATTCTTAGTGAGACGTTTACAGTAGGATTACCTTTCGAATGTGTACTGTAACAGTCTCAGTGGGAATGACCGGAACTATATACACGCCAATGTTGGAGAAAATCGAAATTCATCTCACAAAACGAATACTACACAGGGTGGGAATTGAACTACAAAGCAAGTTAAGTCTATATTGATTGATGTCTAATGTAAACAATTCCTTAAGGGAAGACAGTTGGGAACATATTTTGTATGAAAACCATCTAGAAGTCTATATTTCATATTTCATCATAGAAAATATAATATTTCATCATAGTATATCTCGTACATTTCACCCTAGCTGTTTTTCGATGTTCTCTGAAGTTCATTTCTGTATATTTACAAAATTGTAAATAACTATCATATAAAAAAGAATATAATACATTAGTATGAGAGTGCTAGTTGATGAAAGAATGCAAGTTACAGTGCTATGGTCTCACTCATGTGTTACAGGTGGCGGTCGGCGGCATTGTCCCACATCAGAAGCTCATCCAATTCATCTCCAAACCTTGATATATCAATACTAATAAATAAATGTATATAACAAATATCTTTTCATGATGATTATGAAGAAGTTTGTGTCTTTGTTACTTGTGTTATCTCCAATACCTTTCTCACTGCCCCCCCCCCTCTTTCTCTCTCTATCTCTCTCGCTCTCTCTCATCCTCTTTCTCTCCCTCTCTTCATGCTCTGCCCCATACTCCCACCTCTATCTCACGCCCTCCCTCCCTTTCGGGTTAAGCTATGAGGTCAGCCTAGCCACCATTTATGATACCTCTCTGTCCTAATATAGTTACCCGAACCACCTCTTCCACCCCTATTATATGCCTCGTATTAGACTACATTTCTCCTGCTCAATAGAAAAGCTCATATTCTTTATCTGCATACTTTATAAGAAACTTTGTGGGGAGCAGTTACATTCCACACGGGAAGGTCTTTTTCATGTGAAATATATGTTTCATAGCTACTCGAAAGATGCTAAGACGTGTTCTGTGTTGCCATGTCACTTTTTCGTTACAGTATACGAACAAGCAGTAGAACAAAAAAAACGCAAGTGAAAATGAAATTCCTGCCCCTACCTCCAGTAGTTTATAGTTGTTTTTCGGTAGCATGTCATAAATTGTGGCGTTCATCGAGATCGAACTGCAACAAACATTTGGTCACTCCCCTCCGCCCATCGCGTTTACCGTCCCAGCGAATCGTGCACTTTGCACACTTTCAAACTCTTCGCATCGTTTGGGTATCTCTTCACATTACACGGTATGGATGGGCTAGTTAAGCGCACATCAATGAATGTCATCTGTCATAGTCGCCATTTTAGAGAAGTTTAGGCCATATATGATTTTGAATAAAAACACCCCTTAAATTAGGGTTGTCACATTTTATTTTCGAATTCACATGAATAAGAATTGTTAACTCTTATTTCTAGAGAATTTGTTTGCAGCAAATGAGCGATGAGTTGATGGCAGCTCTCAGGGCGGAGGATGATGGGGAAACGGCGCGGATTCTGAGGGGCGGGCGGAAGGAAGACTGGTCCGTGGAACGACTTCTGCCCTTCGTCCTCCGGAAGTGTCTGCTGCGGCAGAAATGGGACGCCGATTGCCTCAAGTACATCACGCAGTGCTTCAAGTCAGTTATGCTCATCAATTCCCCCTTCCAAAATGTACATTTGTTTATTGTTTTGTATACATTTGTTTAACTGAGAGAGAGAGAGAGAGAGAGAGAGAGAGAGAGAGGAGGGAGAGATCGTCGTTGGAACATGATTGTTGAGTAGAGCGAAAGTAATGTGTTATTTGAAAAAGAGAAAGATTGCAGCCATACAAACCGAGGTAATCAACCTGCACAACAAGCTGTTCGATTGCTTTTTGATCACGAAGTTTTATTATATTTTCAGTTGCTTATCGGATTTGTTATGTCTGAATGAAGACGATCTGGAGTCCTGTGCGGAAATCCATCGTCTTTCTCTTCTCTTGGTCGGTTCACAGTTCATTGTATCTCTTTTTGATAACAACATCACTTCACAATGATCACACATGGTATTCAGTGCTAAAACAAGCTGAATAATCTCGAAAAAGCATGTAATGTGGGTATAATGTGTACTGTAATCTGGGGAGAATTAGATGATTCTCGCGTACCGTAAAAAACATAAGCGAATAGAGTAGAATTACCTACGGTTTTGTAGAAGTGACAGGACTTCAAATAGAAGATAGATTTCATGGGAAAGAGCGAGGTTACGGGTCACAAACTATATGGTACTGGCCCCAGCAAACAGTCAGCTAAAGCACAAGAGGTGCCAGGAATAAGTCATTCAAAATTAAAAGTCATTAAAGTAAAAGTCATTCAAAAGTAAAAGTCATTAATTCACTTTTAGTCAGGATTTGAAAATGACGAATTTTTTCGGAAACTTTATTTTTGATTCTCAACTGTTTCTGTACTTAATGACTTTTACTTTCGAATGACTTTTTCTTTAATGACTTTTAATTTTGAATGACTTATTCTGGTTGCCGCACAAGAGTGTTCCACTCCTTCTTAACAACCAACGCCTTTAAAAGCCTCTGAGATTTTTAAGATAGTCAAAATAATGTATAATGTGAATTAATATGTTTTGTTCCAACAAGTAACCTAATATACTTGTCTTATGATTGTGTCCCAACTTTCAGCAAGGCGTGTTCACCATCCAGCACAGTCACGATAATGACAAATGTAGCGATGACGTCATGATTTTATACAACGAGTTAAATGTTAGTTTCGCGTCCATCCTTCAGCAGAAAGTTCTCTATTTCAAGTTATTGGTTCAAACTATAATGTCTCTCACATCTAAACTCGTGCCATTTTTGGTGAACAAGCCCAAATCTCAGGATAATCTGTAGATATCTACTGTTACCAGGCACTCAAAAACGAAAGTCGGCTCAAATTATGATTCGATTGCGTGGATTGGCCAGAAATGTTGATAGTTTTCTTCTACTATTCTCAAATTTAGATAAATATAAATTTATAAATACTATTAATGGATCCTTTTTCAGCGATGCTACGAGACACATCGCTATGGGAAACAGTTCACATATCTGGTGACAGTCTGCCAGCGGAAATCCAGATTTGCCAATTTCCAAAAAGGGTCAGCATTAAACTACATTAAACATTAAACTATATTGATTTTTGGTTGAATTCAGTCAGCCAAGATATTGTAAAATGTGTGAAATACGCCCCCACTTCCACATTGCAGTATACCCTCAAATATGTTTCTCATTTTCAGAAGTGAAAAACTGCTCAACACTCTCAAGTCGCGGCTCAAGAAACAAGCCATTCCACTTGTAGACCATTTCATTAGTAATATGCAAATTTATTAATAATAATAAACATAATAACAACATTATCTCATCATGTTATGCTATTCATCCAGTTGAATGCAAATACCCAAATACCTTCAAACAATAGGAAAACAGTGGTGGCCATTATACCTGATCGGCGTAAAAGTCATATTCGATGAGAGTTATAATGAGCGGAATGAAGGAATTATTCAAAAATAGTTAGAAAACTATCCGTGATTTTGCAATAGCTACTATGCAAATCATCGACCCAGAAACGCTGGCAGCTGAGAAACAAGGAACATTTGCCGGCAAAATAAACAACAATACAAATGAGTATAGAAAGGCAGATGGGGTTGATGTGTGGTTGTTGAGCGGTCGCGAGTGGTTACAATCCGAAGAGGAACAGGTCCGAGAGCACGTTGTCGTTGAATGTTTCAGTCTCTCGCAGGTTGTGCAGAAGAGTGACCAGTTGAGAGGAGATCCTCTGCAAAACACAAACTATATTATATTATAGTAATAATAATAGGTTTAAAAACATATGTTACCCTATCAATACTAATTGTCAGTGTTTCGCCCGAGATTTTAAATATACACCGTTTGACCTGGCAATAAGACAATTTCACCATTACGTTCGCAAACGAGGTCATTTCAAATATAAACTCTTCAATTATCATTAATAAAACGTTCATATTTTTGCGCAGTTCGCATTTGAGATACCATCGAGGTAAGGTGAGATAAGTTTGTGTGATGAAATGGAACAAAATGTTATCGCTGTTGACAAACACTTGGCGATTTTCAGAAAGTGCTGCACTTATTTCTTATCCGGGTCGGTCCAGTTTCAAAGAAAATAAAAGCCAAAAGTAACCAGATATTAAATCGGACTATTATGTGGACCAATCCCGTGTCAACGGTCCTTGAAACTGCAATTTAAATTGTATTGCAGTTTAAAGGACTGAACCGTTGGGATTGGAGCACATAATCGTCCTTCTTCAAGAGAAAGACGTGAAGAGAAAGACGTAAAAGTGTGTTACCGTGACAGCGGTGATGATCATCAGCAGATGAGCGAAACGGGCGGTCGCCTCCTCCTGTCTGTGGTGGCTACGAACCAGCCAGAACAGCGCTCGTTGCACCGCCTCCCGACCACCTCAAAACATCACATACAATTATTACGTGGAAACATAGTTTTACCATTCTAAATTTTGGTAGGGAACGGTCGAAAAGACCAATACGCGTACATAGTTGAATATCAGCCCATGTCGATGAACAAGACTACACTAAATTAGCCTGATAACAGCAATGATCCAAAATTAGTTATTGCCGAATTTCATATATAGATACGGTAATAGTTTGTGCGTCTCGCGGTTACAGTTTGCGTCTAAACTAAAGACACTCACAGTAACGAATCGAAACCTTCGGGCGCTTCTTATAATACGTCACCACTTTGATGTTTTAAATGATACAAACACTTTTCGAATGTGATTACTGTGAGCAAAAACTTTCTCAACAAAACCTAATTGTTGCGTGATCAGACCATATTTAGAGATAGTTGAGAAGAGTGCCTCACTTGTTAGTAAGTCGACACTTTCTCGACTCATTCCCGGGGCATATGGGTCGAGAACCATGATGGCCTTCACAGCGGCAAACTCTGCTACCGTAATCCCTGCTCGGCGCATCGGAACTACCACTTGATCGATGAAATTCCGTCGTATCGAGCTGAGAAAAAATTATATGAATAAAAGAATCACTATCAGTGTGCACCCTACTTTGTGACCACTACTCTGCTCCTAATCCTGCCCGAAGTCGAGAAGAAAAAGTATTTAGAACCCAAAATAATCCGATAAATATCAATAAAGGAAGCAAATAATACAGAAATGAGTGAAGGCGAAACTTACTTGGTGCGAATCTCCAAGACGGTTCTGATCTTCGCGTCGTCAGAATCGGAGGAGAAAAGAGACTGTTGTGCAGCCAAAACGTGTCCGGAAGGAAGATATACTGTATCCGCGTCTTCCTTCTGTGCCGTGTGAAATGCGACGACGAGCACTAGGAAAGGCGAGAGACACTGTCGCACGACTGCCACCTGAACAGCACGGTAGCGGGTGGGGCGGTATACTGTACTGTCACTCATGGGAGAGAAGGGTGAGAGAGAGAGAGAGAGAGAAAGAGAGAGAGAGAGAGAGAAAGAGAAAAAGAGAGAGAGGTCCAACCTTATCGGGAACTCCGACGTCGGCCAGAGGTCGAAGGGTGTTCACGTAGTCGACCATGAGAACCGAGAGTCGGAGTACGTCTTCGCGCAGACTTCGTGGGGCGATCGGCCCGTATTGACCCTCGAACGTCATCTGCAACGATTCAGATGTCACATGAGCCTATATATACACATTTTTTTCCCTGAATCAAAAACATGCAAAATATAAGACCGGTTGCCCTTTAATGAGATGAAAAAATTTGTTTTCAACTATTGGTTCCTTCAGAGTTAGTTACCTACTCAGGCGAGCTGGAAAATTGATGCAGTTACCAAAAAAACCGATAGATACAAATCATTGCCGCTCAATGACCAAATTTCCACTTTACACAGGACATAGGTCACGCGCTCGTCCACTCCTACAGTATGGAGTTCAAAGGTATAGTCATTTGTTCGGTAGGTGATGGCATTCGGAAAACACTTAATATAGCCACCAACAACGAAACAATAAACGTGTTTCACTGCAAGTAATGTCCCATCGTCGCTTGATTTTCAGCTAAACAGTCAAGGAAAAACATGGTTCATGAGTTCTATAGTCTCCTACAATAACGAAACATCAATATGCAAATAACAAACCATGGTTCGCGAGTAAATGGTACACGGTTTTTCGATGGCCGTTTCAATGGACTGGTAGGGCGTACTGATGTCCAGCTGGAAATAACTCCATTCTCTTTCCACCCGCTTCGCAACAAACACATTCAAAGCAAACGCACACATCCTAATATTTTCATTGGTAACGAAATGATATGACTCGGAACAAGTTCATCCATTCAGTTGATTCATAAAAGACATGTACAACAAACGTTCAAACTTCTCCCCGATTCTTTCTATGTAAACGTCCCAAAGGCTGGTCTACTTGTTGAAAGAAATAGAGAATCAAAAATTAATGCAGCTGTTTTCCAGACACTGATTCATACTGGATTATCTGACATAGCACGGCGTTCTCAACAACAGCTTTAATAAATAACGAACTCGCGTCCTCGATTTCAGACACTCCGCAAATCATTCGCGTGGAAATAAGCGCGATACGCAGCGAATTACTGCAGTTGGATACAGTGTCCCGCCACGAAAACTTTGTGGACGGAGCCCAAAACAAGTTTAATCGCAGAAATTACTGTAGGTGAGAACGCCGTGCTAGTCTGGCCAGTCTCTAGAGTTAAACCTTAGTTATTTCTAGATAGTTTAGTTCGAACCTTCATTTGTCGACAAATGCCCTCTATCTCGAGCAGAGTATCCATGATCGTCTTGTCCATGGTAGAAGTGACCCCGTTGCCTCCATTTTCGTTTTCTATTCCGTTCAGAGGATGCGCGGGAGGATCCTGAACCTGCTAGAGTAATAATCAATAGTATAGTCTGTTTCGCGCTGTCGCAAACCGCTACACTGTCTTCGGCCTATTACAGCAACCGCGTTGCATGTGTGAAGAGTTCGGTTGCTTTCCAAGTGCAATGAGAGCAACCAAATTGCATTAAAAACAGGAAAATCTTCAAAATATGAGTGTTTGGTTGCATTAAAAAACAAAAGCAACCGAAATTTCTTGACACATACAACCCGGTCGAATTTCGGTTGCATGTGTGAACCGCCAGTATCTTCTACTTCGATGGTAGTTGTATGACGACTGCCACGTAGGAAAACCGTTACTTATTATAAAGAAAATGTGCAACGGAACAGATAGTAAGTGCAGAAGTATTGGGAAGCCTTTTTCCGTTGTCCTACAACGTCAATGTGCAAATGAGATGATGGCAATGTATACTGGAATGCGCTTCAGTGCAGAGTACGTATGCTAGAAGATTCCGGCACCTTCATCCCATCCTGTGTCTCTCGTTCTGTCTAACTGTTCCTCGTCTCTCACATCCCGGCGGGAGGTAAGAGCAGAGAAACAGCGTATATTTGAAGAGACGCAGGATGGGATGAAGGTGCCGGGATACTCTAACATACGTACTCTGGAGAGGAGAGAAGAGTGTGGAATGGTAGTAAATACTGACTCGACCCACCGGCTGCTCCGCGGGAGGGTTGCTCGCCGACTTGTGCGCCGCCCGCGACGGTGGAATCACGTACTGCGATTTGCGGGGATTTCTCTGACGACCGGTCTTGTCCCGGTCTGGCTGGATGGCTGAAACCCTCAAATACAAACTTCGTCACGTACAACTGAGCAGAGATGGGTGGTTCGCGAGTAACCAACCACCAGTAGCCATGAGTAACCATGTGTGTGTTGTGGGAAATGCGGTTCTTTACGTGATCAGTGAAATGACAAAAATATCGATACAGTAATAAATACAACTATACTACACGTACCGGCAGGGTCCATGCCGACACACAGACATTTCTCGAATCGACAGGCTCGACAGCAGTTGCGGTCACCTGAGAACAAACGCAATCACCAACATCAAACAGTACAGTTTAAAAATGCTCCAACTAGGTTTTAAGTGCAAAACAATCAATGAACTGTTGAATAAGTGTACCCAGAGCAGATCTGTTTGAAATGAACTCTTCACAAAGTAACTCTAAAGTAACATGAATAGAGCGGATTCTCCTAACTCACTCTGATCTATGACACAATTTCTTTCGTGACGACACACGTAGTTCTTTCCGCCCTGCACCTGCAATAATTCAATTATAAGACCCCAAAGGACAGTCATTATCATTTCTTCGTGCACCCCACGTGTTACACCCGTAATGCTACCTACCCCAACACGTGATCTACGCAAGAAGTTGAGCACTGTAGTTCGGTGAGCTGATGACTGCATATAGCCAATGCAAAATCTCAAAACGCAACCTCGTTAGAGAAGGAATACATCTGAATGTTTGATAAAAATGCACAAAAACCGAAAAATAAAAGAAGAAATTGGAGCGGCGATACTAACGATGCTCGTTTCGTGCGCCATCCATATCAAAACATGCGGATCAGTTCATTGTTGACACAAACAATGATAATAATGAAGGTACAATGCAAATATCTAAAAAGAAACTAACCGATCGTCTGAAGAATCCCTTGCAACCAAAACAGGCCATGACCCCATAATGACGTCCATTTGCCACACAACCACACACCCAGCTGGAAGAGGTGGAAATAAGGAACAAATTAGAGAGAGAGAGAGAGAGAGAGAGAGAGAGAGAGAGAGAGAGAGAGAGAGAGAGAGAGAGAGAGAGAGAGAGAGAGAGAGAGAGAGAGAGAGAGAGAGAGGAAGTCCTTTTCTGATCAATTCTACCTGAGAATCGTAAGAATTCGACAGATCTTAAAGGTTAGGTGAGAAGACGAAAAGATGTACACAGCATAAAGTGAGGTGTACAGTATGGTCATGCTACCGCAGTTTATTTGCGATCACTATATGTAAAGTGACGTGAAGAAGCATACCAAGTTGAAGTATGCCCGTACATTCATCGAATCGCGTATCTACGAAAAAGAAAGCAAAAGAAGATTGTCAACTATATTATATATGCTTTTACATACCCAGTTTTTGGGGAAAAAACTACAAAGAAACAAGAGCAGTATAAGTAATCAAAACTTCTTCTCAACTCCGTACTGTGGCTAGGCAAGCTATCAAAGTATGCACCTATTAATTTGAACGCACTCTAGAACTTTCATTTTTGCAAAATGTGAGCGTCGGAGGACGTAATATACTAATGTGCATATATAATTGCAGAAAATGATAAGGAGTTCAACGTTTTTCAAATTAACTTCGAATTTTTCGGCCACGCGGCCTACATCCAACCGATTCTTAATTTTTCTTCAAAAGCAATTTCTATTGCGAACGTTATTTTCACTTGTTACTTTTATCATTTTTGTCATACTGAGAAAATCGTAAGTGAAATGATTCAATTGACAATTATCTTAATATCACTGCCTTTTGCAGACCACCGTAACCTTTACGTAATTATTCAGTGCCTACTGATGATGAATAGTAATTAGTTGCAGCCATACTACGCGGGGGAATTTACAGTATTCTCACAATATTCTACCCTGTCTCTAGTTTCTAGTAAGATCTAATGAAGCTAAAACAGAAAACGGTACACTTGAACAGAGTTTAATTACAATGTATTACGATTTACAGCTATAAATCAGATAAAAACACTATGGATAAATCGTAGGACGGACCAAGACAAAGCTCCGTGCCGTATTAGGTTGTTGAGATTCATAGTAGTGTAGTTTCCTTAGCTGCTCGCCATTTCCATTTGCTCATAATACCAGCAGAATTTTCGTAAACAAGAGGAGGAAATGGAATGTGAAGCGGAAATGATCATTAGAAATGTTCTCTGATATACAATTGATACTTAGGAAACACCTGATTTTCACATTGGCAACTTCTATGGTTGGTCTGATTCACAAAATCAGATGAACAATGAACAAAAGGGAACTAAATGAATGTCAGAGACAAACTGTCAATCCAACATACACTCTAATCCCATCCTACTAGACTTTCTATTATCTATCTACTACGGCTCAGTCTAAATGCCAACCACCCACATCCAAACCAAACGATCAAAGTTCAAAACACACCAACAATAAATATACTCAAATCTACATTTTCTCTCTCGTCAAAAGAGTTTCATTTGAAACTTGTAGTATGAATACATTGCTATTCTTTTAATCTTTTGTTTCAAATTTCGAACTATTTAAAAGGTAGATGATGAGACAGACAGTTCTGTGTCGCGCCTCTAGACACGAAACGGGCCAGACAGACAGACTAGACAGTCAGGAATATCGATCGAGAGAGATGACCAACTACATAAGGGCAGAAGCATAATGCTGTCAGAGAGAAAACGAAGAGAAAGACGGAGAAAGGGAGAAGAAGAGTAGTAGAGAGAGAAAGAGAGAGATGAAATGATAATCAATCCGTGTTTTAGTTTTGCTTTCCCCACTTTCTACACGAAGGTTTTGCCGTGCGTGCACAGCATGAAAGCGTGTGAGTGTGAGAATAGAATTGAAAGTGAACCTCACCATTTCTCGGTATCCTGAGTATTGCTGTTGCTGGAGCTGGCCTCATCCGGGGTCGAGAACTCACTCTTCATCAACAGGTCCATGGCGAGAGGCCAGCCTGTTTTGTTCAACTGGTCCATTTCGTCACTCGCTCCGATGATCAAAGATCAGGCAAGTAGACACCGGCCAGACAGTGTGTGCGGCCGAGAGACGCAGACCGCGAAGGCCGTCTCGCCTGAAGAATAGAGGTCGTATACCAAGAGAACAAAAATCAATCTGGCCAGACGGATATCTAGAACTTCTAGAGCTATCTATATATCTACTCAATAGTTGTCTTCGAAAAGATTTTGTTTACAGAAATAAGATTAGGTAGTGGAGATTTACACATTAAACATAGAAATTATAAAAAAGATTGAACAATAAAAGTATCATCTATATATAATAAATGCATGTTGGGAAAGAAATGCAAAATAAACTAAAGCTCAGCGAGGATATTCATATTGTAGTCAGCTAGCAATTCGAAATAAAAGTGAATGAAAGTGAGAGAGCGCAAGCGACATATGAGAGCGGGGTGAAATAGACCGGTAGACAGAGAGAGAAGAGAGAAAGAGAGAACGGGGGGAAAGACCGAAGGAGTGGAGAGAGGGACAGAGAGATAGAGAAAGAGAGAGACAGAGGGAGAGAGAGAGGGGGGGGGGCATTGGGAAATTTGTGTTTTCATATATTCCAACACTAACAACAATCTTATTGTATTGCTTTGTGTTGGATTTCATTGATCCGAACATCCACCGATTCAATAAACTGAGAATATGCTTTTATGCACATGCAAACGTCTAGAGGTTTAGCTCATCAGTATATTCTGTACTTTTTCATTCCATTTAGTTCTGATGTTTTCTCATACATTCCGTCTATTGGAAAACGAAATCTAGGAAACCATATTAATCGCGAGTATCTAATATGCTCGTTGTCTTCGGTTGGTACGCCATGAAAGAACTGTTCCAGTTTTGATAGTCAGCCTAGACTTCAAAGTAAACGTGTTTACCAACAGATGCGCTCTGCTATTTATACGAGGATGAGTCGGGTGCCTCCAGAGAGAGAAGATAGAATAGTGAGAGAGAGAGAGAGAGAGAGAGAGAGAGAGAGGGAAGATAGAAGAGTGAGAGAGAGAGAGAGGGAAGATAGAAGAGTGAGAGAGGGAGAGAGAGGGAGAGACCTGTGGCTAGGCAGACATGTCTAATGAGTCATTAGACATAACTGCGCACGTACCCCTTATGCATTTGTCTGGTACCTTGGATACCAATCGGCCGGCCAGACATATCAGGTACAAATATTGCATCCAGCAAAGTCTTAGCGGCTAATTACTACCATCAGATGTAGTTGAAAGGGGGAGCAGTGTCTGAATCGTAGTACAACCTTCATTAACCTGATGAGGATTAGGGGTAGACGCGCGTAATAGCAACAAAGTCAGCGGTATACGGTAGGGTTGTTAAAGTCGAACTCGAAACTCGACTCGACGCGAAATTTCGCAGAACTCGAAAACTCGTTTTTTCGCCAAACTCGAAATTTTGAACTCGATTAACATCCCTAGTATACAGTATGCTAGACGAGCGATGTGTGCCCTTCGAAATTACGATGTCATGAGATGCGACAAATGCCTCATATACTAGAAGTGAAGTGAATATTCACGTAAAGTTAGTATTCTAATGAGGTATCGTATACTCTGTAGTTGCACGTTTCTGAGTTCTGCTGTGTTTACCATAGTACGTATGCTAGAAGATCCCGGCATCTTCATCCCATCCTGCGTCTCCTCAAACACACGCTATTTCTCTGCTCTCACACCCCGCCGGGATGTAAGAGACGATAAATAGTGAGGCAGAGCGAGAGACGCAGGACGGGATGTAAGTGCCGGGATCTTCTAGCATACGTACTCATGTTTCATGTGACTGTGCAATAGACTAACAGTATAGTCTGCGGAAAAAGGACACAACTGAGGTGAGAATGCTCATATTAGGACTATTTACCGCAATTTCCAATGTGCCATGAAGAAAAATAAAGAACCATATCAGAACCATAACTAGCCATTAAGTTCAGCTGCATCCATTCAGAATTTGAATGGACTTTTGAAATGTTTCTATTTCCGAAGCCTCATTTATTGGTCATTATTCATACTTGATGTTCTCGATGAAGTCACCCAGGCTGGAAACGAACATTTATGTCAAACCATAGTCACGTATGTAACGAAAGTTTATAATATAATTGAACGCGTGTGACGTTGCGCGTCGACCCCAGACGTGATGATTCAGTCTATAGTTCCGATCACTCCCACTGAGACTTGGCAGCATGCCAATGAATATTCCTGGCCGTTTTTCATCATTTTCGCATTTTCAAACAACTGAAAATCTCTGTTAGCGGTGGTCCAGCTCCATAAACATGTATATGTGTAAATGAAGAACACATATGTCTGCTCTGAGAAATAGGCAACCGAAATTCCTGGAACGTAACAATGGGTGTCAGTGGGAGTGAAATGAACTATACAAAATTCGCGGTGCTTTTGGCAATCTGTCCTTATTTCTTTGGCCCCAACTGTAGATGCTCTTCCACGTATATTCTTCTTCCTAAGAAAGGAGAGGAAAAGTAACAAAACACAAACGTCTGAAGACGGCGAACCCGCCGAAACGTCAGCACTAAATAAAACACAAATGCCGAGGTTCAAAGACGATAGGACATGGAGAATATAACAAAACACATTTCATGTTCTACCCTTCAGGGGTAGCTGCTGTTTTATTCGAAAGACAAAACTATTCTCAGTTTGACTATATATGTATCATTCTAGTTAGTCTCTGTAAAGCTGTGGAAATGACCAAATCTGGCACCTTTGAAACACAGCAGAATCATCGAATTTTGTCTAAAACGCCACTAGAAACACAGCGAAAAGAGCGAAATGATAGTGTTTGGGTTTCTCCTAAACCGACCCCTCAGAAAGGGACTCGGTTGAAAAGGAAAATAGTACCTAATCTGACATAAAGTATACCTAGCTACTGCAGTATAGAGTTAAGGAATATTGGGCCTCGTGAAATTAGACTTTTCACCAAGAAGAGAGAAAAAGAAACGAAGGCTTACATGCAAAAGGTGATAAATCTGGTATTAATTATTGATATTAGCTTTCCTTCTTCCCTCTTACCGCGAGAAGTTTGAATATGGTGTAGTACTATACCCGCTATGTCAGTACTGTACAGTACTGCACAGTTCACTTCTATCTGAACATTAACTTGTACAAACAAAAGGCGAGAAAAGTTTTATGACTCGCAAAAGAAAGAGACATAAGTTAGTAGTGCTCAAGATACTAGAAGTGAATGAACTAGTGACGTAGAACGTGAACGTGAGGATTGTGACCTTGTTAATTAACAGTCTCTAACGTGTTTCTCACGTCGCAAGTAGTAACGGAATTTGATGTGTTTCGCACATTTCATCTTTATCATGAAATAATTTGAATCGCATAGAACTTCCGAAGTATTCAAAATGAAAAATGATATACGGTTGTTATCAGTTGGAAAGACTAACAGTTCAACTACGCAGCTTCACAAATCAGAAATCGAATGATAGTTCAATGGACACCTTGGTTGACACCGAAACATAGAAAAAGAGAGAGAGAGGGAAAGAAAGAGATAAAGAGAGAGATAGTGAGAAAGAAAGAGAAAAGGAGCGGAAGACAGAAAGAGAGAATTAGAGAGAAATATAGAGAGCGCGAAAGAGGGAAGAGAGAGAGAACTATTTTTAAAACAAATAGTAGAGACCACGTGGACAACGAACTAAAACTCAGCAATCCTTATTGTCAAAAAAGTTTTATGTTGTACTACATAATATATACGTTAGGTAGTAACGTTATACTTCATCACTTCAGTAAACATGGTTGAAGTTGCATGCAAAGTGAAGAGAACTTGATCACCAAAAATGCTTTGCTTATTTAGTATCGCACGAACTCTTCAGTTAGAAAACAAATTATCCTATTGAAAGCGCAAGAAAGTAAATATCAGTGAACGACTTTCGATCAATGATCGAATGTCGCAACATGACTTTGATTTGGATATAGGATGTGGGAGGCTATTGGCTAGACAGCGCAGACTAGAACAAATGTTCTTTGAACCAGGACGCCCCGCCCCCCGTCGGGGTCCAATAGGACTACTCGCCAGGTAGGTTGGCACTGGGGGCGCCGACAACAACATACAAACAACAAACAAACACAAACAAACATGCAACAAACAGACGGATCAGCACACAAACTATCATGAACTAACGGAGGGACGGACAGAATACGATTGATCTGGAGCCAACTTCCGTGCATATGTCCCACAACGTTGTCATTGTTCCACAGAGTTGTCTTGTTTATTGGTCGACGTGTGCAATTCCACCAGTGATGTCACTTGGTTGGCGGAGAACACTTTTGAAGGAAAGCGCACGTGGTGTGGTTCGAAAATCACGAATCCCGCCCCCAACTAGTTCAGCAGTGATGTCTGTCTGCAGCCACCAAACTTGTTGTTAATGTCCGTGAAAATGATGCACTTTTTGTGAAAAAGCACATTTTGTGTGAATTAGATGAATTAGATAGAGATATTGAGGATGTGCAGAGATGACAATCTGTGGAAAGTGATGGAGGAACACCATATTGCACCAATATGACGTGAATGAATAAATTCTGAAATCTTGAGATAAATATTGGACTCAAAGGTTCTGCGAGTTTCAAATCTAACGAGTTGCAGTGTAAAAGTGATGTGGATGTCCGGGAGGGTCGAGGCAAGGCAGACTCAAGAGGTAGAAACAAAGTATCATGAACTAACGGAGGGACGGACAGAATACGATTGATCTGGAGCCAACTTCCGTTTATAATATGTCCCACAACGTTGTCATTGTTCCACAGAGTTGTCTTGTTTATTAGTCGATTAACTACCGTATGTGTAGTTTGCTCATATTGACTATCAGCTGAACTTGAGATGTGTATGGACATCCAATTTAAACTGAGACAGGATGCGTACACATGTAGCCATGGAATAGGTTAGTTCTCATCGGACAACTTTTTGAGCTGACTAGAAGAGCAAAGTCAAGATTCACAAACGTAACGAACGATGCACTCAATTGTAACCAGAATCTGTTTTTCTACAACTTTTTCACGGAAAGAAAAACACTTCTTCATTTACCTTTCTTCATCATTAAATATTTCTTAGCATAAGTGGTCTGTTCTAATTATTTTACGTACTCCGTCTATTCAAACTTAACATATTGTTTTCTGATGTGTGATAGTATAACGTGCTGTGTGCTGTCCACAATTCCCATTACAACAACATGCGTTCGAAAATCAGCGGTCAGAAAATCTGGTTATACTAGAAGTAAACTGAATAGTCACATACAGTGAGCATTCTAATGAGGAATCGTGCACTTTGTCATTGCACGTTTCTTAGTTCTGCTGTGCTTAACATGTTTTACGTCCCATTGTAATGAAACTTCGCCATGTCAACGTGAGTTCAGCTGATGAGCAAATCTCTCATATAATTGAATTTCTGTCATTTGTTGTCGTCGTTTTCTTTTCTTGTAACTTGTTTTCACCAGTTCGAAATAACAGTCATGTGATCAACTGAATAGTGACCCCGCCGAGTGTTCTTGGTTGACAGGGAAGAACGTTGTATTTCTCTCATGTCTTCATTTTCACACGTTTCGTGGTTTCGGTTTTTTTGGTCGGTCCTCGCTGGTTTTTTTTGGTTTTTCATTCTTCGAATCACTTGATTCAATGAGTATTCTTCTTATCCTTGTTCTTATGGTATCTGTAAATTGAATAATTCACGATATAGTTCAAATAGAGGAGTTCCAGGTTTTCCCGTTGGTGCTGCAGTTTCCAGTATTGTCAAATAACGAAATGACCAACGGTTGACTCCTGTTTCTTGCTCAGGAACACTATCCGGCTGGACTCTCACACTTCTTCATCCTATAGACGAGTAGCGAGATGAAACAATTCAATCTTCTCTGTAACTCTCATAAAGGGACTTATTCAATGTGTATATAGGTAAAATGAGCATACCGTCTGCCGACTTATAGAATATTGTCGGAATACATCCTGATTATGGCACAGAGTGGAAAGATGCCAACTTATCCACTTAGACTATCACGGTTTCACGAAATTACCAATGAAAACGTACTGATGTTCAGATTAACTTTTTCCTTGTAGTTTCCTTGCATGAAATAAGTTCGTCAGTTCTTTTGTAACCATAGTTTATCATAGTTTGTTTTTGTAAGCCAGCGGGCTATATGTAAAGCTCATTTCTTGACCATTGGAGAATTGGGGCATCTTTTAAGTAGACGGGAAAATGTTTAATCTCCGCTGCAAATCGTACAAGGAACGTAAGGCCAGCCTCGAACTGCAAAAAAGCAATAGGTTCACAAGGGATGGGCACGATTACTGAAAGCTAGAAATAGGTGAGAAAAGCACGTTATTCACGTGTACACACATCCGCGATTGGGTAAATTTTAACGATGCAAATCTTCGAATTGGGATGTTTCAACCTGTTTGGGACGGTTTATACTAAATACTGAAAAAATATTATCGTTCTCCCATGAAACTTTGATTTGGCTAGATTGTCACTGAGGAATGGTGCCTTTTTAGTTCTGTGATTTTGCTCCAACAAAATAAGAACTGAAATATGTTGTATAAGTTACATGACTTTCATTAAACCCTAGAATTTTCGTGTAGTGATGTTAACTCGCAGTTTCAGGACGAAACTAGTAGGAAGGAAAAACCACAAACCACTAAATGTACGAATACTTTTGTTCTTTTTTAAATGTAATTTTGCAATCAATATCCGATATACACATTTGACATCAACAGACATAGTGCCAGCTATATTGAGCGTTTTCTGCACGAACCAAAAGCAAACCAATTCTTGCCCAACCACGTGGTTTGTCCTGGGTACCAAACTAAATTCGACCCACACTGGGTGGATGGAAGCAATTGAAGGAATCGAAGTAATGGAGAGACAGTAATCACACAGCTTAGTTCGGTTCCGTGTCGTTTTGAGTACGGAACGGGTCCGTTTCTTACCGAACAACTTCATTTCGGAAGAGTTGGTTCGAATTTGGAAAGATTAAGAAGTGGGCCCCATCGGTACGTACTGAAGAACGGTTTGAATCATGATAATGTGGAGCGACAACCGAACACCGAGCACTCGACCTTATTTAGTTGTTTCAATTTATTCGGTTGTAATGTATCGTTTATTCTTCCATCAAACTGATAAATAAACATTGAACAACCAAGATGGCCTTTGCCCTCTACCTATTCCCCTGAATAAATGGTGAATAGCGCGGGCGCCTGCTTCCACAAAGCGACTTCCAAGAAAGTATGACAGACCTCACCTAATTCAGTTTTTCACTTCACACTACAACTTTGTCATTTCGGAATTGTATCGGTGTTCTCTACTTCCATCGATGATCTGAGGCTGGGCTGGCTGATCTCAGCTATCCCCTCTTCGAACATATACGTCCTCACTGTTCACAAATCCCATGGAGACAGGAGTTCCGCGAAATAGTGCGTCGAGGGTGAGAAGCAGAATGGGAAAAAGATTGCGGGATGTTCCAGCAAATCGCAACTGACAACATTATCTGGCTACTTTTCAGCTGTTGATTCTGTCGCGACAGAGCATGAGCTGTGATGAAGGTAGTGTGTTTGTAGCTACCAGTGCCAACTTCGGGAGCAACTGCAGGCCTCGCATGGGCGAGTCCTTGTGAAGGTGGAATGAAAAGGGGGTCTCTCCGAGAATCCAGTGCGGAAGATTATCTCAAGTTTCCTGTTCCCTGTCAATGATATTTTTGCACAGTTAGAATCAATTCACACGATCGTAGGCAAAAACTGGCCACTGCTCTGATAACTTTCTTCAATCCAGAATACCGAACTACTTTCCTGACTTTCCCACTATACAGTACATTTCACGACTCAAACACGGGAGTTTTACACATTGAAGTTCGCACACTGTTAACTGAAACACGCGATGAAAACAGCAACAAAATTGAATCACGGAAGAATCTACCACTCAACTAATCACTTAACCAACTTATGCATGAAATATTCGGTCACGAATTGCAAGTAAACGTTGGCCTGATCAATTTTTTTCCCTTAAATCGGACTTTTGTTGTGGTCCACAAAGTGTTTATTTTATAAGAATTGTGCGGAGATCTTTGTACGAATTCAACCCGTACCACACTTTGCAACAGTTTTCAGAGTGCTCGCCAGTAATGACGCCGACTATACTAGAAGTAAAATGAATAGTCACGTGAAGTTAGCATTCTATTGAGGAATCGTGCACTTTGTAGTTGTACGGTACTATTCAGCTGTGTTCAACATGTTTCACGTGACTGTCACATTGATTAACAGTGTATATAGATATATACATTCGAGCATAACACGGTAAAACGTCATGTCTAGCATGTCTAGACAACAATGACCTTGCCCCTGCACAAACAATACGAAACCACGTTGTGCGCCGCGACGACTAAACTATAATGGGGATTGTTGGTTTCGATTGTTGAACCGAATATGGGTGGTATGATCTTTTACCATTGAAGTTCTACACCACCAATGAGGGGGGTAAATAGTGAATGTCGAAGTTGAATTTCGACCCCCCCCCCCCCTCTCCTAGATTTTCAGGTTTTAGGTTGGGTGGGGGGTTGAAGTGCTACGGTAGGGGGGGGGGCAATACTTTTCCCGGGTGGGCCACGTTGTGGCGGGTTGGCCGTTTTCGGATTCCGGTAAATAAATTACAATCAATTCGCCACAATCTCGCGGGAACTTTTCCAAATAATACATGGTCAGTTATGATCTCTAAACGCCGAAACGACCCAATGAAAGATGAATTCACCTAGGTGGGGTTGTTACTCTCTTGACCATTATTGATATCCGACAGGAGGCCGAGGTTCATCAACGACAGAACGTGGAAACAGTCTGCGGTGATGGCGAAGCGTACCACTGAAATTTTTTCTTTCTTTCACACTCTGACTATAACTAATTGAAATTTTTACTTTATTTTGTTTGATTCCTACTGAGATTTGTTGGAAAACTTACGAATAGCTATTCCTTAGAGCAAACAAGATTTTTCTGGAAAGTTCTCCTATGTACCTGTTAGAATGAAGAGGTAGAAGCAAAAACAGAAACTTCCCATATTTTTGGAAAAACTCCCGCACCGTGAATATCAATCTGGCAATTCATTGACACGCTGCCGATATCTCTGTGGGAATGGCGAGAACTATATAAATGTTACCGTCAGATGCCAGAGAGAGAGAGAAAGAAAGAAAGAAGGAGAAGGAGAGAGGGGGAGAGAGAGAGAGAGAGAGAGAGAGAGAGCGATAGAGAGAGAGAGATGAGTGCTTTCCCCTACAGGAATGGCTGGTGGAAGTATTCCGCTCGTCTTCACTGGCACTCATCCCAGGTCCACTTGGGCATCAGAAGTACTATTTTCTCGCAGGAAAACTAGCGTTATTTTTTCAATATTCTCCAGTTCACCTATTCAAGAACTCTGCTTCTATTTTGGAATGAACTGCGCGACAACAACCGCCAACAAGGCTCTATTCAAATTTCCGCTCGAGTGTTGCCAGACGAAGATTGTCAATTTAGATAAACACACACAGCGTTTTTGAAAACAGCCGATTAGTGTCTGAATGACACTACCCAGTTTCGACCAAAGCACACTCCACTCTCTGAAACAATATGACTTGTATTTTCACCGGAAACTTTCCAGGTATATCGTCAACATTGGGATACACAAGTTTAAATTCCGGTAAATCTACCAGTTATCAGAAGGTTGTAAATCTACCAGTTTTTTGCGCGCCTCAACGGGATCGGCCATTCCACGTAAATTTTCCACAAATGGTGCAGAGTTCCCTAATCATAACATACTATATTCTTTCTCATTCCGTATTCCGACTGAGACTCCTACAGTGGGAAAAGGGTACTTCCATTGCGTATATGTTACGTCAATGTAATTTTGGAAAGTGTCCGAATTTGGCATTCACTTATGAGACTCTATCACAAAGAGTGTCTCGGAAGATTCTCGCTAAAGTTAAAATTAGCATTAAAAAGCTATCATTGGAAAATTTGAATGTGTACTCTCAATAGGAGTGGTTTCGACTATATTGTATGTCATTCATGTTTTACATAATACTCATAAATCTTCGAAATGTTAACACAGAAAGTGTCAATTTAATATAGTTATAATATAAAAAAAGAGAGGAGTAAAAGGTTCTGCGTCTACCCCCTAGACTCTTCCCTTCCGTTCTGGGAATCTTTGAATAAAACTGACGAATAAACAAAGAAAAGAATATGTGTGATTAAATATTTCCGATTGAGAGGAATGCGATGGTGACATCATCTTTCAACCATAACAGGACCGTCATGTTTTCTCGATCATTGAGGTGGTTGAGAGGTGTTTGTGAAATGCGAATATGACTGGCTGGATTGGAATGAAGGGGGATGAGTAATGCACGGAGAAAGACTGCAAAACAGTCCTCGTCCTCGAAGTAGGACAGGTTCTGTAGAGTAAGGCCGAGAAGGGAAATGGGATAGAGGGAGAGAGAGAGAGAGAGAGAGAGAGAGAGAGAGAGAGAGAAAGAGAGAGAGAGAGAGAGAGAGAGAGAGAGAGAGAGGGAGGGAGCAGAGCGGCCCGCAGTTCAGAGAACGAAGCCAGTCCCATTCCAGGTATCTTGTTGTTTCCCAGGCCTTAACGTGATAGTTATGCTATTGAATGAATGTCGAGTGACGTGTGGCTGACTGGGAAAAACGTCATTTCTTGGGCTCTCCTGTACTCAATTTCACACATCCCACGTCCGTTTCACTTATTTTTAGTACTGCCCGAAACGCGTTCAGGCATCGCCTAACACAACGCCCCTTTCTCTAATTTGAAATATTATGTTAGTTCGAGTGGCGAGCTGATTTACATTTCTATTTACCCTCTCTAGCATTTCGTTTTTGGTTAGCCCTGAAATGTGGAGCATATTCAAGAGTGTCTTATAATTGGAGAGCCCTCTCCAGTCCGGCATTCCCAGATAGCATTCCATGCGACGAAACCCAGTTCGGTATAGTTCCGTCACTTTCAAATGATACTTTATTATGCCGATTATGTCTCTTTTCACCGTGTTAAAGTTGAATACATTTTTTTGTATAAGCAATTGTTCACCGTGGTCACAGCGAAATCTTCAGATGTGTTATTGGAAAGCCCACCTTTTATCTGAGAAACATTCCTTCAAAGTTTAATAGGCTCAGGCTCCGAAGTAGCAAGAGAATGATGAACACGTATTTAGTTCGACCCATCAACGATTTTTAAGTTTCTCAGAGGGTCGGTTTCATTAGATTGAACCCCTCTAAGACGAAAAGACTTACTTATCGTCTACTTGCGATAAATTGAGATAAATGGGCATTGCGTTTACTTCCCTGTATGTTTTCAAGCTCGAACGCTGGTAGAGGTGTTAACTATAACTATAACATCGAAAAAAGTGTCCCAAATCCATTTTGTTCAAATGAATAACCTGATAGACTTATGGCGTGAATGGGTGACAATTGAGCTCAAGCGCGTTAAGCTAAAGCCTCAAGTTGAAACATTAACAGAGAGTTCAACGTGTCACAGTGGATAGCTTATATGAATAAACTGTGTTTGTGAAAGTTTGGAGAAAAACAATTCATACAGTTTTCAATAGGATACTTCCGCTCAATGTGTTGAAGCTTAATCGTCACTCACTCATGCCATATTGTTCCATAGTAAATGTAGATGACCTCGTGTTTTTGTGTAAATAACTAATGGATTAGTTTTATTTGGGCTGTTTGACATATCAATTCTCATCTGAGAATGACAAGGTGGATAGAACATCGCCCTCGAGAGAATATCCGACACCACAGAAGTTAAATGGACTACTCAAACTTTAAAAGTTCTTTCCCATCATGTTTTGGAGCAAATATAACTAGAATTATGTTTTGTAACGGTCTTTTCCCATTATACACTGTATATTAGGACCGCTCTTGTAAAAGCAAACCAATACAACCTATTTTCCTCTATCCCACTGGGTTTTAGTTTGATGCCGTTGCTTTTTGGTAGTTCGTAATTTTTCGCATGTAACGGAAGAGACTCATCCATGGTTGTACAATCAGTTGCTATAGTTCCGGTCATTCCCACTGAGACTTTGGCAGCGTGCCAATGAATGTTCAGGGCTATTTTTCACCACTTTGGAGTTGTTCAAAAAACTTTAATTTTCTGTCATCGGTTGTTCAGTTTTACAAGAACACGTCAACAAATTTTTTTTTGGAATACTCATGTTTGCTCTGAGAAATAGTCACCCGAAAATCTTGGCCCAATGCCAAGGAGTCTCAGTGGGAATGAAACGAACTATAACAAGACTTTTTCCGCGTATGCCCACATTTAGCACAACTATAGCAACTCCATCTAGCAAAACACCTGCTCTAGCTGAGACGGAGAGACCGAGTCGTGCGCCAATATTAATTTCTTTCTGTCCATCAAGTACGGTGCCTGATAAATTCATCGTTTTTGAATCTCAGTTAACAATGAACGGTACAATTTTTGAACATTCAATGCGTATGAGAACTGATATGAATAAAGGATGGTCGACTACTAATCCTCGGTCCCTCATTGGTTGCACATTGAACCCCGAATGCCGAGAATACTCCATTCACAGCATAATTCATCATCATGTTTACCGCTCTTCGTTCTCCAAATACATCCACTACCGCTGATTATACCACTCGAAACACCCTTCTCAAATACTATCAATTAATTTTCCGAATTTTAAATTACGCCTAAGTGGTCCCCAGCACTAAATAGCAAACACAGCAGAAAAAATACCGCGTCGATGATTTCACTTTTTTGTTGGTATGTTGATTTCGCTGTGTTATTTTGGGAGTTTTGCGAATTGGAGAACAAGAACTCAGATTATTCTGCTGTGTGGGTAATCGATCTCAAATTTGTTCACCTTCTATTTCTATATATATATATATATATATATATATATATATATATATATATATATATATATATATATATATATATATATATATATATATGTTCACGTGTGATTCGAAAAAAATAGCATTCCTCGTAATGGCGAAGAAGCGCATTCATCGGAATACACCTATGTTTTCGAATGGGAAAATATATGTATAATTTGTACCCTTGGCCGACAATTGCACCCGAATACGTTTTCTGTCACGCAATGCGATACGGTGCCTTCAATTCATTGCGTCCCTATTTCCACCTGCCCCACTCATTTTCATGGCTGTCAGCAGTCCCGACCTACAAGTCCCACTTGCAGTTCAGACTACAGACGAGCACTGTTCACCATGTTTCGCTAAAAACGCAGCAGTTCCCAACCACAAACAGTTAAAATAGCACGATTTCGTGGACCAATCCCGAGACATCGGTCCTTCAAACTGCAATTGAAAATGTATTGCAGTTTACAGGACTGAAGCGTGACGATTGGTCCAGATAATCGTCCTTCTTCAAGACCTGAACACGAATTACCGCTTTGCCTTCGCCTCCTGAAACAGTACAGTCATAGGCGACCTGATTTTCCACAGATAGGGGAAAACTATTCTTCCATTCTACTCATGTTCACGTAACCCCCATGTGTTGTTTCGCTCCAGTGGTTTCCGTTTAACTGACCTTCAAAACAGCAGATGACGTCATATTGACGTAGAAGATAGGAAGATTGATACTTCGTTTTGCCGCGAGTGCGACATTGCCAGAGGGGCGCAGCTGCCCTTCGCCAACTACATTTAGCAACTCTCAATTAAAAGGGTATTTGTGGAACCGACACGGTACCAACCGAATGCCCTCCTTCCCCTGCATATTTGTTCGTCTTCTGTTCCCGAATTATTGCCAACGGTTCGCTAAGGCAATTATGGATGTCACATTTTGGCTTCCTTGTTGCTAAAGATATTAGCATGAGTCTACATATCCAATCAGCACATTCCGAAACTCTTTTTATAGGCCGAATTATTTGTTGATAATCGAATTGCGACGTCAGCAAAACATAGGATGCATGCAATGATTGACGATGGTCTGAGATGAACGCCATGAAAGTTCAGCTAAACTCTTCGAGCAAAGTCAAAAAGTAGAAAAGTTTGCACATTTTGTGTGATAAACGTTTAATTTAGGAAGTGATCCGAACTAGCGCATTCATTCATGCTGCCTCTCTTGATATTATATCTAATTAGGCCACTCTACAAATTTAGCCAGTCATTCAATCATCAGATTTTCTTGAATGCTATAATTCCATTAAGATGTATATTCAAATCTCTCCTTCGCTCAGTATAGCTGGAGTAGGTTACTGTATTATGGAATACCTGTAAAATACATAGAACCGAGCTAAATGTTCTCCACGTGCGCACTTTGAGAGTTTCGTATTCTCTTCTTGTCTCTTTCAATAGAGGGACATTGTAAGAGTGGACTAGAAACAACTCTGACCAGCCTGAATATGGAATAAGGCATTCTGACCACTCAGTTGTCAACCCAGTCAACCCACTATGTCTCGACTCGACCCAGTTACAGAATTACGTCAAATGTTGGTACGTTTCCTGATGGGAGGAACGATTCCGACAGTTTTGTAGGCGTGGAAGGAGGGTCATGGATCATTCTGTTGCATTTCCTCAACTCCCTGGTGGAATGATATATCACTCTTTTCGGGACGAATTGAAAACAGCAGAAAAAGATTCGAGGAATTATTGCAGCTGGAAAAGGATATTGCTACCTCCGACCCCGTAACAGGAATTCGTCCAGATTACTTCTGACAAACATTATGTTCTGCTGTGTTTTGGTTGAACTGCGCTCAGCTCAGGTTGTGTTCACATACTATGCAACTGCCTAGAACTGAGCGTAACTTTTCTTTGAACCAGTTTTATGCACAAAAATGATCGAACAACAGAACTTGAACGAATTTTTTACGCGATTGACAACTAGTAATTGCGGAAGAAATTTACGATTGGTAATTATTTTTCACCCGGAACTAAGTAAGACATTGAATGACAACCGATAGAGGGAAAACGAGAATAATGATAATTGGGTTTCGGGGGAAATACTAAATTCTAACTCTAAACTCTTTAAAGGGTTTCGGGGGAAATACTAAACTCCAATATGTTCTCTGCTGTCTCCGTGTAGTTTTTTCTTGCTAACCGACGATGACTTCATTGTTATTCTGATCCGAAGTCATCAGAGTTCATTCAATTAAACATTTCAATGAACCGCTTTCTGTTCTATGATCTATCAAGCGCCTTGTGATGAAATTTTGTTTTAGTTATCACAGACCGAGAATACTATATGTACCTCATATTTCATGAAATATCAGTTTTGATTATTGAACCATTCAGCTTGATGAAGTTTGAAACCGAAGTTGTTTTCTGTGGTTTGCTAGAAATCGCAGTTGTTTCTATACCGGATCGACAAAACGTTCTCTTTCTGCCACACCAACTGATATCTACATTGACAACGTCTAAACTGAACCGAACACTTCAGAATGGTTATAGGAAGCAAAAATCAGCTCACACCTCACACGCACTGACTGAAAATTGATTGAAAATATAACAAAACGCGTTAGTTTCAAGACATCAATTAGCATTCGAAGATTACAAACAATCCGAAAGAGAGCAGAAAAGAGAAAACGCTTCTTGTCACAGCTGTTCTTCAACCCATTCCTCAATACCTAGTAAAGCATAACTCCATTGTGATAGTATACAAGCAATGTAATTATTATTCTTATTATCACTATTAATGTTTTTATATACTTACTAAGAACCTGATTATGTGAGAATATTTCTGACCTCTAACTTCTGACCATCTACAACGTACTGCTGAACATTGCGCTGTCGCGAATAGCCAGCTACCGTGACGAATGGGTGAATATTATGAAACAATGCTACAGTAGCTGGAATATGCTGGCCAGCGCATGTCGTTTAATTATTGCGTTGGTTTGTTAAACGTGGGTGGACTCTCAACCGGAACCTAGTTATCAATCTGGGGGGACCTGCGCGGGTCCCGCCCCCTCACAGTTTATATGGGGACTCAGGGGCGGGGACTGAGAAGGTGCTACCACGACTGTCCGGCAGTCGGTCCCACGCCCCACAGAGACAATACCCACTTGTCCCTTCCTTCCCTGTTTCTATTCTACTCACATTTTGCCTCTTGCCAAGGTGCTCGCCACACTTTTTGATGCTGAAAAAAAGTAATGGCATCAGACTCCACTGACACAGCGAAAAATGCCGAATTCTTAAATGCGAGATGTTAAGAATGAGGTTCTATTTTGTATTGGGTCAACTGAAGACTTTGTGATGAAGTTCAGTTCAAGGGAGTTTGGCATCAACATTCGAGAACTAACTTCCGGTCTGACTTTCGTTTCCGTAGTCTCGCATTCTCGGTATTTCATAGTTCCAATCTTGGACGAATTCACCACACTCTCCTATGATCCTCTAAGCACATGCCAGCTGTTTGCAAAGTTCAGAAGAATTACATATGTTCAACGTTGATTTGTGGAGTTTCGTTTGATTGGTTGGAGGGAGGCTTGGGGTTGAATTATTGATTCGACGTATATTTTGCGACCCAGTAAAACGCAAGATCTCGTTTTCAGGCCATATACCAAACGGGCGATCATGTCTGAGTTATATTCTAATCTGGTTGTTCATTAGAGATGGACACTTACGACTGAAACGCATTCGGATCAAACTACAAAGAATAAGAACCACATTCAGCATTTTGCCGCCCTTTCTGGGACGAACCTCTAGTCGTAGATCATTTTACTGTGACCGTGTCGTGTAATTCTCCCCGTAGATACAACTATCAGCGATTTCCTGTGCCTGGTAGTCATCAAATCATAACACTCATTTCCCCTACTTCCCTACTTTGTCTATCATCAGTAGTCAAGTGGTAGCTCGCCTGAAAACGAGTCCACAGTACAGCATTTCGTAAGTTTCGCCAACTTTCACAGATATCACGTATGCGTTTTCTACGGCTTCTTTTAATCTCACAGAGAAGGCATGACCTATAAGAAATAATCACTTTCTCTATCTTTCTCTCTTTCTATCCCTCTCTCTCTCTTGCTCACTAAACACTTCTCATTCGTTCTTCCTCTCACTTTTCCACGTAAAAGCTCCGCTTGGAGATAGATGAAGAATGTGGTATCATTTGTGTGGCAAAAGTTTAGAAAAAAGTGGTTTAAGCAATGAGCAATACGATCTTCAGAATTCAATGATCAGGGGGTTGACAATACACGCAACAGAAGCACTTATATGTTCTTTCCTTCCCTCTCACCTCGAAAAGTGCGGAAACAACTTGAACACGGTTGATTAAACTGTGACTGCGAACAACTTCGCTAGCGTATTACCTTACTAGTATTCACTCGCTTTCAGATGGTCAGCCTATTGTTATTCCAAACGCCACGACTTTTCATTATACTAAAAGCAATAAACGTTTAATTTTGTCGGTAATTCCAGTAGCTTTGTCAATTATACTTCTATCAAACGCACCAAATGACATTCCGGGTGCCTCATTGCTACGCTCATTCGCCAGATTGCGCTACTCTTTTCCCCATCCCTCTCTCTGTGTATTTTTCTCTTTCTCTCGCCCTCTCTCTATCTTCCCCTTCTCTCTTTCTCTCTTTCTCTTTGTCTCTCTCGATTGGTGATCAACATTCAGACAGATCCAGAGATGATCGTATATTACTGCAGTTCTGATGCAAACCTATTTGCGAGCCTATTTACTCAATTTGATGTTTCAGTAGAAACTTTCAGGAATGAGTTGTATTAAAGATTGAATCAGCCACTGAGAACCTATTCGTAGCCTTTTTCGATTAGATACATAGCATCACTAGCGTTTCAATGGTAGCAGTTAATAAATAAAGAAGTGGCCTCAGTCTTGCCCATTATTCTCATTCCGGAAGTACACCAACAGCCACCGTAAGCCCCAGCATTATGTTCTGTGAGTTCGGTCAGAGAAAGCACACTCCCTCTCCTGGTATACCCTGTGAGAGACCGTCTTCTTCGAGTACTTTCCGATAATTCCAACTACATGATGGAAAGGTTCATAGATCGACTAGTGTTTCATTGAAAATGTGTCTATACTTCACTCCATTACCCTCATTCGTTTCTCCATTTAATTATGTGCCAAATGCAGATAGGCGCACTTTATTTTTCCCCATTACACACTTTAAATATATTGAGCCAGTTCTGCTGCGAAAGACGTTTACACGGATTTCTCGTTACTTGTTAGACCTGTCAAGGTTGTCTGAACGGCTTAGGTGTTACTGACAGCCTGTTGGATGCTGTCGTGAGAGTCTATTTTACCTGCATGTTTCGCGGGATATCCCTGTTTTGCACAGCTTCTCAATAGGAATGTGTTGGGAGTTTATTCTCTTTACGCTTTTGCTGTGTTTATAGCTTTAGGGCGTTTTTCTGATGTGTATCTGATGTGTAAAAATACAGTATGTTTCTAACTAAAACTCAAACTCAGTTCGAATCACGTTTTCAGTGAGTTTAGATCAAAATATCTCAGGTGTAGAAGAATCTTTCTTCGTAACATGCTCAGCCTCTTCACAAACTGAAATGAACTAGAGTTAACAATTGCTTTTCTGAGAAGGTGTTATATATGAGGTTAATAGTGTGATTTTCACTTAGGAACTGGATCATATGTTTAGGATACACTCTATATTATAAGAGGGGCGACAAAATTAGGTGCCACTTCTTGAATAGCCCCCCGCAAACCAATATATATGCAACAAATAGGGCTGCAAATTGGCGAAACTGCTGAAGGGCATCGAATCCACAAAAGATCAAATCTAAACTGAGACTGAAACCGAATCGTTATTCTTCACTCGTCGTATTCAGAATCCGAAGTGTGGATCAACCGGAAACGTGGTTGAGAGAGCTGCGTGCAAGCATTTTACACATCACAAGTTAGTCCTGTGAAAGTATACCAGTAGTTCTTCGGATAGACGTTTTCTATTAGTAGTCCACTGGGGACTTCCTGACCCAACGTAATGAGGATGGTCGTTCCCCTGCTCCATTCAACAACTTTTGGGGCAACTCCAGAGTTTTCTATCACGAAGATCATCATGGTAACGGCACCTGGGTATACTTTGTTTTATCAACTTTTAACCCTCTAGCGTAATATACTCAAACTTCCAGGTCAAAGTTTGGTATGTTGGCGTTTTCAGATTTTCTCCAAATTTTAATAGTGTTTTCTGCACCTTTACCACTTCAAATTTTGAAGGCTTGAAATCAAATTAAATAATCATTCATTGTAAAACGCCTGCTGAGTAATTGACGGATTACTGTAGAAGGACATCGATTGGTGGAACAGAGTATATATCGTAAACCTGCGTCTTAGATGTATACCTTTTGCATACGTCACTTTTACGGTTGAAAACTACCGCATTGTAGTTCATTAGACGTCAAAGTGATCCGGAACTTACATTTTTTGCAACCGCAGATTAGGAAAGCTTAGTTTCCGTATGGTAGCCGATAAACGAATGAAGCGGATGATAATTATGAGAATGTCTGCTAGTTGGAATCCACCTATACTGAATTCAATTTCATCACGGATCCTAATTCCATTACACGTGGTCCAATTCAACAGCGAAGATTAACGATGATGCCATATTACGTAGCCGTACAACTAATGAAGAAATAAACAAAGATTCGTCGGGGACATTGGCCGTTAATGAGATGTTTCCCCTGTTAGCTGAAAAGTTTTCGCAACAATCTGAGACTCGAGAATTTGCGTTGAATAAGTTAACTGCTGGCGAATTCCAAGTTACCGAATATCTACCTCTAACAATGACCGAACCTAGCCGAAATGATTGGAAGACGATATGAAGCATTATGTTATTCGTGGAGCACCGAGCCAACGGAAAGATGGTGTTTGTAACACATAGATTGCTACGCATCCACGCTCTGCCATATTTCGAATGAGTGAATTTGCTGGGATTATCAACTTGACATCAAATAGCTTTCTTCCGTCCTGCTTTGACCTACCGGAATTAGTTACGCATTTACTGGTTTTTGATATTTGTTTTCCATTGGCAATCAGCCACCCATGCTGTATGATGTCTCAAACTCTCCTCTCAAACGGTATGAGTCGTTATTAATCTGAAGTGAAGCGAATTGTTAGACTGAATTTGTTTTGTCTGGGATTGTATCACGTCATTTCAGGTAATAAAGAAGGCAGATATGCTACAATCTATACCCATGTTGAGACTATTCGCCTTACAGGTTGGTCAAATACGTATTTACATCCTGTTAGAACAGTAACCGAAAATAAGATACACTTAGTTTCTTCCTACCACCCTTCATGAGGTAATTTCTCACAAAAACGTACACGCGAGAACGGTATTGAATAGGAACATCTCGACACTTTTTGAAAAGATCCACTCAAAAACATGCAAACCGAAAAATGAACTCGTACTGTACGAGAGCGTGGAAACGATTACACGTTCCTTACTTTGTACTTATTTCAGATTTTCGTGTGTTCGCTCTGTGCTGCCTACCCTTACATTGTGGTGCCTTCCTCGTCGTAAGTTGCTCACAGACAAAACGAAAACACAAAATATCTGTGTAAAGTGAACACATTTTTCTCACGTTTGGGGGAAACCCGTTGTTTTTGCAAATCTAAGTTATACGTTTGGTTGAAAAAGGGGAAATTCCTATAAATTTACCGAGGCAGAAACGGATTTCTACTAAGCTAATAGCACCTAAGAATGTTTAAAACACTAAACTCGTTCTCACAAACTTTACACGACATGAATATTTTGCTGGGATAAACGTTTCCTATACTTTCTCGTGAACTTCGATAGACCATGTCTGATATGGATGACGTAGATTTGTGCCCCCACGTCTTGAGTTCGAACAGTGGTTTTTGAGTCAACTTAACGGGCAAATCCGTCATTAGTCGTGAACGCTGATAGAGCGAGCCAATTACGGATACGACGGATCAGACACAGTTTACAAAGGTTGAAATCCACCTGCCGAACCCCCACAATAGCATCTAAATATAGTTCTCATAATCCGTACGCAGCCTCCTGTGGTGTACAGATGCAATTTCTGATGACTACTTTCCGGGGAAAGTATTGACATTGAAGAAGTATACTTATCCAACTACTGTTTGAGGTTTTTCATATATTTACTGCAGGGAACTTTCCAGCTCTTACTGTGAAATAGAGCGTGGCGGAAATTATTGCCGCTAACAGCAATAATCTATCTACTGTAGCAATCACTTAATTTTTCGCACAGTTCACTCAGACTGAATACTCAATTTTAACGGGTGTTGATTTCTCGAGAAAAATGTAATACAGATGGTCAGCTTCTACGCTTTGAAAAGTTTTTGTTATTGAAAAAAAATGTTATTGAAGTTTGTTCTACATACCCATCGGAGATAGCGTTAAGTTCGCATCATTTCCCAACTGGACTTGGGCAGCTTGCCAATGAACTTTCAAGGCAGTTTTTGAACATGTTGAAATACTTCAAATCAATAGAAATTCATGTGAAATGTTCTTCTCCTTGGTTATCGTTCGTATTCAGGGAAACTTTATTTAAAATATATGTTTTTTTCTAAATAACAGTCTTCCAAAGTTTTTGGCACGCTGTCAACGAGTGCAGTTGGGAAATGTGAGCACTATATCACGACCGCAACGCGGCGCATCAAACTACGATCAGACCCAGATGCACAGTGTTGGTCTGTCATTGCCCGGTCCAGCCCGGTCCAGCCCGGTCCAGCCCTGAACTTTCCGTTTCAGAGGCATTTCGAAGAGGGCGTTTGACCGCGTAGAACAAGGCTCTTTCGGGTTCGAAAAGCGAGCTTTCGATCGTTTAGAAGGGGGCGGAGATTTCGGATTAATGAAGAGAAGCATTGACAAGAGAGCTTTTGACAGGTACGCGACTACACCGGCAGTGGTGACCTGATCATACTACTGGTCGCATTCTTCAATATTTTTAGCGCTCTCTTTTCCAGGCTTCCAAGAGCACTAATTTGGTATAATTTTCGTTACCTGGTGGCTGAAAACAATATCGAGACAAAAGTTGACTGATACGGCCACAGGTGCCCTTCTGTGTACGAAAACTAACCTGAACTTTTCTTGCGTCTCCTCAAACTTACGTTTGTTGCACTGTGATCACAAAAAATAGCGAGGCGAAACGAGAGACGCAGGATGGGATGGATGTTCCGGAATGTTCTAACAGACCGATATTTGCAGACTGGAACTGGCCGACTTCGGCCTTCGTCGCAAGCGGGCCTTCGACCGCATCGCCCGATCAGAATTCGGTCTGCGGAGAAAGAGATCTTTCGATCGTCTCGGGGGAACTGAGTTCGGATTGATGAAGCGAAGTGGTCAGATGGAAGACCGGGGTTCGTTCCAACCACGTTTGTATTCTATTGAAGAAAGATAAGGAAAGATAAAGAAGAATCATTTGAGTTTGATTAAGTAGTTGTAGGCATTGATCATGCCCGGGCGGGATAATTGTAGTTTGAACGTCAAATAAGCAAAGTTCTGAGCCCAACGTCTGAATGTACCGTGATCAGACCAAAACCAAACGAGAAAAATCAAAGTAATAGTTTCTGACAGCTTTGTCTAGATCGACAACTTTAGACACACTATTAATATACAATGTCGTAGAAGCTTGTTGTTTCATCAATAATTTTGAACAGTGATGTGAATTGTTTTCACTTACCTGTCGTTCTCGCGTTAAATCCAAGCTTACCCTTGTTCTGATTGTTTGTCAGATGTTCTACATTAGTGCAAAGAGATGTGTGAAAGACACCTCGATGTTCTAGTTTTTTGAAATTCTGGAGAAAAACATTAGAGCATAAGGCCTTCACTATTCACGACAGCCATTAAATTGTGTAAAAGTGGCCTTTGTTGTCTAGTCCAGAGCAAAGTGTTATTTTCAATACGAAAAAAACAAACGATTTCTCATGTCAAATGTACACGTTGTTCTAGAACAGAGAAAGAACGCTACGTCAACAAATCTTTAAATGGCCAAGTCCTCATTAGGAAAACGATAGAACCTACTAGTAACTAGTTGGGGGCGGGATTCGTGATTTTCGAACCACACCACGTGCGCTTTCCTTCAAAAGTGTTCTCCGCCAACAAGGTGTATGTATCTCGATGTATGCTACAAAAATGATGCCTTTGTATAATATGTCCTTCAGAAGCGCTGGTGCACGAGTTGGCGTCGTCCATCGCTGCTCTCCGACGAGCCCGCGAGACCGAGCCGGTGCTCGTCCTCGAAGAGGAAGAAGAGCAGCAGCAGTAGTCGACCACCAAGTGATTGTCCGCATTGTTTGTATGTAATGTGCAGTTCCCCCCAGTACTCCCCGCACATAGATGTTTTTCCTCAACGATACCCTCTCACTGAGATCTCTGTACTGTGTTTAATAAACAGTTGTTATTTTTAAATGGTTCCATTTTTTGAACAGTCGGAACAGAGCAGTGAATGGCGATTGAAGAATGAGCAAATTTATTGTATAACACAATCATGTTTCTCTCTTTTTTCTGTGATACCAACGCAACGCAGAGTGCGACAGATGCAAACGGAGAAAGAAAGATCAAGTTGCCTCACGGCAAACTGAATGGAACGTACATGTGTACTGTACGGAAACGCAGGTAAGCAGCTGCAAGCGGTTGGCTCCTAAATAATCATCGCTGTTCCCACCTATAATTTGGCAGAGTGTCAACGGATTTTCAAATTACTTTTCTCCATATTTTAGTTATTAAAACATTCTGTTAGCGCTTCTTCTCCTTTATTACAACACAAATGGGAGAAATTTTCGGAAAACTTTTGTTTTCTCTTAGAAATAGCCATTCAGAATTCGTGACACAACGCCAACAAATCATAGTACGAATGAAATGAACTGTAGTTGAGAGAAAGGTCAGCCATCTTCCCCACTGGGTACATGGCTGAGCAGACGTATTTCCTGAATAATATTCAATACAAGTTCTTTGAAATATCCCAAGTTCTAAGCTATCTGCCTTCGGGGACAAAATTATAGTATGATATTGTCTCTTTTTGGGGTGGAGGCTATTCCCTTTAAAGAAGGACGATTATGTGGACCAATCCCGTTACATCGGTCCTTTAAACTGCAATTGAAAAATATATTGCGGTTTAAAGGACTGAAGCGTTGCGATTGGACCACATAATCGTCCTTCTTTAACATGGGATTCGTTAATCATGGCGTGTTTCTCGACCTGTCCAAGAATACACAATTCTGCTAGGATGAAACGACATCTTTACGATCTAGACAATGGTCTACCACGAGTTAGATCTGTCAAAACCAAGCCCATACGGTGTATGTGGCCCTTAGCGCTGTGTTTGTAGTTTTATCCCTTTGCGCTTCGGTCGGAATTACAGCGCGTTGCGAGAACGAGCTACAACGATGATTTGGTTCCTCCCTACAATCACGAAACTCGGCTCACGACGGAACCACGTTTGAATGGTGCACAGAAAGTGAACAAACCCGAAACAACGATAAAGCCTCAAGTTTAAGAATAGTTCGAGACAAGTTCAGCTATTTCCAGCTTAGATTAGAGTATAAAAAACATCAAATGCATATTACTTCCTTGCTCAAAGACTCAGTTGAACACTGCGCCATGAGAAACCTTGGTTATTCGCTATGCATACTTATGAGCCAATTTAATGTCAGTTCTTCCGCATATACAGACCCTCAGCTTGAAGGCTAATGGGGGTTTATACACATCACAATTGAGAAACACGACCAGAACGCCACGGAATTCAACTACAATTTCACAGCAGAACAGAACGAAATTCTGTTCATGATGTGAACTCTAGATTCACGATAATGTGGCCATTTATGTATAGAACGGACCAGATATTATGAATAAATGTATTTTTGCGTGAAACTCTCAACCCAGTACTAAGTGGTTAGAACAATAACAATCGGGAATAAACGAGAATTCAGATAGCAAAACTGATGGATATGTGGGTCATAGGGGCACTCTGCGCTGGGATAATTTTCTCCCAAACGTCTTGTCGTTGTTCCTCAATGAATTTTTCAACATTGCAACACCCGTATCCGAGAACTTTCGCGAAAGTCACTGACCATCTTCATAACATCGAAGACTTCACAATTAAAGCTCACCAACACCATGAAGCCGATTTGAGCAAATTCGACTTTGAAAAAATTGGATGGCTCTCTTCGTAAATTGAGAGAAAACGAAGCATGTGATATAAAACTATGGGAACTTTATTATATGGTGTACAATAAAAGCTGTAGATCAAATGTTGAATTGATTACCTGGATATCTTACAGGAGCATATAATTCGAAATCACACCGTATTAAAAAGACAAACTTGTTCAGCCCGCATTATGATTTCTTAGAAGCAACAATAGGATTTTATGAAGACAGTGCTATGTAAGAAGCGTGAATATAAATATATGAGAAACTATACGGCATATGCACTACGACTAACATTGCGAGCAAGGTTACATGATCATGTTGATCTAAGGAAATAGATGCACTATCAAGCTGTTTACAAATGCATACCAAAGGGGACCTCTAGTAGTCATCATCATCAGAATCGAGATTATTTCGGCGACGATCGAACTGTAACAACCACATTGATAGATGTAAAGCACATAGAGATACATACGCCGCGTACAACGCAACCGGTAATCTTTACACAGCACTTCCCCCAAATAACATTTTTGTGGCGGGGCCAACTGCAATTACAATATGAAAATGAGCAGTTAGTATTATAAGTCCACAACTATACACACCCACATATGCTTCATGAACGGACCTATTCGACCCAGACTTGCTTTGATAGTACCGATGCAGCAGTTAACGCTTGAACTTGACTGGACCTTCTATTACACCACACAAACCAACGAAATTATGGTGGATAAATTCCCTTACGCTGAATACGAATATGACTTTGAAAACTAACTTTGACCGTGGTACTCTTCTGTGTCTGTTGTGAAACGCGTTCCATTAGTTGCTTCAAGCCCTCATCAGACATTTTTCCGGCAACTTGTCCACGCCTGGAAAAACAACTTGTTCGAAAATGTTATTGAAGGTAATGAATGAAGAATGATTTATATTAATTGTGCCGAAATGTGTAGCGTTTGTTTCACGCGCTTGTAGATATCTGAAGTTCATATCTAAAGTTTACAAGCGGCTTGTAATGGGTGGTTTTCCGAACGGCTTCCATATTTTTCCATACGGCTCTTTATAGTTCCGAAATACGGGATATATGTCTGCAGTACATAGATTCATTGTGACGAACCCGTTCACCTAATATATACCCATTTCCACCACATTCGTCATTCAGATAATAGAAGACTATAATCCTCTCTCGGTGCAAACTGACGGAAATTGTGTCGGAGAATGGATTTGAATGCGTGGATGGAGTAGGCTGTGTGAATATCAACACTCGTTCTACATCGTTACCAATTCAACAACTGTACTAGAAGGAAAGCAGCTAACCTTGCCATATTGATGAGCGTTCCTTCTATCATAGCGGCTTTCTCAGGTTTCACAGCGGCTAGATTGCTCAAACGCAGCAACGCTTGCTGATCTAGAATCTAAAAAGAAATAGTACACATTTCATAGCGGAGAACTAAGTAAATTCTTATGCAAGATCAGACTTCTCACCGTATACAGACTATATTCACAGCTACCTATGAGAAGGTACAAAAGAACCAGTTTCTCTTATCTATCTAACCCACATTACTGAAAGTATGTCAACCCTGTTCCTTGTAACGGACTTCCAACAAAGATACTTGCAGCAATAACGAACTGCCTCACATCAGCCATTTTATTGATGAAGAAACTGAATACAACATCTTACGACAGTGTTAAGTTAGTTAAATTTATAGTTCTATTCCACCCAGAGAGAAAAAAATCGCGATTTTTCGCCTTGTTTTTCTTTGTTAATTGTTATAAGACCTCAGAATACTAAAACAAAGATACAGCAACATTATTTGAAAATATTAACGTGAATATTACAAACACAACTGACATCGTCACATGCAACAAACCTGAGAGAGCATAGAATTCTTCGCAGTCTCCTGATTCTCTGCCTGCTGACGTGCTTTGGCCTGTTTATCATCTTGAGAAAGCTGCTGGAATAAGATAGAATAACTAGACAACCTAACTAAGATTAGGCACATATAGACAACATCTATAACAATGTTAAAGTTTACAATACATTAAATAGACTATATGTTTCACACATTACATACACTAATGATGAGATGCGTTGTCACAGGTAATCATTGTAACTTTCGTGAAATTATGATTCTGCTTGCGTCTTTACCTCAAATAGGTTTTGGTCTGAATTCTAGGTGTGGGAACTGAACTTGGGTAAAAAAGCTTTCTAATCATAAGTAATTAGCACTTCATTATAAGACGGAAACTATCTCTATTGTTTTGTAAGCTAGGTTGATGTATTCACCTGTGCTTGTTTTTCCATAGTGAGTGTTGGTTGTGTTAACTGTCTTCCGTCAACTGAAATAAAGAAAACTATTAGTATTGATCAATGAAACGAAAGCCAAGAGGCGCTTTTTATTTACTTTTCCTTTTTAACTTCACTTTTTAAACACGCGAAATCAAAAACGCGGGAAAAGGAAATTACACATTAGCGCCGATGCTGAATGGAAGTTATAGCCTATTGTTTTAAGTACGAATCCCACCAAGTCAAAGATGGATAAACAAATAAGATGGGAACGCAGGGGTATAAATAATAGTAAACAAGTTATTATCCAAACAACAACGAGCATCAATTTCTTCGCTGATAATTAATTATTTAGTCCTTTAAAAGCACCAGAACTACGGTAGCTTCCATCACTCGTCCGCCTTCCCGCATTTAAAAATTCAAAAAATATTAACTTATTTTCAAGATTATTGCTACGTTTCGTGTTATATTTCTTTGAAAGTGTAGCTCATTTTATTAAGAGTGGAGACATCATGCACCATCGTTTCGCCTCAAAACTTCTTTCACCAATAATTCGACGATTTGGTTTATTTGCGCGATCTCCCGCCGCCACTCTGAGGTCTAAACCATTCAGCTTCGTTTTCGAAAGGAGATGCTCACAATTTCCTCAAACTCTTGCGGCAACGCCCACTGTATCCAAGTAGGGAACCTTTTTTATTAAGTTTTCTCGGTCATGAATCCGCGCTAGCTTTCAAAATGTCGTAGCGAAAATGTGGTGATGTTATCCGACTAGCCCTCAGTTTTTCAATCGTGACGAAAAAATGCTCATGAGAGAGCTCCTGCGAGTCCTGTTGATACGGTCCCTACTCTTCAATGATTTCCACCAACCAAAATGAGATTTTCGTGGCAGGTGGCACTTTTTACATGTTTTCGATTGGTTCCAGATATGTGGCTATATTATTGTGTTTCAGTTCTTGTAGTTCGGTGGAACGGGTAGCCATGAGTGGAACAGTCGATAGATCGCTCTATGTTCTGCCCACCGACTCTCCCGTCTGTCCCCTGGATTGCACCGAAGCGTTCGAAGGTATTTATTTGTTTTGGATAAACTACCTTTTTGTACACAATATCGTGGCAAGAGACTTGTTCGTTCCGAGAAGTTGGATAGCTGGACCATTTTTTGTTCTGCGAACCTGCGATTTTTCTGAGAATTAGGATGGTCACTGAACGAAAAACCAAGAAAATCTGGTTTAAAAGTGGTAGTAGAACGTCGATTTCTCACTTTTATTCAAATTCAGGCAGTTTAGAGTTCTTTTAGGAAAAAAAAACGGGTGCTAAAGGTGGTTATCCAAAAGTCACCTCACATGTGAAGTGAATCCGGGCGCCGGGGCCACCAAACTTGCTAGGAACTTTCCATTCGACGAACCTGATCCTAGCTCGTTTGGTTCGGATTGTATCAAGTTCGAATCTTTCCATTGGTACTTTGAGGAATCGGAAGTGTTTAGTGTTTGTACTCTTGGATTCAGCATTCAGATCTGGAAGTACATATGTGAATAAATAACCTCGTGGTTATCTTGATATCGGCAAAAGCTTCACACGAGTAGTTTGTTTCAAAATATCAAGTTCTTTTTTCAGCCCTGACACCTCAAGAACGTAGGTATGCTCACTACATATCTAAGGCTTCCTTCGAAGGGGCACTTTCTGTGTTTCTACAGGTAAGCTCCTATTTCGCGATTGACCAGAAGACCGAAACTGATATGTCTAAAATGAACAGCTCTCGCTCAAAGTTCAAACATATATTCTTTATTTAGCCAGTTGGTTCAAAAAGCGTACACTGGATTATTCGCTCGATAGTAATTTGACTAGTCATCATATCTTCCTTTCAATTTTCAACGTATACTGCTGAAATAAGCGCTGTATTTCTGCAGGTCTCTCCAGAGTCAGCTCCTCTATTCTCCATTTTGCACCGAATGTTCAGAGCCGAAGAATTGAGCAAGCTGAAAGGTATGATTGCTCACTTTTGTCAATATCAACTATCCGGTGCAGATGGGAGTTCTTATTTGTTACCCTGGCAGACAAGTCATTCATAAAGTGTAAGAATGTGCAAGAGAAATGAAAAGTTCAAAACCGATTGAGAAATATTCCTGTGCGTTGCTCAAATAGTTAACCCTCTCGCCCAATTTGAGAGACAGGCTACAATCAAAAGAATCAAATTATTTCAGAAAAAGCTATGAATATCTCGTGGACAGAGAGTGACTGGGATGGATTCCTCACTTTTGTCGCTGGATTCTACTGTAACAGCGGAAACTACAAGGGCTTCGGAGACTCCAAGATCGTTCCCAACGTATCCGCGGTTAGTTTCGTTTGCGAGTTGTCATTTACGTTTGTCGGTAGGGGTAGGTTGTGGCATGGACTTGTACCGGGGCTATAAACGCGCGACCGTTCGTGAAACTCTGTACAACGTATAAAGTTGTGGCAAACAATTCTCACCGGCACCTCGTGAGGTTGAAAGAACTTTTAAAAGTGTGAAGTGAGCGCTTACGTAAATCTTTCATTTCGCAGTCCATTCAGGGTTAAATAATATTATATTGCATCTTAAATCAAGCACGTGATTTGAGAGGTGATATGATTTCATTCAATAAGTGCTGATGTGTTACCGAAAGAAAATTGGATTTTCGCCTTTCTCGTGTGCGTTCGTTTTATAGATGATTTTGCAGAAAAAGATTGGTGAGTTGCTTGCTGCTAGTGCGGCTGCTGCTCAGAATCCCTCCATTCTGACCACGTGGAAATCTATCGAGGGTGTCGTGGATACTTTGGAGAAGAACCAGCTTCAGCTCGGTTTCGGAGATGAGGTAATCAATTGGTCACGAACACTTCTTCATTTCTGGTAATACCTATGAACTCGAAGCTCTTTGCATTTACTTGCAGTCAGAATTTATTGAATTGTATTAATATGATGTTTTGTTAAGCTGGCAGCAGCGATGATGTTTTTAAACTTCACAATTGTTTTAAGGGTGTCACGTGTTATCACAGCGACAACATCACCAAGCAAGATGCTGAACTGATCGATCGTTTTTTCAAGGTAATTTTTGGTGTGCCTAATTTTCTATTCGAATTTACCTGACTGGAGAAAATGATGGTTGATAGGCAAAGGCAATGCTCATAAGTTTGCATACAACAGGGCGCTATCCAATGTGTTTTTTAAGATTTATGTTTATAATAGCTCAAATTGAGTTTTTGTAGGTATTATGATGGCCACTGGCCAGATAGTTAAACAAGATCATTCTAGAAGCATGACGCTCTTTTCCATGGCTTGTTCTTTTCAGTCTCGTAATATCGAATCGTGGAACTCGCGTCTCTTCAAAGACTGCGAACAAAGAGATGGGAAGACCGTTTTCCACGTTCGCTTGGCCAGCAGTTCTATTGGTTGGTATTAGTTTATAGTTTGCAATTATGCTGACACGCTATTCAAAATATACTTGTTCGCACGAAATGAATGTAAAAAGTTATAAATTACTGAATCCTGAATTATTCATTCACTTTCTTGCAGATGGTGTCAAAGAATACGAGTTCGAAAATTGTATTGTCATCATGGAGAATGGGGACTATGCTCCTCTCATGGCTCGGGTCGCTGCCAACCTCTCGAAGGTGAATGTTTCATGCGTTCTTTATATGCAGTTGTCAACGTATTTCTCTAGTTGAGTCTATTGCTGTTCTGTCTGGCACGTGTACGCATTTATCACTTGTGACAGTTCTGTCTGAACCATGTATCAAAGTTTCAGTTACGGTAGCATTGTAATTTTGCTATTAAAAAAATAACCATGTTGAACACGTATTTTGTAGGCCAAACCGTGTGCTGCAAATGAGACCCAGGTGAAGATGTTGGAGAAATACGTGGAACACTTTACTACAGGCGACATTACTCAGCATAAGGTAAGAGTTTTCTCGCAATGAAGCATACAGGCAACAAAAGGATGTAAAAAGCTTGTGGGCCGTTTCGAGAAGACCTGCATACTTTCGTTCATCGTAATATTATCCGTACATTAGCCATTCATCGAAAATCGTTGCTGCTCACAGTGTGAACTATCTTGCTGAATACTCATTGACTGGTTTGCCTAATGGAGAGGAAGAAATTTAATACAGTGAACAAACAGCTCCCCAAAAGCTAGTGTTTCTGTCTGCTACATACTCTGATTTCTTTCATCGCTGAAAATTGAAAAGAAGTAATGTGAGTCTTTGGTCTTGCTAATTGTCAAGCACAGGGACCTCTGATAATTGCTTATCTACATTTAATTTATACAGGATGGTTCTCGTCACTGGATCAAAGACATCGGACCAAATGTCGAAAGTTACATTGGATTCATCGAAAATTATAGGGACCCTGCTGGTACGAGGAGCGAATTTGAAGGTATGTGTTCTGCGTCTGCATTTGATGTTTGATGTATGCAGTACTGTCTGGTGATATTTAACCGCTGTGTCTATATCAAATTCACTATGGTGGTTCTATCATCAATGTTCAATTTGGCATTGTTCTCCAACTCGAAAGGAGGCTGTTTGCAGGTTTTGTGGCGTGCGTCAATAAGGAGACATCAAAAAAGTTCCAAACCCTGGTGAATCGTGCCGAGGAAATTCTCAAGAGACTTCCGTGGGGCGCTGCCTATGAAAAGGACACATTCCTCAAGGTATGATTTTGCTTTATTCACTTGCCATCTGTGATATATATCTTAAAAGACAGTATCTGTTTATATTTTGGAGCGAAACAATACATACTCGTGAAATAGTTTCGCCTATATTCGATGGTGTGTTTAGTGTGGTCTTCGACAGGAAGTTTAACTGAGACTGGTATGATAACATTGTCAACCTCTCTCTTTCCAGCCAGACTTCACCGCTCTTGATGTGATTTCGTTCGGAAGTAGTGGCATCCCCTCTGGTATCAATATTCCCAATTGTAAGTCGTCATAGGTCCAAATTGAATTTATTCTCGTCTATGTCACTGCAATCCACTTTCTCATGATTTCCTACCTCGTAGTAATTCTAAAGCATAGGTTGTGAGTTAGGATTTTATTTTATCAAGTCATATAATAAATGATTTATCCATATGTATCAGGAACAAAACAGGACGGAATGATATCACAAAGTGATGGACATCATCTCTTTCTCTGTCGTGCAATATTCATCAAAACGTTATAGAAATAGTATCAACGCAGTATTTGTTTTCAGATGACGATATTCGACAAGATGAAGGATTCAAGAACGTGTCTCTCGGTAATGTGATATCCGCTACCCCGAAGCAGAAGATGAACTTCCTTGATGAAGAAGACGAGGTTGGTTTTAACAGTTACTGTTTAACCTAACAGGTACTGTTTGACTAATCAGTGGAAATTTTGAACAATGCTAAGAAAATGTCTCAAATAAGTTAGGACCTACTTCCGAATATTATTTCACGTATCCATTCACCATGATTTTCCGATACTATTAAAATTGTTGATTTTATGTGGTTGGGTGTCTCCTGCATGTCCCATTGTTCATATTATGTATATTTGCCCTCTCTTCAACCCTCTGATTTACAGGAATTGATGTTCCAACATCATAAGGACTCGTTCGAGGTACAAGTCGGTCTTCACGAACTCTTGGGACACGGCAGCGGCAAACTATTCCAAAAGAAGGCCGACGGAACATTCAATTTCGACACTACCACCAAGGATCTTATTACTGGCCAGCCGGTAGGTTTTAGAGTGTTATGCTTAATTGTGATTCATGTTGATAATAAGCGTGCTACTCGAACTGTGGGTTATAATGAACTAATCGGTGGACGGATCTTTAACTATGTAATATAATGTGCAATGCATTTTGTTCAAAGTATGAAATAAGCATGTACCTATGAAAAACATTTGGAGGCTGAAATTAACCCAGATGAGGATATCGATTCAGATTTCGTCTTGGTACGAACCCGGCGAGACATGGTCGTCCAAGTTTGGATCTTTGTCTGGAGCATATGAGGAATGTCGTGCGGAAGCTGTTGGATATGTTCTCTGTTGTGATGCGGATATCATGGAGTATGTCATTCCCATTTTTATCACTTCCAAAATCCCAAAAAAAACTAACAGTCCGATGCGTAAATTGGTAGTTTTTCTCTCTCACAATTGTTGAAGCTATGTAAATGGAAAACCTATCTTCTTTTCGGCTGCGGTGAAATGTTATTATGAATTGTTACAGAATCTTTGGATTTACTGGTCAATTGGGAGAGACTGTCAAGTACGTCAACTGGTTGAATGAGATTCGAGCTGGTCTTCTGGCTCTCGAGTTCTACTCCCCCGAAAAGAAGAAGTGGGGTCAGGTATGACGCATTTTTTATTGCACAGTATAGTTTTTGTCGCTCACGCACTTCTCTAGTTTGTCCAAATACTAGTGTGTTTTTCGCTACCCCCACAAGGTTTTCTCGATTTATTCAGGATGGCTTTATAATGTTCTACTTATAATAGCCATTTTTCAGATATAGCAATATTAGCATAATTTGGAAGATAGTTATCTACTTTGCAAATGTATTCGTTTTCAGGCTCACTGCTACGCTCGTTATGTGCTGACTCGTGTCTGTTTGGAAGCCGGTCAGGGCTTCGTTACCATCACCGAATGTGTCGGGGAGGACGGCAAACCGGATCTCAAATTTAAGCTGGATCGTACAAAAATCGATTCTGTCGGAAAGCCGGCGGTCAACGCTTTCCTGGCTAAGCTGCAGGTATATATCGCTCAGTTCTGTATTGTTTAGTTTCCATAATGGGGATTTTTGTATAGATGTCCGTGTTGTTGTGGTCAGTCAAAGACCTGAATTCTTGGTTACATTTCGAAAAATCAGGTGGTTCAGCTCTCACTGACCATGCCAATAGAGATAAATTGAAAAAAACTTAAAGAATTCTCTGTTATCATAACAGACTTGAGTTGGTGCAATCCCTCTGTACAAGAATCATACACCCAGGGTGATGCAACGAAGTCCCCCAATATACGTTTCATTCCCCTTCCACTCATGTGAATGTTTTAGGCATATAAGTCAACTGGTGATGTCACTGGTGGTACTACAATGTTTGAGTCGTATGGAGAAGTTACCGCAGAGGCGACCCGCTGGCGCGATATTTGTCTGGCTCGCCGCAAGCCGAGACGTATTTTCGTTCAGCCCAATACCGTTCTTCAATCAACTGGTAAGTTTCACTCTAGCAGAGTTTCGCGCTGTCAAGAAGGATCGAGCTGTTGTATTCGACCAACTAGTTCGGCTACTGTTACCTAATATTGGTTCGAACTCATAATAAAAAACAGATCGGTTTCTCCCTTCAAATTGTTCTGTTTTCGCTTTGCCGTATGAAAAATTGCCGACAGGTGTTGATGGTTTGTGTCATTTTTTTATGTTCTAGGCTCAATTTTGATGGGAATACGTTGTCGGTTTAATAAACAGAGATTTTCTTCAGGTGAGGTGGAGCTTGTCACCTATCCATCGACTACATCTGGTGTGGTTCAATCGTTCCTCGATCGCTATGAAGACGCTGCAATTGATGAGATGGAGCAGTGCTGGAAGGCAGATAAGAAGTGGTTCCCGCGCACGTACACCTCCAATTAGATCGCTTTATCTGTGATTATTCTTTCGTACCGGTTACTAACGGGATATTATGTTTTCCCCTTTTTGTTTAGGTTGTTTGTATGTACCGTTCCGTTTTCTGTGCAATTAAATAGTTTACGTAAACCTGTTCTGGTTCGCTATTGGTCACCTATCCGATCGCTATATGTATGAAAGTTTTTTGATACTGTCAATTATGGTATACTCATTTATGCCTCATTTCCTATTCCCTCCAGATGGTAGTTCTCGATGAAAAGGAAGTTGCTCCCGTAGAGGAGTGCCCAATCGTTGGAAAAAAGGAGAAAGGTTCTAAACTGTTTTCTAACTTTATTCAAGTGTTGTTGGTTTATTAGGAATTAAGGTGTTTTATATGCTAGGCCTCTGATCAAACTTTTTCGAACCTGCTCATGAGACCGTCGTTCCTTCACAAAATGGGTTTAATCTTAATCTTTTAATGTTTACATACTTGGCCTTTACGGCTTGTGTTTTTTTTATCAACCCGGCTGAACGGAAATCTATATTGTAAGAATCTGTCGTCTCGAGTTTTAAATGAACAAGTTTAATTCCAGCTCATACTCGAGAAATAGTTGGTATGTGGACGTTTTCGTCGAGCGACGGACATGTTGGCGTAGTGACGGTCGCCCACGAGTCAGCCAAGTTTTGGAGACTGTGAGTTATCTAGTCACGTACAGTACACTACATGTAAAATACTTAGGGCGGGTGGTAAATACTACCCCCCTGAAAGTTTGGTTAACGAAATATTGGAGCCAAATACCTAAAGATTGATCTAAATACCCTGCAGGATGGTAGTAATTTCACGAAGGTAGTATTTATCTTTTGAAGTTCTTAGAGCTGGGTCTGTTCAAGGTGTCTACACGCCTCGATCAGATCGATCTCCGAATCAACTAGAACATCCAGAGCACAGATTTACCACGCATATTTGCCAATTTTCAACTTGTTTTACGGTCAGTTGATGCCCCGAAATGATTGTACTCTCTCTCCCTCTTACAATTGCTCCAATTGTTTTCACGACGATCCGAATGTACCTGTGCAGTTGCCTCCTATTCCCATTCTTGTTTTCAGAGACGAAGATCCCGACAGTGGTGTCGTTTCCTTCCAATTGTGTCACGAGGTCTCCAAATGGCGATGTGGCGTCCAGGCTGCCGATGTGACCGATGATGGAAAATGTATGTGAATCTCCGTTGTGTTATCAAGTTTGATGTTTGACATCCTCACCTTTAAGTCCATATTCGATCATCAAATTATTTGTTAGAACAAACCGTACATTATTCTCTGTGTGTGTTCCCAATAGTTTATTCAAATTGTGGCCAGCTGTCAGCCGTCGTTATATATATATATATATATATATGAAGTGCTCAACCTTCAACTTCGTAAAAAAATTGTCTCGAAGAAGTGTAAGCCTGCTAGTAGTTCTGTTTGATCATGAGTTTTCTGGCGTAGAGAAAAGAGTATATATATATACCCGAGAAACAAAACTTCTCCAATTGTACCTTTAGGCGTGGCTATTGTCGGTACCGACTCTATTCTATTCGAAATAGTTGTGACTGATGAAGGCCCGTCCGTCATATCCCATGATCTTGGATATCTTGAGCTCTTCCATATCAAAATTTCGCCTGCCAGGACAAGTTATATTACGAGTCAGTTCCTTTTTTCTATCAAGTCTTTCTATCATTTTACTTTTAGATGTTTCGTATTCTGTTATAAATCATGATATCTTCTGGCCTCCTTTCGCACTACATTTTGAGTTGATATTTTATTCACCTTTCAGTTTCACGTTATTGCTATCATATTCGATTCCCATATTTGGTACATTTCTCAATCAAAATATATTTCAGCAAGTATTTCCGGGCGTTTATCAGAAATTCTACCAAATGGGAAGTTTGGAAAGAGGGAGCCACTCAATAATGTAAAAATCGTTTCTTCAATCGCATATGTGAGTTTTTTACACTTGCTTTTGTGATTCAAAAAAAAGTGGTTTTTTTGCGGTTTCGTGTTTTGTTTTCAAGTGTTACTTATTGTCATTATCAAAATTTAGTCGTGCTTTTATTCCTTTCGACATATTTGTTATAGAGCAATGACGGTCTTCAAGTCGCCATTGCGAATAATGAAGGAGTTGTGCAAACATTCTCGACGGATGATCTGAAACCAACGAATACGTTTGAAAGTAAGTTTATCTTTCAATTCTTTCACCTCATTCCTCATTCGCTCTTTTCGAAATCCCAATCAATTAAATGTGTTCAGTGCATTTCATCAGTCTAGAGTATGAATCTAGAATTTACAGACGGTGTTTTCTGGTTTCAACGCTTTGGTAGAGGTTTCAGACGTATTTTCTGTGTTTAGGTGTTATCAACATCATTTAACAGTTAATATTATGTATACTGACCGAATTATGTATTGTAGTTGTGTATTGGGACATGATACTCCACATTTCAGTTCACGCCATGAAAATTCGCGCAATGGTGTTTACTCCGGACGACGAGTGTCTGCTCACCGGCTCAGATGACAAGTGTCTCAAATTATTCTCCCTGTCAGTTTTACAAATCAGAATGAGACCTCCTACATCCAAAATGCCTCTATGCGCAGAATGATTCATCGTTGTGCTCATTTCGGGAATGAGAACACCAATAACCGTAATTGTGATGGTTTTGTTTCTATGAGCATTTTGAAGTGTCACTCTCCTTGAATAGTTGTTGTTGTTGTTGCAGAGCCGCCGAGCGTCCTGGTGTACTGCGAGTGTACTGCGGGAACAAGGCCTCTATCACCTGCTTACAATTTGATATGCTCTCCAAGGGAGCCTGCTTCGTATCAGGCAACACTGTTGGGCAGGTGAGAAATATGAGTATATAGTCGCGTTAGTTTTGACGAACATTCGAGAAATCAATCCAAAAGGAAAGTTGTGTTTGAGAATCTTTCAGAATGCTCGTTCAAAACTGACTATTCTCATTTTTTGGGGGATCGTATTTAACTCGACGTGAAACCATTTTTCACCTGCCCTCAGCACAAATATATTCTCTTCAGATTCTTCTGTGGTATATTGAACAGCAGGGACCAATGTACTGTTTCTCCACGTCTCACTCTTCCATGGTTAGCTATTCTTCATAGTTAGCTCTAAGACTGGCAATGTTCTCCCAATCGTGCGTACTGCAAGAGTGGTTTGCTTTTTCTCGTCCACGGTCTTCCTACAGCTGCTACTATTTGTGAAATGAAGTGTTTGGTGTTGTAGTTGGTAGTATTCCTTGAGCTAAACCCGATATTACCAACCATAGTACAACATGGCGAGGTTCATAAACCAGCGGAAAATGGAGACTGTTGAGTGTTAGAGAGGACGATTATGTGGTCCAATCTCAACGCCTCCGTCCTTTAAACTGCAATGTATTTCTCTTTTGCATTTTAAAGGACCGTTGACAGGGGATTGGTCCACCTAATCGTCCTGCTTCAAGGTGTCTGGCCTGTCCTTCTCGCCGTCCGGTCGCCATCTGCTGTCCACGAGTAGCGACCGTCAACTGCTCTGCCACAGTCTGCCCGTCTCCTATTCTACTCACGGAGAAGGCGATGTGTCGCTCACCGAACACAATGGGGCAGACATGGATTTCACAGACGTTGGTTGGTTGCTGTTTGACATTTGTGTAACTATGTAATATCCAAAAGGAACACAAATACACATGAACTATAAAACCGTATGTGAGAAGTGGACACCATATTCGTACCTCGTGCTACATTCGCATATCGAAGAGATTGCATAGTTCTTTCAAGCAGTGTCAACTTGTACTTGTTTTTGAGTTTTGTGGTTGTTTTCTGCACCTGCGCTTAAAAATATGAAATAATGTAGATTTTCCTCGAAATTGACCGATCGACGTATGGACTGAAAATTCGAAGGTATTATATGTTCGTAAAAAGAAGACATGGTAATTAATGTTTGGTTGTTTTCAGAGCGCAAGCCACTAGCTCAAAACAATTCTGGTATGGATTTCACTGAGTCAGGTTGGTTGGCGATACTCATACCACATTCTCCATTCTGACAGCCGTTAGTGATCATTGTTTTACGTGGACGTTACGTTAAATTTACGTTTTACGTTAAATTTAAGTGAACACCTTTTGTAATAATGTTTTAACACTGTATTAAAAGGTTAAGCTTCAACAGGTTGAGAACTAGACTGGAAATTTGACGTGATGAAAAAGAGTCTTTACGAAATGATTTTCAGAGCGCAAGCCACTAGCTCAAAACAACTCGGGAATGAGCTTCGAGGCAGGTCGGTTAGCCATAGTTATACTATGTTTTGAAAGTTTAGGAGGACACCAAATAGTGTTCGTCGTTCGTACGTGGACTTCTGCTGTTTGCTGTTGTAACGGACCTTTATAATGGCTGTAATCTGCACAAAAAAAATTGATTCTGGAGGGTCTTCAATCATAAAAACAGATTTTATTTTTCCCGAAGATCTTACCTATCAAAAAAATTCAAATAGAAGTTCTAAGTTCACTGTAAGTGACTGCGAAACGGAAGCAGATAGTACAACCTTGTTCACGCAGTTTATTTCAGAGCAGAAGCCATTAGCTCAAAACGAATTGGAAGATAATATTGATGTTGATATTTGAGTGAGATTGTACGAAGACGGTATGTGCCAACTCTAGAGCTACCATGCAATGTTTAGTTCTCATCAGTTACCGTTTTGTAAAAGTTTATTCTTCTCGTGAAGATATCGGTACTATCACCCAGTATTGTTTTGTTCTGATTACGAAGTCTTTACGGTTCTATACCTCTAACGGATCATCACTCAAACATATTACAAATCGCCGTCCAGTTTTTTATTTGTAGAGCGGGTTTTTGTAGTTTTGTATCTGTATTGAGAACAGATTAAGCCAATCTTTTGTTTCTTTTGTAGTCGTAATGGTTGTGCTGTCCATGTCTGTCCAGAATGTTGTTATAGGTAGTAGTTTAGATATTGGACAGATTCAGTTACTGCTGTTGGGAGTAACATTTATTATTTGTAGTTTGATATGTGATCTCTTTCTATATTTTATCGCGCAGTTAATAAATTATTCTCATTGTCAGATGTTTTTAGAGCAGAAAAGTTTTAAATGTTCAGTTGCTGGACGATTTACGAAGCTGGCAGATGTGTGCAGAACAGAGAACAAAACGTGTGAAAAACTGTCTTCTCTGTGACCAAATCACAAATTATGATCATTTTGTTAATTTTTATCAGATTTGTTCTATGGAAAATTATCTATTTAAAAGTCGACACACTTCTATTTGAGTTCTGTACCCAAAAATACTAGTGCTCATCCAGCATCAATGTCAGATGTTTATTAGACTGTTGAACGGGGAAGATAGCGGAAAGAAGCACAAATCGGCAGTTAAGGACTTATTGGCCTGTCCCTCAATCTTAGTTTGTTATCACAGCCTGGGTATATATGACCTACGCACCCTCTCATCGAAAACTGGCCAGCCCGCTACGAAAAGGACTGTCTGGTCTGAGAATTTCACAGTGACTGCCCCGATTTCTGTAAGCTGCTGGCATACAGTAGTTTCTTATTTCATCAGAAAATGCCACGCACATAACTTGTTGCCGACACAGTTCGTTGTCCTTGTCAGCTGAGGTCGAACACATTCGAAAACCAACCTCTTGTTCGCACAATGCACTATGCCATTCATCAAATATCATAGGTTCAGAAATAGTCAGCTACGCGAAAACATAACATGCTTCATGGGTCAAATATTACCGCATGTGAGAAATTCTCAGGTCAGTCGGATTTATACCCTATTTCCGTTTCGCCTAAGCTCGGAACGTTCGCGTAAAATGAATCGGCGTCAAATCTGTTGTTTGAAAGAGTTCGGAATGGAAAACTGTTGGAATGAATGAAGCAAGTGGAGAAGCAAGGACTGCCTGTAACTGACATGTCGGTGTGATGTGTTTGTTTAATCCCCGGCGTTTTGCGCTGCTATGCATGTACTACTACAGTACAACTCAGACGTGTCTATCCAGTATACCATCTCCACTGTCCCCTGTTAACACCAACTGGGTGGCATGGGCGGAAATCAGAAAAAAAGTGGTTGAGAACAGAAAAAAACATCTGCCTATGCCTCATTCTACTCTTTTGCCGCTTGAAGTCCTAATCAATGAATTCATTAAGCAAACGTGAGGCCATTAGCGAACCTAAGGCCCAATGGTCTCCGTATGTAATGGGTAGCGGGCATACTGTATGTTACATCGCGCCCATATCGAAACATAGCACGTCTGAATTATGTCCAATTGTGTATTTTGAGAGGCCTTCGTGAAATTTGGTTACCAAACATTTGGTGAAATGTTGGGTTTATGCTTGTGTTGAGCGTCAAAATTTAATAGTCGGTTACAATTTTGAGTTTGGTCTGCATCGGTAACACTTGAATGTAGTTAGAGATGGATTGAAGGTAGAAAACGAATTTTATTTTTCAACGTGCTGCTAGCACTTAACTCCAAACGTCCCTTGCGTTTTAGTCATTCAGTCTTTGCTAATATTGAAAGTTTGTGAACTATGTGACTAGCATGAAACTTTGAATTAAAACTGTCATGGATAAAAGTCGACTCGTTCGAAGCGAATTTTCAATTCGTTTCGGGATGAAAACTGATATTCGAAAACAACATTTTGTTTGCAATACTACAAAGTTGTCTTCCCTATAACTCGTGGCGTTCAAGAAACATCCGGATGCTTTAAAAAAGCACAGAAGTAAGTGTATCTGAGGTTTGAAAGCCCTGAAAAAGTTTAAAACCCTGAAACTAAAGAGTTTCGAGGAAGAATTATTAAATACTCGTAGGAGGTTAGTCCTGGAAACCAGATACGAAATGTTCCTGCTAGTCCTTCGTAGATGCGACTGCAGTTGGAAACGATAGAAAATCAACACCAGACGACGGAATCTGAGGTGTAGTCTGATCTACACAGCAGAAATTGGAATACAGGCCGATCCCATTACAAACAAAGCGCATCTGATCAGCACGTCCCGTTTCCCGCTTCTCTTCTGAGCGATCCACACTGAGAGCTATAGCGTCGTTTACATTCAGATTACAGCAAACTTGCCCACTGTAAAAAAGGACAAACAATTATGTTTCACCTTCTTGCTTTGCGACTGTTTGCTGGAATATGGCCACCAGTCCATCGCTCTCAATGTTTTCCGAAAAGATGAAAAAAACCTTTATTCGGAAATTTTTCGCAAATGTATTAAACGTAGAACGAAGCGGTGCTCCTGGTGAGAGGTCTACAGGGATTTAGAAAATTTCCGTCAAGATGAATTAAAGCTTCTACCACAGTTACAGTGTAAAGAATAGTTGAGAGAGAGAAAAGTGAATGTGGTTTGTATGACCTCTTCACCCCAAACACGATGGGTACTACCGTGGTGTCCTTCGCAGTGCTGTCACAGCTATACCCCCACTTGGCCGTTTTTTTTCGGTGAATCGGGGAGCAGTTGTCCTTTCTGAACAAGTTATACTTTGTGTAATCGTTTCCAACTCTGCTCTATTTGCATACTTGTCATCTTGAGTGGTGCTCGTGTAGTTATGCATTCTCTTCCTCAAGGCTATCTCTGCTGGAGGTGAACGGGCGGGGCCCCCGGCTCCCATTGGCTTTCACAAAAGGGGCGGGGCCTACGGACGGGAGCCGGGGGGATATAAGGACGGTACCGGAATCGAACTACACACAGACCGACAGACATGATCTACTCACTGTTAATCATCTGCAGTGTGGCCGCCTGGGGCAATTCGGCACCACCCTCATTGGACAACGGTATCGCAGGTTCGTCCTCTATCAGTCTCTTTCTGGTTCCTTCGACTTTCTTCCTCCTCTGTCAATCTCTTTTCTCTCATCCCTCCTCCTCTTCCCCTTTCCCTCTCCCTCTTTCTACCAATCTCAGTCTTATTCTCTCCTCCCGTCTGTCTCAGTTCAAATACCCTGAAGTTGTGTTGTAGGTCTACCCGAGGTGGATTGTATGGAGGATCGAGTGCGACTCACATTCAAGACACAACGACCGTTCCAGGGAAGAATATTTGTCAAGGGAATGGTTGACAAGGTACTGAATACTGTCCCGATACTAATAATTATTGTACTTTGCGAACAATCAAACTTTTGATACTCCGCTCTGATAAACACATACACAATTCATGTTAGCAACATAAATGTGTTGAACTCCAACAAGAACCTAAGTGAATGACTTCGAGGTGTCAACCTTTTCAGCTCGGTTTTCCACCCGAGGCAGATAAACTATGAAGGCATAGGGTTCGACCCGATGTTTGTTGTAGTTTAATCTCGATAAGGACAATATCCTACTATTTCTGATAGGTGTGATCCAACTTCAAACACACCGACATGGCCCATGGGTACAATTTACCGTGTAGACTTGCTTTGAAAATAGCGAACCCTTACGACTAATCGTTTACATTTTGAGTTTACAATATAGTCTCAGATGGAATATAAACTGAATCGTGATAGTCATGCAAACTATGGTACAAACACCGTCGTCCAACACTGTTGAATTGCTGGTAATGCTTTGTTTATATGCGCGTTACAGAATAACATACCTCTTCCCCAATCTTTCCCTCCATTAACCCTCATATTCTGTGGAAACTCAATCGAATGAATTCAGTACAATTTGTTTCTATTCTGTATAGGGGTGTTGTTTCAGGACCCCTGTGAACAGACGTACATCAGCAACACCAATCCGGCAGTCCAGTTTGAACTGACAAATGGAGCCTGCAACATGAGGAGACAGAGAATGGTACTCTTATCACATTTATGACAAATACGAATAGTTTCCTGATCAAATTACAATAGTGTTAGTCTGTTATAGCGCAAACTGTTACCTCTAGTCTCGTCATTCTTACGCGCATGGCTACAGTATACTGAATGCTCGAAATACTGAGTGCTAAGTGTTTGAATGTGGTTAATATCTTTTTGTATCCGTTTCTATACTGTTGCAAAACGTTGCTATCAGAAACTTATTCGGAGACGAAAATGTTTCCATTTAAAAGCACAAATGTTGAAGGTCAGCTGCATACTGTAGAAATCTTGTAGGATGTACTATACATAATATCATTGTTTAGCTACACTATTTTTTTACACTTTATTTAGTGAAATAGTACTTTATTCAAATCATCGAAGTAGCCTATTATTGTCATGCGGACATTTTTCGCCAAATATTTCAGAGTTAATCTATACTCTGTTTTCCCTCTCCCACCCTCTCTCTCTCTCTCTTTCTCTATCTCTTTCTCTATCTCTCTTTCTTTCTTTCTTGCATTGTTTCTGGGACAACTGATGCAAATTTTGTTCCGCCTTGGCACCCTCAGTTGCTCGACCTTTGTTCTTAGTGTCCCATCCTAAAGAGAGACGACCTTACAATTGTTTCGAGAAACGTACTGTCAAAACATTGTAGTGCACAGCGATACTTTGCATAAACTGTAGATTACCCGTCCTATTACTCCACAACAATAACCTGCGCGAAAAATGTTTACCCAACAAACAAAAATTATGTAATACCGTTTTCAGTCGTCCTTTTACCGTCTGCTTACGAAAATCGATTCCGTCAAATCAGAATAGTTATGCTGCCAGTTTTCGTAATGTGTAGGGAGGGAAACAGAATGACAAATCTTGTATGGCAGTGTGAGCGTAAGAGACAGCAGTAATCTCGAGTTTCTGCCGTTCTCACATCGGAACTAAATAACAAACACAGCACAGACAACAAGAGACCAACAACACCTTTCTCATTGCGAATATAATTCTTCAACAACTTTAAGGCATATGGGGTTGATTGCGTGTCTTGTTTTGGTATTTGATACCGTCTGGTCGCTGAAGGAAGCAGACTGGAACAATAAATGTCAATCTTATCTGATGTGGTTGTAGTTTTATCCCTCTGTGTTTTTGTGGAATGTGCAGTCGAAGATGTGTATCAAACTACAACAGGAGTTTAACCACCGGCTGTTTCAGATCGGTCCTGACCAACGCGGGGTGGAGCAGTCGATCACTGTCATCATTTCCTTCCACAGTACTTTCATAACGAAAGTGGACAGGGCCTATCGCTGCACTTGTTTCTATATGGAAGCCGACAAGGTTGTCACCAGCAGTCTCACTGTCAGGTAATGGTCTTCGTCTGGTAACTGTCTAACTGTAACTGTCTAACTGTCTAGTAACTGTCTAACTGGAAACTGTCTAACTAAAGGTAGCTGTCAGGTAATAAGTAAAAATATTCAGGTTACTGATTGAAACAGGCCATAGTAATACAGGGCGGACTGTGTGTTTGACGTTTCGGTGTACTTCATTTTCTCTTGTGACAAACAAATGGATTGCTCAATAATAGACATACACTGAAAGCGAGCTGAGCCCTAGCCTGCAAAGATTATTTTTTTCATTTCACCGATGTATGTGTAACTAAGTGGGAATGAACACATTATATACTTATGAGCCATTAGAATTCTGTCAAATATCAGTTTGATACATTAGTATAACTTATATTCCTTCTAATGCAGTATGCTGCCCACCACGGATCTGATAGACACTGCGCGCATGCCCCTCTGTACCTATTCGGTGAGGAGTGAATCGGTCACCGGGCCCCTGGTACAGTATGCCAAAGTAGGAGATTCCGTGTTCCACGTCTGGCAGTGTGAAAGTGGTGAGTGTCGACAGACTACAGACTACGAACCCATAAGTGTCATTCAACCAGGCAAAGTTTCAGCAGTTTTGATGACCTGATAGTGTTATCTCGAAACCATGTTTGTCGTTTCAGCTAAATTCAGAAAATCACTTAAATAGGTTCTAGATTTGAGCGGTAAACCTTAATATGTATCTCACTTACAGACATGTTTTCCATGCTGGTGCACAGTTGTTTCGTAGACGACGGGAATGGGGAAGATCAGAAGCCTTTGATCGATGAGCACGGGCAAGTTCCAAAATACAATTCATAAACTCGTACCGTTCTTGCGAAACTTAACTTTTCAAAGTGATAAATTTAGAACAGCTTCACATTTTCGTATTCTGTTATTGCGACCCAAAATATCAGAAAAAAGTGATCTAAAAAGAACTTGGAAAATGACCCAAAACTCCGACTGTACAGTATATCAGGTGGTAATGATTCAAAAATTTAAAGAGGGTTCTTACAGATGTGCGATTGACCCAATCATCGTACCCGACCTGGTGTACAACAAGGAGAACAACCTGGCCTTTGCCGAAGTCAACGTGTTCAAGTTCGCCGATAAGGTTGGACCTGAGAGTCGTGTCGTCGTCGAGTTGCGGATAACTGACTTTGAAACGATGCATGCAGATTTAATGGAAATAAGAGCCACAATTAACAAGCTCGCGAAACTTTTCAAAAACATCAACTAGTCTTTAGTGAACTCCACCCAAAGAAACTTGAAAAAAAAGGAGAATCAGTACAACGTCGCCCATACTGTGTTTACATAACTACACTGCGTAAATATATATGTCATGATATTATTAGTGGTGATAACTCATGTGAATCCATACTTGAAGGTAACCACCTACTTCCAATGTGCTGTTAGTACCTGTATGATTGCCGAGGGAATGTGTGTTGGAAAGACGGTAAGTATGCCACGTATGTTCCGCCCTACTGAAATTATATGGAATTTATTGCTAGGTTGTGGAACAAAAGTAGTAATGACACCTAACACACTGTAACAGGATTACCAACGGATAGATATTTAATTACTAACTGAACCCATTTTGAGAGATTTGAGAGTTCAAAGAGCCGTAGTAATGTGATAAGCTCACCATTTTAAACATATAACACGAATGGAACAACTAGACAAATGGTCGTCATTTTGATTTCGAGCGGAAAGTGTGATATTTGCAGCCTCCCCGCTGTGGCCCTACCTCTCAACGACTGATGCGAATCAGAAGGGATGCACCCCGACTCAGCAACCGAAGTCGCGCCAGCTGGGTACGTTATGTCACGTCTAGAGCAAATTACTTCTTATCCTATCATCTCAGGATTTCAGACTTGAATCAACATAGTTTTAAGAAATACATTATGACCGGGTTATCTATTACCACTTTACAGCTAAATAGATGAGTTAAAAATGAAGCAAACTAAATAGTGGTGGAATAACATTTTGTGGCCACATTTGAGGAACACACCGGTTAAAGAACTTCCACTAGGGGCCTCTGCATAGAAAACGATTAAAACAGTACAGTTTTGCAGGTCCGCTGTGTTTGTATTTTTAAGTCTTAAACAAGACTGTTACAGGTTCACTTGGGAAACACAATGGACCTGTCCGCGCAAAAGATAACCGTTCTGGACCTGGAGGAGGGTGGTGGCGACGAGGAAGAGGCGCCCCAGCTGCTGATCAGTCGACAGACGAATCCGCGGGACATCTGCATCGGCCCCCAAGTAGCCACCACACTCACCGCCATCAGCGTCTTCTGTCTCGCAGTTGCAACCGCAGTTTGCATCACTGTCATTCTCAGAAACAAACAACTGAAAATAGTCAGTTGACTCGATCCATCGCCTCATTCCATTTTAGCCCGCTTTTGCCATTCGATGCCACTCGGTTCTTGCCCCCCCCCCCCAAAATGTGCGCATTGCGCGCAACGTCTCCCAACGAGATGACCGACATATGTTCATAGCTATACACCTTCTTTCTCCGCCACACAGCATTCTTCCCAACGTATTCTTTCACCTTTCATCGTATTGACTGCGTTATATGTTGCTTATAAAGAGTGTATTATGTTTTGTTGTTTTAACTTCTATCAAAAAGTGCTAGTCGGGGTTATAATAAGCACCACTATCGTCGAAAAACACCTCGAAAAGAGCTGTCAGAAACTTTTTGGATGAGTTGAAAATCGCGTGAGGTGCTATTTCATGCATATAAACTCATCATACACCGGTGTGTTGTGAAACATTTCAAAAGTATTGGCATGAAGTGGAAATAGCTGGACTTAATAGAGTCTGATGTGGTCCATGGAGACCACAACTGCAACACAGAAGAAACGAAGACATATGCTGGTACACAGCACAAAGGAATATCTACAGTACGCTGATGTTCGCTCGCAAAATCGGTTTTCGGACTGATGGAACGATGATGCAGAACATTTTGAACTCTTATGATCGCACAAGCTAACTGAATGTTGTCACACATAACGCAAGGGAGTTGGTTATAACCAACAACTCACACCTATCTGTATATTCCTTTGCACAAAAAGTACATGATGATAAAGAGAGAGAGAGAGAGAGAGAGAGAGAGAGAGAGAGAGAGAGAGAGAGAGAGAGAGAGAGAGAGAGAGAGAGAGAGAGAAAGAGTGTGAGCGAATTAAAAATGTTTTTACAACAGCATTCCTGTTCACCTGGTGATTTCGAAATGAACGTCAACTGGATTTAAAATAACCTTTTTCAACCCAACTGCACTCTATAAAAAAATTGGCTGGTATAGTCTTTTCCATTCCTACTGAGACTCCTACAGTAAGATTTCGAAACTTCCAAGCCGTTTTGCTCACTTACTTTTGATCGGAGAAGTTGAGGATTTTCGTACCTCAATCTTCTCTTCACTTAGAGTAAATATACGAGAGCATTTTCCATGAACTACATTTTCAGCTTCACAACAGCCTTCGGGAGGTTTGTAAGGTTACTGTAGGAGTCTCAGTAGGAATGGTGTGAACTATACAACCGTTCCATTGTTATGGGCGCCGACTATAAACGCACGGTGTTTACAGGTCCCCATGCAGCTATACGCCGCAGTTTTCAATCGGTGGCGGCACATTTTTCTAAATTATTTTCATTTTATTTTCAAGTTTCCTTATTTATAGCCTTCATTAACGCATGTATTTTCAAAGGCATAGTAGTACCTGTTACAGCAGTCGAATCGCCTTCAAACCAACTAATAACTCTCGTCAAATGTGTTATTTGATAAATATACACCAGCTTTTCTCAGTTCTTCTATTTTATGTTAAAGCATTTCTGTATCTGTTCAAAATGCATTCAAATTAGAACTTATGTCGAAGATAGGTCAGGGTTATTGTTGGGCCCAAGGAGCAAGCGAAATGTTTTATCTGACGTATTTACGTATTCAGAGGTAATCTGCTCGCTAAGTTCTATCTACATTCGTCGACAATATTCAATTGATTGAATGTCTCTGATATTTTCCATTCACTGTTTTTCTTCTGAGAAGGCTGTATTCGTCTCAATTCTGCATTACAGGTCGTAATTTCTTAGTCTCAATTCATATCGGACCGCCCTATTCTCAACCTATGTCTCGTCACAGGAATTTTCAAGTTAATTATGATGAGGGTGAGTTATATAAAATATACCAATCACCAGTTCCTATCAGAGAGCAAATAATTCTGTAGTTACATGTGCATGCGTTTTTTGCATTTCGATTTCATTTTGATGGTTGATAAACAATGTTTCCTAGTATAGTTGGGTTTCAGTAATGAATTTGTATTGTATAAAACCAAATTATTATTTCTCAATCGAGGATTCTCATATGATTCAATGTCATTACAGAAAATTAATAGTGGGTTGCGCGTATTCGGAATTAAAATGATATCGGAGACCAACTCAGCCAAGAACAGAGATTCGAGCTTAACCTGTTACAATATAATTAGCAATCAGTATCCCTAATGTTTTGGCACCTTTCTGTTTTGACACGCACGGCGTTCTCGCCTACAGTAATTTTTGCGATTAAAATTGTATTGAGCTCCGTCCACAAAGTTTTCGTGGCGGGACACTGTATCCCACTGCAATTTGGAATGGTCGCAGCACTAATTCGCTGCGTATCGCGCATATTTTCACGCGAATCATTCGCGGAGCGTCTAAAATTGAGGACGCGAGTTCCTTATTCAATAAAGCTGTTGTTGAGAACGCCGTGCACGATTGCAATCTTCGCGCGACATGCACGTGAGCACGCCTGCTTCTGATAAGATTGGCAAACTCCTGAAAATCAAGTTTCATTGACGATCTTCTTCAATGGTATTTCTCTCTTCAGAACTAGACGATGATGATGACTACTATGGTCGGTCTTACGAAGAAGATCCAGTAGCAATGTCTCCCAGTTCATGTAAGTTTCCTTCAATTTCGGGGGGTTTTCACGAAATTACCTTTTCCTTCAATTTCGTGGGTTTTTCATGGAATTACTTTTTCTTTCAATTTTGTGTGTGTTTCATGAAATTATCTGCTTTTTCAGCTCAGTTCATGTATAATCGGAATCGTCTATCTTCAAATAACACACATGGAACTCGATTGAGCGAATTTATTCCCGAAGAAAGAGATTATGAGACGGTGGAGAATGATGCGGTAGTTGAGGATGAAGGAGCAATGTTCAGTATGGATGACGGTGAGCAGGTTTTCGTTCTGTTTGATTTTTTCTCCGATAAAATCTCTTTACATCATTATTATGTGATTTAAATGGCTTGGTGCAAAGTTTTCCCAGTCTGGGGCGTTTTCCGAATTATCCTCTTGTATCACACTCATACATGGGAATCGGGATATGTAATTGCATGTATCGAAAGTCATATAACAGTAAGGTGTAAATATTTCACAAAAACGTTGACAGTTTCTCAACTGATTTTTGATTCATGAGTTTGCATCAAAAAATAGGCCAATTTTTTCAATCTTGACGATAAAGCAACCGGTTTTTACGTTTATTGTGGCTATTTCGTCATGATTGCAGTGGTGGAGGAATCTTCTGGTGCTGCGCCCAGCGCTGTCTCCCTCGACCCGCCTCCCGGCCTAGGGTTCAACACCCCCATCTACTCCCGCCCAATCGTCGTGTCTGTACCCTGCACCGATACACCCAATAATGCGAGGACGGAACAGAAGGTGAGCCTACACTCCGGAAATCTTTGCTAAATAGCACAAGAAGTATAAATATATCTCCTTTTCCTCGAATTTGTTAACCATTTTTATGCAAACTCAATAAGGTTCCTTGTTAAAGAATAGTCAAACCTCACTTGTATGTGGGTATAATGTAATAAACGTGTTGGTCAATTCTAAATTGTCATGTAAATGTGTGTAATTCAGTTCCTGTCGCTCATCTTGTAGTTTACATACCACAACACGGATAGTTTGTCGCTTTTTTATTCATACTTGATTTGTTCTTAATACGTTGACAAATGTAAATAGGACGACAAATGAACGATTTTTCAAAAACTAGTATAAGACCTTTAGAAAAGAATTCTAATTTCGGGGTTGCAATCAGGTATAAAAACTAGTTAAACAACTTTACCTTTGAAAAGTCCTTAAAACGAGTGAGAGTCAGAGCCATGTGGTTATTTCATCTGTTTCCTGACGTATTCTTCCTTTCAAGCCCACCCTCCCCCATATCTCGAATCTTCGTGTTTCGGAACCGGGAAGAAGTAGTTCGAAGTCTCCGTCGAGAAAGAAGGAGAAACTGGAGCGAACTCCCAACCAGGGACTGGCACAAGCAACTCTGCCAAGCAACTCGAGTAGTCATCGGTCAGTTCCCTTCTGCTACTCACTGTCAAGGCCATCTTCATTGCTAGTCAACTTGTGTTCAAAGGATCTTGTAAAGTTAATTAAAATAGCATACGGCGAAATCGAGTTGGTTCGTGTAAGTTCAGCCAATGCGGTATTTATCGATGAAATTTTTTTTGAACGAAAAAGCTGTCTTGTTTGAAAAAATGTATTCAGAATGCTGAGAACGGATGAGTAAAGCCAGGTTTCCCGTTGTATTTTATGATTGATCATTGATTCGATTGCAGCCTGTCTCAAATGGCGGCCATTTCATCGGCCCCCTCAACTCCTCGACGAAACAGGACGAAACCGCAGGCAGAGAAGCAGCTGATCAACATGGTGGTAGTGGGACATGTGGATGCGGGAAAGAGTACGCTAATGGGACATCTTCTCTATCAGGTATAAAAATAATACGTGGTTTATTGCTCGTAGGTACAATATGCGTGTGGCATAAGAAAATATGCTATAAACAAGTTACTATGGCAGAACGTGTCCCAAAGGATCGTTAGGGGGGTTGTAATCATTTGCAACTGCATACTACACGTTTTACGCTTGGATACATAGTATATTCTACTTACTAGCTATATTGCTGAAGCTGTGTAATTGAAAATGATATTTCACTCTCATTTCAATTTAAAAAAGCTCAGGCGTTGTAAAAAGAACAGTGACCTCTCCCTCGGGAAAAGGTTGAACAGTTCTTATACTCAGTCTATTTTAGTTCACAGGGAATTTATTAAAAGACGCTAACAACCTCTCTCTGAGTAGTTCGAAACCGAACTCGGCCTTTCCATAATACTTCGATTGCTTCGCTGCTAGACAGTGATGATTGACAGACCGGGAGCTGATCTACATCGCTGTTTTCAGCTCGGTTGTGTGGACCAGCGTGTCATTCACAAATACAAACAGGAGTCGGCCAGAACTGGGAAGGCTTCTTTCGCCTTTGCCTGGGTGCTGGACGAAACTGAAGAAGAGCGGTAGGTTATCGCTGCTTCTCTCAATATAACATGACACATTTTCTGCCAATGTTCTCGTATGTATATGATGAAGGTTTGAAAATTTAAACTTCGTTAAAACATTCCTTCTGACAAGAACGATTACTCGAAGTTGCAAACGCGTACTGTGGTTGATTTAAATATTACCCGTTTCATACATCCGTAGCTCCACAATAGGGAGCTCGAACATAGAATAAAACAATATTTATAATTTATATGATCCATCTGTTCTAAGTTTGTTTCCTTATCTATATTTTATTCTTGATATGTTTTTGTTAAGTAGTTTTTTTAGATCTCGCGGTGTTACAATGGACATTGCGAAGACGTTTTTCGAGACGAAGAGCAAGCGTGTGCTGTTGTTGGATGCTCCCGGACACAAAGACTTCATACCTAACATGATTACGGGTAGGTATTTAACCATCTGCCCACAACTTCTTCACCAGTTGCCTGTGACACATTGTCCAACACACTTATTTTCGTTATTCGTAAGTAGAAGAGTGTTTTGAGATGAGTTATGGAAGTTTCACCGCAGCTACATGGTTACATGGGCTGTGGATGTTTTCCCACATTTTCTCTTGAGCTGACCCCAACTAGTATTTTTTGTCGATTGCAGTCTCCCGTTTTACATTTTTCTGCCTGATGTGTTATTTTTGTTGGCCCGACGACGTGGTTGTGATTTCAGGTGCTTCGCAGGCGGATGCCGCCATTTTAGTTGTCAATTCGACGCGAGGCGAGTTTGAGACTGGCTTCGAGAACGGAGGACAGACCAAAGAACACGCAATGTTGCTGCGATCTCTGGGTAGGTGCAGTTCTTATGTGCTGACCGGTTGGATGGCCTTTTATATATAATATATGCAGCCCAAGATGTGCTGTGATCATTCATGTCGAACTGCAGTTTGTTACACATCTGAATGACACTGCACAGACTTTTACAGAACATTAAAAATGACGTCCATGAAACTGATCCAAGTTGTGATATTTTCTAATTGTTTCAAAAAGTGTCGACGTTTATATTCAGGAGTCGCCCAGTTAGTCGTTGCCGTTAACAAGCTGGATACCCACGATTGGTCGGAAGAGCGGTTCTGTGAAGTGAAAGCTCTGCTGAACACCTTCCTCACGAAAACGGTATGGAATTCCACCTAGTGAAGGACTACTTAAGGATTTCGAATTTTACTTCTTTACATAATAGCCTAATGTGTGCTGCTCATCAAAAATAGTAGTGGTAGCTCCAGATTTCAGATTCACTGGAGTGTTAGGTTTCTGAGATGTGTTTCTCATTGCTTTTCAACTTAGGCTGGATTTACTCGCGTGCGGTACGTGCCCGTTTCTGGCTTGGGAGGCGAGAATCTGAGTCAGCCGGCGCCTGCAGGCCATCCTCTACTGAATTGGTATTCGGGCGAGCCACTAGTCAGCTATATTGGTCAGTTGGTGTCTTCATACTATTTATCATAAGATTCAAAGGCAAGTAAGACTCTTCGTACTATCTATCATATGATTTAAAGGTAATTAAGGTTCTTCATACTATTTATCATAAGATTTAAAGGTAATTAATTAAGGTTCTCCATACTATCTATTATCTATACTATGTCCAAATCTGTTTTCTGTTTCTTGACGATTGATGTTGTTTCTAGATTCGTTCACCGTACCCGCCCGACCTTCCGACGGCCCCCTGCGAATAGTAGTCAACGATGTGTTCAAGGTACGACTTTCTTTCCCCGTAGTCTACTCGATTTTATGAAAATTTCGTAGTTGTTGTTCCGTTGTTCTTCCGTACTGGCGAAAATGGTGAAACTCAGGCGTTCCATTCCTGGTTTTCCGTATTTCGATTTTCTGCCTGGTGTTTTAACTCTATTATGTTATGGTTTTTGGATTCCTGTCTTTATTCAGTTCTCTTCCGAAATTCACAAATTATGCGACGCACAGATGTGTCCTCCTTTTTATCTGTTTGGTTTCATATGAAAATTCACTTCTTTATTTTCATTCGGTTGGCCTGATTCAGTTTGAAATGATTGCAGGCCACCACTTCCCAGTTGTCGCTGATCGGCAAAATCGAATCAGGAGAAGTTGAGGCGGGCGACAAAGTGTTCGTCATGCCGAATGGGGATGCCGCTCTCGTCAAAGGTACACCTATTGTTGTATTCATGCAGTCTTACGTCGTTTCTCGGACGTTTTGAAGATGTTGCAAGTGAAAAGGAAAATCCCATTTTCTTAGCATTGTGCCATAGCAGAATGCCTAAATGGCTAACTGCCTTGCATAAAATATATTGGAACCTGATAGAAACCTTCAAAAAAAGCAAAGAATCTCATCGGGAACAATTGAACCTAGTGGACTGATTGTCGCGTAGTTGAATGAACTGAGTTGTTGCAGCGTGTTCGAACGACGACGGTGGCGGAGTGGATGCGTGTGTGGCCGGAGACCAGGCCCTTCTCACTCTGTCCGGGGAGTTCGAACCCGACACCATACATGCCGGTCACGTGATTGTCAGAGGAGGCGAGGTGAGCATCGAGACATATACGCGTTTTTAGTTGCACCATTTGGTAATAACATGAATAATGTTTTAAAAGGACAGGGATGAAGATTACAACGTGTTATGATAGAGAAAACAGTCCCGAGTGGTTTTCCTATTATCCCTTGCATACCCATTATTTGACTCGTTGCTCACACTTTGGGAATTTGGCTAATGCGTTCATAGTAGTGTTGTTCTGTTGTCCCTAACCTTCATATCAATGTCATATCTCACCATGTGTCTATTCTGGTTTCAGGACACACTGATTCCCGGACGACGGTTTTCTGCCCGAATCGTGGTTTTCGACATCACTGTGCCGTTAATGAAAGGTAGGTCACACTTGTATTTTCGTACAATTCGCCAAAGACCACGTTTACAGCTGGTTTTATTTTGTAAAAAAATAATCTAAATTGAGAACAATGTGATTTGAAGTTATGCAAATAGGTGATCGTAGTTTTTGAATGGGTTGTTACTATATTTTCTATTGTTTTTCGAGTTACAGGAACAAAGGCAGAATTATACTGTCATTCGCTATGTGAGCCTTGTACGTTGGTCAAATTGGTATCGTCTATAAACAAGTCGACCGGAGACGTACTCAAAGAACGCCCGAGGTAATCAAGTTTCATTTCATTTATAAAGTTGTGTACATTCATTTTATATTTCGCAATGGACCTTCAAGCACCAACACTACTTGTTGAGTATATTTATTTTGTTCGAATGCTTTTCAGATGTCTGTCTCGACATATGTCTGGAATCGTGGAGATCGAAACAGATTTCGATGTGGCCATAGAACCCTATACAACTTGTAAGGTGCTGGGACGCATCACGCTGAGAGCAGGAGGAAAAACGATCGCTGCCGGAATAATCGAGAAGAAGGTGTTATAAATGTCATTCACTCAGTCATTACGAACTCAGTTCTCTGTCTATTACTAGTTTGGCTCATAGCACTGTTTCTTCTGAGGATAGTTTAAGATTTTTATAATTGCATAAAGTGGGTATCAGTTGTGTTAGCCTTATTGTTTTTGGGATCATACTTTCTAGCTCTGTAGGTCTGTTCTGTTTGCAACTCTACTATTTGAAACTTTTAAAAATTAAGTATGAACATTTGTTTTCTACCGATACTTTTTGTCTTAAATATGAATGATTAAATAGAAAACATTAGTCTGCTTAGTTTATGTAATTTCTTTATACTTGCCGCTCGAAAATATTCTTCTTAGCTTTCTTCCGTTTTCTTCGATGTTTACAATTGTTGTATTGGGTTGCTAAAGAGGGTATACTATAGTTTATATATTATGTTGAGGTGACGATTCAAGTTACAATATATTAACTTTTTGTCGTTAGTCTGCTTTTAATGTTGAGGATTTTATGTATCCGGTTTGTTGTCTGTTTTTTTTGTATTCTCGCTCATACCATAAGTTTTATTCCAGCTACCTATTCGTTTACTTCAGAGTTACCTTTGTTTAGTCATGGTCAGTTCATAAATACAAACATTTTCTTTTCGTTTTCTTATTTTGTTGAATCACCTGACACTTTGATATGCATTTGAGAAAAGCAATGGATGTAGATAATGATTTATGGTTTCTAGTGATCATGCTCACTTTTTGGGCATATCGGGGATATTTTTACCAATAAGGTTTCAAGGGTGTGTTGTAAACTAACAGTGAATAATACTGGTTTTCAACATACAGAAACAATTGACAATTAGAGGTGAGGTAGTGCGGGACAATTATGTGATCGGCATGTTTTGATTTCTAGCCTTAGATGTTGTAAAAAGAGCGGTCGGATAACGGCTATCGATCACAATCTTGCTGCAATTAGAACGTCATTATCGATGAAAAGTCGTGATGAACAGATGTTTTGAGGAAGTCTATTCCGGAGTTCCGCACTTTCACTTTTCTCAATCTATTAACAAAAACATTCTTTGTTTATACAATCGAAATCCCATTCATAGCAAATTGAATGGAATTTCACGCGAATTTGTTGCTGACCAAACCTGCGAAGGTATAGTTCGCTCAGAGCAAATTTCGACAGCTGCAGTATTGGACTAACGTTCGCAGAAATTTTTCAGATTCTAAAAACCTTATTAGTCGAGGTAATCCTAATATGTTTTCAGTAATATCTTCGTTTTTGAATAGGCCTTGATAAACCTCGGTTGGTTACTGTAAGTTGATAAGTGTGGATGAGCGAATAGGAGTGAAAATGTGTATTTATAGAATTTTTTCCACAGTAAAACAATAGGTCTCCTAAATGTGAACTTCAGAAAAACTTATTTCATAGCGACGAAGGTTCAGGGAGAACACATGTGTGGCAAATTCCACAAGGAACCGCGAATTTTGTTAACCCTGCCAGTTAACCGTTAACCATTTAACCATTTTTTACAGTTAACCATGTAACCATTTTTCTGTTAACCCTTTGGTAACCCTTTTTTCTAACGTCTTTTGGGCAAAATTCGCGGTTACCAAGTGGTTAACAAAAGTGTTAACCATTTTTTGGTTAACGGTTAACTAGCGCGGTTAACAAAAAACGCGGTTAAATAAAGAATTCGCCCACATGTGTTGACGTTGCTCAATCATTTAGAGTAAAAAGGGACAACAACTGATTTTTATTATCAAAAAATCATCGTTTTAGTAGCAATCACAGATTTTGACACTCTCCCATATTCTATTTCTCTGTTTCTGAATGTTCTCCAAACGCAAGAATAATAACAATTCGAAGAGTCTGATTTCAGAGCTCGATTAATGCGCCTGGTCGTCCAGCTAACTATTATTCTCCTTACCGTATCTTCTGCTTTTTCGCAATCTTATGACATCAATCTCAGTAAATTCGCATTCGAATTCGCAGGTCAGTTGGGGTAGATACAGGAGCTATCCTCTCCTGTTACCATTCCATTCATCGAAAGTTGGGTGGTGGTTTTCAATTATTTGTTTCATGTTATTCACTCTTTCTCGAGTTTTTCTAAATTTCACCACAAAATAATGATTAAATATGGTCTTAAAAAGAGTTCGTTTACAATACAGTGAAAAGCCTGATAATTGATTGGATCAGTTTAAGTAAAAATTTGATCAGTTTGGTTTATTGAGGTGTTTTTCAGCGGCAGCCTATGCCGATGACCCAACTCCATGTTTGTCCAAAAACAACGCCACTCTCATATATCGAATAAAACTGCCTTGTGATTATGTGAAGGATGAGGTCAGCGAAACATCATAAAAAAGTATAGAGTTTGTAGAGTAGAAAAAACACTATCGCAGATTCTCAAAATGAGTTGGATACTATTCAGCCGTTTCTACAAGGTTTATAACACGTTTTTGTACAGTTTTTTGTATACCCGCCAACTCAAAAAAAAAAACAACGTAAAATCGCCTTTTCTTCGAACAAAGTGTCAATTTGCAATACAAAAAACAGCTATTTTGTTGTTTTAAGTGTTGGGGAACAGTTTCACACACAAACAACTGGATAGTTGTGGCGTTTCGAGGAACGAAGACAAAACTGCAGCTAATTACCGAACTGGTGGAGACTATGAGTGAACCGAAGAGGAAGGTACCGTTTGCTCCACCCGCCACAGTAATATGCTCAAACATTAGGGTCAAAGTTAGATATATTGGCGTTTTTGGATTCTCTTCAAACTTTGGTAGCGTCTTTTGAATGTTTACTACAACAAACTCTAAAAGTTTGAAACTAAAACAATGAACTATTCAATAGAAAACGCCTCCTGAATATTTGACGGATTACTCTAGAAGGACATTGATTTGTGAAACATAGTATATAGGGGATGACCAAATCCTATTTGTAGTTTGATGTTGCATCAAAGAGCAATTTTTCTTGAATGCTCGCGGGAAATGAACGGGAATACAACGTTTAAAAAACATATTTCGGAGCTGATCGCCAGCAAGAACATACAGGGTTTTCCACTTTTTGATGTGTTTCGTGAAGTTCTTTGCAAATAGTTGTGTTCCAACTTCATTGGTAGGATTGTACATTTTGTACCCCCTCTCTTCAGTCAATGAATACTAGAAGTAGTGTCCCCAGACATCATTTCGGTAGGAAAATTGGGAGTTCCCCTCTGTGTGACCAATAAAACTACAACTCAAGAATGTTCACGAATCTTCTCTATCTTAGTAGAATGGCGGCCGAAACATGGCAGTTGGGTATAGGGAATGATCAAGTAATCGTTGTAGTTTGATATCGATACATACCGTAATCTACTAATTCCGACCGACAATTAATGGGATAAAACTATAAACCCAGCGAGAGGTGCAAATACACCGTATACGCCTATCCTGAAGAGCAGCAACTTTTCAAAGAAGTTGGTTCTCATCTCGCTTGAGATGAAAGAAATGAAGTGTTTCATTTCAGTTGCACGCGGGAGGATCAGTACAGCACTATTTTTATATTGCTCTCAGTTCGATTTGGCAACAAATTCGGAGGAAAGTGGTCAAGCTAAGTAAGGTAATGACTCCACACCTAGTTTGTAGAGGTGTACGAACATTCTACTGCTCCTTTTACCTTTTCATGTTCTTTAAATACACAAGTTGCCGTGACTGGTGATATAATTTTACACTTTCAAGATGCTATTCGTCAAATTTTAGCGGATTCAAAATAACTACACTTGTCTTTCTCAACATTAGAGATCATTATGCGTGGTCAGTATTATTATCCGAGATTGGTGTGGTCATTTCTGCTTTCCAGGTTTTTCCGGAGCATTCGATAATGTTCACTGGACACTCCCTGGGCGGAGCTCTGGCTAGTTTGGCATCCACAGTGATGGCTGATCGGCATCCCGATCTCAGAAACAAGTGAAATATTATTATTATTCACCTATTTATCTTTATTAAAAAAAATGTGGTCAGAAAAAGTTAGAGAAACTAGACAGGAACAATAAAAGCCATGTGGTTTTGAATGGTTCACAGTTGTCTTTACCATTGTGCAAAGTCCGGCTGTTTGCAGTGAATATTGAAGTTTTATTCTCGAAGTACTTTCAATTGGGACTGCGAAGGTTTTCGTAGTTTGTTTACTGAACATTTGTTTGTGAACAATCTGTCATGGGAATATTGGTTGTTCAGGATCTACCTGATGACATTCGGGCAGCCTCGCGTGGGTAACTGGGAGTACTCTCAAGCACACGACAAATTGGTCCCACGAAGTTGGAGGGTCATCCACAAATACGATCTGGTACGAATATGCTGGTTTCACATGTAGAATGAGCAAACATCGCTGTACACCCAAATATTACAATAGGTGAAAAAAGTTGTATTGTTTTAATTAGATCATTGATGTGAGGCACTTGAAATGCTATGGTTAATCTAATTAAAACAATACAAAGTAACAAAGGTTAAAAACGCAATCAAGGTGGTTATTCTGCTCACCCGAATCGATCCCCGGAAACCAATAACCGGAACAGTGGTGACTATAGGTTCGCTCTCTTCAAACAGGCGTTTGTAGTCCTAACCCGCGGTGTTTGTAGTTTTATCCCCTTGCCTTTAGGTTGAAACTCGTTAACAATGGTGTATATCGAGACCGCAACAGATAGTTGCCTATATCCCCTATATGGATTGCAGGTGGCGCATCTTCCGTTGTGCGCCGTGCGCCTCATCTCACACTCGTGTTTCCCCTTCTTCAACCACGCCCCCTACCACCACGCGACCGAGATATGGTATCCAGAGTCGATGAACTCGACCTCCATGTATCGAGTGTGCAAGGGCCTTCCGCAGAACGAAGATGACAGTTGCAGGTTAGCTATACTATAAAGCATCCCTACGCAGACTCCTACGCGGTACACATTCTCAATTTCCAAAGACCGCGTTCAACCCAAACCTTAATTTCATCAAGAATATTTCCGTACACTGTTTTTAGTCGGGAATTAGAATCTTATGCGATTTTTTCTCATTTTACTGATAACCACAACGTATTCAAAACGGGCAACCAGAATAAGTCATTCGAAATTAAAAGTCATTGAAGTAAATGTCATTTGAAAGTAAAAGTCATTGAGTACAGAAACAGTTGAGAAGCAGAAATAAAGTTTTCGAAAATTTTCGTATTTTGCAAGTCCTGACTAAAAGTGAATTAATGACTTTTACTTTTGAATGACTTTTACTTTAATGACTTTTAATTTCGAATGACTTATTCCTGGTACCTTCAAAACGGGCTGAAAGTTTCGGGAATCATAGTGTAGGGGGGTTTCAGTAGAAATGCAAAGTACTATTTTCACTTAGGCACCTTTTTTCCGCCGTTGAATGATAATTTGACTCTTATCTTGTATATCACATGCTTGCATGTAAATGAACAAATAAATCGGGAACTCAGGCACCGTGGCAAAGTAGTGCAAGCTGTTGCTCGCTCTGGTCACATTGGAACCACATAGTTATCAAAGTCCTATGCTTGAGTATAGAGTAGGTGCTGATAGTTCAACTCGGAAGTCAACCGAAAGTTAAAAAAAAAACTTTTCGGGTTGAGATGTTTTTGTAACGTCTTTATTTTTACTTCTTTCTTTGTATACCACAGGGTAGCATCCAAATAAATCAAAAACCTTTTTTCGCTAAGGTGCCAGTTTCATCCATAGAGTCGGCGATTCTATTGATAACAACGTTTTCAGCAACGGCTGGTACGTTCATTACGGCATCCAGGATCACATCATCTACTTCGAGCATGACGTGAGTGCCTACGGAGCACAAGGATGTGTTGACGTGGCTCCGTCAGACGCCAATCTGACGACGTCAGCAGAATACACCTATTCCACGTTCATATAACTCTATGAAACTATCGAAACTACCCGATTCAGAAAATGGTTACGTTAAAATTGCTCTTTAAACCATTTTTATTCGATCAGTGTTTTATATTATTTTGCCGTCCAATTCTATACATACACGCATATCATTTTTACGTTTGAAAGCCAATAGGGTAATTTCTGCCTTGTGTAAACACCAAAACAAATAGTTTCTTGTATTTGTTCTTCCATACTTTTGTTTATGTTATCGTGAATTTCTTGAAATATTGTGTATAACAATTTCTTTCTTGTTCTCATATACCTAGTGGCAACATTGAAATGAAGTATGGAAATGCAGAGCAGTTTGTTTACAATTGTCATTGGAGCAGGAATGCCGACACTCGGCTGGGTCTTTTGCCAGCCATTCCGACTGGTCTGAGACCAGCTGTCTGCGTCTCTCACTTTTCAATTCTCCCTCTTCCTCTCTGCCGAATGTTATTCAGTTCTTCGTCCCTAGTACTAGAGTGCTATGAGTGCTACTTTCGATTCCTCTTTTTTATACCATTTCACACGTACTCACGTAATTGAGTCCATTATAAATTGATTCAACATTATGTTTTTCTACTAGTTCGCCAAATTGGGTAATTCATTTCGATTCAAAACTATTTGTTAACCACCTTCAGTACAGCTAGTTTCCTAAAAAACTAGATAGTTTTTTAAAAAATAGCAGAATAGTTACTAGAAGTCAAGTGAATAGCCACGTAAAGTTAGCATTCTAATGAGGCATCGTGCACTTTGTTATTGCACGTTTCTGAGTTCAGCTGTGTTTAACATGTTTTGCGTGACTGTGCGTCTGACAGTATAGTTACTAGATGTTTTAAAGTAGTTGGCCAATTTGGAAAGACGGAAAGAAGTGAACAATCTTCTTGTAAAATATGTATTTTGAACAGAAAAAAAACATGTAAAAAAGATCATTTTTCAAAACATTTCTTGAAAACGTGCACGATTCTGTTGTTTTTCACGTTTCCAGGTGTGTGTTTCATTTATTTGTGGTGCAGATTGGAGACTGCTCTCGCACGCATGCAAACGAATAATTGATCTGTTGGTCTTTGCTATATGGTAGATAGACTGCTAGTATTTTGAAGATTACAGCATGGATGGAAACCAGCGATCATTGCACCAATCATCTAGAAACGTCATTCTCTCCTATATATCAACTACCTGCACCAATCATCTAGAAACGTCATTCTCTCCTATATCAACTACCATTCTCCCAAGAGCTAGGAATACAACATACATTCTCCTATCATTGTTCATGTTGTTATGAGCATCGATGGTTTACAGAAGACTTTTCTTTAAACTTATATCGAGAGCCTATCAGTTGATATTATGAAACACAAATAACATGTAGTGAAACAGTTGTGACACAGGAATATCGTTCTGCTGCTTCCATTACGCAATCACATAGTAATCAAAATTCTGGCTTTGTTTTCCGTGGTTTGTAGTTTCACAAGCTTTAATGTAGTTAATAGTCAGTAGGTGGCACGAAGAGTAACCTCATTCATTAATTTTGATTCCGAATTTCTGCTGTTTCTCTAGACACGCAAATTCATAGATATAAACGAAATGAACATAATCGATTGTATTTGACGACGTTCCATGTAACAGCTGAGACTACTTTGATGTCTCGCTATTATTATCCTTTTGGTTTCGTTGGTTCATGTGCTCTGCACTCTACGCCAATAGCGGCTACGTGACAATTGCCCGTTTCTGTCTGTCATCAGTAGTCCTTGCAAATTGATGCAAGATCAGTAATTAAAGTTGTATTTATATAACGTTCGTTTGTTATTATCTTTACTTCAAACCCAGCTTATTCACTAGAAGATCAACACATGTATATGTTCGCTAGATAACTCGGTTGGCATTCCATACGGTTCAGTTGTGGCAACTCAGCTGGCAGAGATCTGAAAATGTACCTCTCAATTTTTCAGATTGACGCATGGTAAACCATTTTCTCACTGAATTTCCCTATGACTATGTTTTTTGCGAAGTAAATCGACATGAAAATGAACTGATATCAAGAACGAAGTCTGTGTTTTTCTATAATAGAATGTTGGAGATATCAAAGATTCAAAACAAAAAACAAATTATGAATCAAATATTTCTGATGCTATCTAAGTATATCTCCACCCCAGGCCCAGAAGTCCAGTAGTGACACCCCATGTATCAAAAACCAAACGCTGCTCGAATCAAACATCGCCGTGTTCAGTAGGAAAAGTAGGCAGATGACTTGAAATGAGGCTGTATTTGTGATTATTTCGAAACCCTCTCTCACATACTCTGGTGCAGTGTTTCTCTATTTCTATCTTCCTCTCTCTTTTTCTCTATCCCTCTCTCTCTCCCCCCTTTTGTGCCTATGTTGTTTTGCCCCTCTTCCGTTTGCTCTCAATACATGTCACTTGCCCTCTTTTCCTTGCTCATTCGTTTTCCTTCCCCTTGCTTCCAGATGTTCCCCTCCCAGTTCTCCCATCCGGACGGTCTCAATGTTCCCTCCACCCCCGAGGGTCCCTTCCTCGGCCAGCCCTCCTCCCTGCCGACCTCGTCCAGTCCCCCACAGCCCCGCGGCCGCAAAAGAAACAGCCACAACACCCTCATTTGCGTCGTGTGCGGTGATCAGGTAACATGGTATTCATTTCTAAGTTTTCCCAAGTCAACTTATAGATGTGGCTCTATCCAAAGCATGCATTTACAGTGTGTGTCGTCATATCCCACTGTGATCGTAGTTTATAGTTTGGTTCCCATCTTTTCTTGTTGCTCCCCGCGAGAAGAGTGAGAAATATAGTCTGTAACAGTAATTAGTCCATCCCATGGTTTCAGTTTTACCATGTGGCTGGTTTCGAATAATACGTTATGTCCGAAATATACACGAAACATCGATATTTTCATTATAACCTTGATTAGAAAGTACGATTGCGTACTGTGGGAATTCACGTGGGAACGATGAAGACTATAGTGTCGAACTTCCCAACAAGTTTAGTGACTTCCACACAGAGAACGACCAACTGAGTCAGGCTTAGCAGCTGGTTATTGCCAGCAGGGGAGAGAGTGTGCAGAAAAAGGATACGCAGACGCGCAGAACGTTACGAGGAGCTAACCTCCAAAAACGAACTTTGTAGTACGGTGTGCGCGATAGGATGATGATGATTTATTACGCAAGTAAGGGCGTGGAAAACGGAAAAAAAATTAAAGAGGAAAACCGTTAAGGCAAGACATGGAGAGTCGAGTCACATTCTGGTGGATAACTACTGTATGTTCTGTAGTTGGAGTGAGAAAGTTGAAATATCTCAAAGAAAATTGAAATATCTAATATCGATTATTGCAGGCGTTTGGAAAACATTACGGCGTCAATGCGTGCAACGGCTGCAAGGGCTTTTTCAGAAGGAGGTTCGTCCAGATCTTAATTTATCGATTCTGCCTGATTTCATGAAAATTAAATATATATTACTATTGAGTTTAAAAGTTGAGCTGGAAAACCTGTACTGATCATCTGAGACTCTTCGTCGCAGTTTCTTTTCATTCTAATAGTCTTCGTCAACTTTTGTCTAAGAACTGTGTTTCATGTTCCACGCCTGTGAGACTTCCAGTTTGAATACTCGTATTTCAGTGTCTGGAATAACAGACAATATATCTGTCGCTTTGATGGTGGCTGTTCTATTGCGAAGGGTACGTTTTTGTTGGTTTCACATTTTTGTACTTCCAATATGTCTAACAAAGATTAGTTTCGGCTATAGCGGAAGTGTGTTTTCAGCTTTCTATTGTCCAGCTCTAAGTCTGACAACTCGTTCTAGCACAAAGTTGCTTGAGATTTTTCCGAAAAAAAAAAACGCTTGGACTGTTTTTTCACTAATATAAAGTTCACGGAATTGTATTTTGAGCATCGTAATGCTCAACACTGCTCCAGAAACGTAGCGTGGAAATAAAATGTTTTCAGAACATCGGAATGTGTGCAGAGCGTGTCGCTTGAAGTTGTGCTTTCAACGTGGAATGAACCCTCGAGGTTCGACCGTTTGCCCCAATTACCAGTCTACCTTGAACTGTCGTAGCTCTCTCACGTTCCGTGAAAATACAACTTTTGAGAAACATTGAGCTCGATTTGCTCTTGTCTTCGATGAATGAAACAATGAGAGGACCAGATCTGAGTTGAATCAAACTATACGGGATCAAATATTTAGCATGTTTTCGTAAGGAGAGTGATATGCGATTTATCTGAGATATTTTTAGGCTTGTGTTATTTTTCAGCTGTCCAATCCGAAAGAGAACGTGGTCTGGAAGATTCGGCGATGGATTTGGAAGACATGGAGGAGTTGGACAGGGATCAAACTCCCGAGACGTGAAGTTTTCTCAATCTTTTTCACAAACGTTTCTCGAGTTAGTGAAAACAAGTATGAATCAGTTGGTAATGTATCTGATCTGATCGGAGACACAATAAATGAGAGTTTGGAAACGAACTATTGACCGATCGAAGCAAAATGATCGGCTTCTCTTCGAATATTTCTAATGAATTACATTGTCCAGCTGCTCCGTGGAGGTGCAAACGGAGACGTTGTCCGCCATCAAATCCGAGCCGCTGCCGAGTCCGGAATGCGAGTTGAACCGGTTGGTTGAACTTGCATCTGCAAATTAACCAAACCAGCATCGGAAATATACCATATATTAACTATTGACAAATGTAGAAACTCGCGTTGTTCTCGATCAAAGGGAAACTTCGTTTTCCAGAGCCACGGAGGAGCTGGTGATAATGCACAGAGAAGTATGTAGTCGGGTGGAAGCTGAGAACGGGCATCAGTCAACGCATGGTGGGATATACTGTACTTCATACACACGTGCGCTCCTACATAGGACGTTGATAGTTTTCGCTGTGTGCTGTGGTAGGCCGTTCTTGTTGCGAACTAGGCTCGCACTAGAGCATGACTCATCAGGAAAAGTCGGAAATAGCTTGTCGGGGAAAAAGGAATAACGGTATTGTATTCAGGTCAATCATCATCCATTTCCTTTGTCAACGCCTTTTACAACCCCAATTTGATAGCCAGCCGAACCGAGGTGCGTTTTCTATGTTCTTCGAGTGTATTGAAACCAAGTTCAAAGTTTGGGTTCGATTCCCGATTTGGTACTGTAGAAGTTCTATAGTTCCGGAGCTCAATTTGTTGTCATTCATTTTTAGTTCTGGTGGACTTAGAGGAAGAACCATAAATATAACATTTTATTGGGGTTGTGCCAAATTCAATACACTATATCGAACGCTTGCACAGTTGCATACATTTATTTCTTACTCTACTCTCCCTCTTTTTTCTCTTTCCTGCCGTTTTCCTTTCTCATATTGTCTCCTTTCTACAAACTAACTTTTGTTTTGTGACAGTTGGTTATAACGGCTGAGAGGATCGCTACCATGAAGGATGTTCTGCAAGACTGGCGGCGGAATTTCGTCCTTTTCTCTGACTGGCTTCACGCGCTTCCCGAGTTCAATATGCTGAACATGGACGATCAGGTATAGTGATTTTCATTCCGACTGATACTCCTACCGTATGACTCCAGATCTTCCAGACGAGTTTACTCACAAAACTTCCTCGTAATGGCTGATAATTCTCGCACTTGATTCTCACACCCTATTATTGAATGGGTCAGAAAATACTTTTGAATAGGTTAAAGTTTTCGTTGTAGAGCTTTCATTGGCAGTTCGAATGATGTGGACTATATGAATTGATCACTGTTTTGTAGTGGAACAGTTGTTGTCTTCGATAGCATCCGTATAATATATTATTTGTTTCGGTGTCAAATTCATTAGATGGAACTGACGGAAAGAACAGTTTTTTTCGCCGAATGAAAGCTGGATACACTTAATTCTGGAGTGATGTCTTCTTAGTTAGTCTCATCATTCGAGCGCAGCGGGTTTGTTCGACGATCAAAGATTGTCTTGCTTCCACCTATTGAGTTCATGAAAGTTTTTCATGAAAGTTCGAATTTTTCATGAAAGTTCTAGTAGAGTTTATTATGAACACGTGAGAAGTTCACGCGAATGTGCCGTGTTCACAGGTCCAAGTGGCAAAACATCGCTTCGGTCCGTTCTACTGGTGGCTGTGCGCCAATTGGTCGGTTCTGACCAACTGTCGAGGAGTCTGCTACGCCAACGGAACCTACTTCCCCTCCACCACCGACCTGCAGTGCGTACCCGATGTGAGGCAAGTTCATCAATTTCCTCCTCTCCTCCCTACTTCTCATTTCATTTTTTCTCTTTTGTCCAAATCAAGCAATCAACACTTATTATTGACACTTGCGCAATTCAATAATATCAGTTCCCTGAAGATGCGCTTCTCAATTGCAGCGGGTATGTTCAGATATCTTAACCATCTCTTTTAAAGAAGATAATATCATTCTACTTATATTCACATTATACTCACATTACATATATATATAATATTTATTATTCTAGTTTGAACTTATTTGGGCGGTGATTAATTCTATTGCTTTGGCAAGATTTATTGACCACTTGTACATATACGTTTTGCTCACGTACCAGCTGAAGCCATTTCAGCTCCTTTCATTTCGTCCATCCATCTTTCAGACAAGTCATAGGAATCAAAACTGGCCGCGCACTGAAGTTTACGACCTGCGAAATAAGTTGATTATTGGTCGAACATACCATTTAAGCCTTTTAAAGTTTTTGCACATTTTGGCATAACATTTTATTTCGCTATTCGATGAGTTTTTAGGAAATCGTCTGAGCAAATGATGCGTTCGTTGGCAGATCCGTTGCGAGAATTGTCCTTGGATGAAACGGAACAATGTATCATGCTGGCGGTCATTCTATTCAGCGAAGGTTCGGCTTTCATCAAACCCGCGGTTACTTCATTCTACCTCGGGAGTGCATATCACCCATTTGTGGCTTCTAGAAAACACCGCATTTCATATCAAATTTATCAAAGGAGAGACAGACCTATATTTGGGGGACGTGCACCCCATTTCCAACTGTTGTCAACAGGTCACACAACAACTCACTAGTAGAAGGATAGTGATTGGTTTCGGTTTTCAAGATCATCTGACTCACGCAGATGTGTAATTTCAAAAAATCTATTATGAGAAGTAGGTAGTAGTAATGTCGAGAAAATGATGTGTTTGTCCTAACAAAACAACAAGGAGAGAAGGTTAATTTAGAGTATACTTGGTGTAATCAACTTCAACATTTTGCAGAGTTGATGGAAGTGACAGAGGAGGGGAAGCATCATATTCGGAGGATGGGCAACCGCTTCATACGCATGCTGCAACAGCATATTGCACGGAAGAACGTACATCTATCCAGCTCTCAAATAGCCGTGCGAATCGCCCGAATCATGATTCTTTTGTCGGCCACTACAGTGAGTTTGGCAATTCCCGGGATTGGGAAATGTGCTAATCCGAGCAAGATACCCACGCTTTTGCCACTATTCTATCTGCACATATTGAGATAAAGATTATGTACACATAAAGGGCTCTAATTACTGGTAAACGAATATATATTGTCACATTGTTACATATTTTGTCAACAAATGTCTCCACCCTGCCAACTGCAATGAAATCCATTTGAATAGCACTTCTGGCAGATTCATTAGGCGTTTACCGTGAGCATATGTTTCAAGAGTTGAACACATCAATAAGTCAGATATACAGTATGACACAATATTATTGTGCTACCACGTTGAGTGGTTATTGAAAAAGAATGACTGATTACAGAATCTGGTGTATATGACAAGCGACAACATCCAGCTGAACGATGTTCTTCATATTGTGGACATGGAGATTTTGCCTCAGGCAATCATTGATCATTGCTACAAAGGGGTTCGTGATTAGGTGAAGCATCTATCACGTAGTTTTGTCGATCATCATGTAATACCTACTTTCCTGCGCCTTCCTGTGAATACCGGCTGACAGCTGAATCCCATTCCGCATACTTTCTTTCTTGCGTTTTCAATATTGATTTAGAATAGCGGAAAGCGTATGTCATAACAGAACGAATAACTTTACTCTCATTGCTGGTCATAGCCTATGATATCGCCATTTGAATTATCTCCCTCTGTTTGTTTGATACCGATGACCAAGAGCCTATGAGTATTTGCAGAGCTCTCAAATGTAGTACATGTATGATGGATATTTATGTGTATATAGTTTGTATGTGTTCGAAAATGAACCCTTCTAACTTATGATTGTTCTACGAATAGACGGTTTTGACACGATGTTTCATTGACTACGTTGACCCAATATTTCGAGCTGGTTTCATCTCCAATTTCAGTTTTATTTCAGTGGATTCTAAGCAAAAATTCGACAATAATGTTATGATCAAACTACATTTCATACATACATGAATGATTGAACAGGAAACTTGGGGACAGTGCCTGAAGTTAAACAATTTTTAATGGTCTAATTATGGATAGATGCAATAAACCTGGTTAATAGGTCAACTCTTTACATAATACGTTTAACAACATAGATGTACAACTTATGCTACTATAGTCTATTTAGTTCCGAACTGGACTCTGTTTACTGTATGAAAATAGGGGCGGAGCTTTTAACTTGGCAACCATTCAAACATTTTGGGCAATGCTTCTGTATTCCAAAATAACAGCAGCTTGGGGGAACGAACCTACGAATACAGACAGCCACCTGGCCGAAACCAGCGCCTCAGACCACTCGGCCATTTACACTCGTTAGAAGCATGGCGGGGGAACGAGCCATATACGGCGATCACGAACATTTCAATGTGTGCAAAACATTTCCGAATTTCGTGGTGAAAACTCAAGTGAACTTGACATTTGTGCTTAGCAAAGAATATAATCTCTCATATTATCTCGAAATGATATCATAACTAAGGAATAATTGTATTCGTAGGTTAAACATTTATTTGGCTGTTGGAAAGATTATTGATTGTGGCCTGATCTGGCAAAATGCCCAGCCGGCGCCCTGCACACGCAACGCGAGAGGGTGGCAGGGATGCAACACTTTTGATGGATACGAGTCCAGTTGGGAACTAAACAGACTATATAAGAACTAGGTCAGATATGATTCTCTGTCAGCTGCGTGTTGACCGTCAAATGACGACGAGGCTATGTCGAACGGGTTCGTTGTGGGGCCCCAGGGCCTCGCTGTCCCTTTTTAGTCGGTCCACCGCCGAAGTGAACAGACCCGCCTTCTCCTTCTTTCCTGAACACCAGTCACAATTATAGGGCGCGACAAATTTATAAAATATCCGCCCCATCGAACCGGACCCAAAAGTTGGGAGAGGCGGGTTGACTAACCATTACTCCAACGGGGCGTATAGCAACATTGCTGACTAATAGTACATATGTGTTCTTACACAGAGCTTATTCAGATATACAGTATAACCCGTCTTTCTTTAAGCGACAACTATATAGAAGTTGAGGATACGGGAATTGTAGTTTGAAACAAACACCATGAATCAATCACTGAATTTTGAATAAAAATTAGAGGAATCAAACTACAAACCCAGCAGGATAGGGCAACATAGTATATCCCCGCTTCCTAAAGAGCACCGCCCATATTCTTCTCCTCTTCAACAAAATTCTACTTCAGAATGGCACGACTGCCTGAGAAAACCGACCGAAAGGGTCACATTCTTCAATGTATGTTTGTAGGGATCGTCGAAAATTTTTGGCTCACTTCGCAAAATTTGCTATGATTGATGAGTAGACTATAACTATGAGATATTTTTTTCACGAGGAACGGCCGATATGCAGTTAGTCCCCAAATTGAACTCTACAGAAATCATTTGAAATATCGGGAGTAGTTTACATTTGCCCCCCACCCTGGTCGAAAATGTGTTGAAAAGGGCCCGTACTACAATCCCCCCCACTTTTGGGCCCCCCATGGGGGGCGATTATACACCATGCTTATTTACTGCAGGCTTGGGTTGAGTGGGGGGTGATTGTTCATCAGTTCCGGGTATGTACTATCACCCCCCATTTTGTATTGTGGGGTTGATTGTTCATTGTCGAAGATGTACAATGTCCCCCCACCCATTTACCAATTACCCCCCACCTTCGCACGATTTTTTTAGAATTTCAATTAGGTGGGGGGTAATAGTAGCGTTCGTTGCGTGTATTTTGAAGTAGTGTACATACCGAAATGCTCGGCATCGTCGATTGTCATAGGTAGGGGAGTTCCAAGGGTTTCCGGCAGGAAAAAGGTACATATTCCTGCCGAGAGTGCCATCAAACCCATAATCAGAAGAGGCAGAATCTTCATGTAGTCACCCTGTAAGAAAATCTACAGTCGATCTGATATTACACTGTTGTGAACGAGCTACAAGGATAAGCCTTTCTCCTTTCACATTCACAGCAAAAACGGTAAATTGCGATCAAAACTCATTGGTACCAAACTACAAAAACATCATTCCAGCTCGCAGTGCATCAGTTTGGCTCGTATCTCCCTGTAAGAAACCCCGTATTGGTATGCCTAAAATGACGAGGAGCCGTTTAGTGCGTTCTAAGGACATACTAATGACTTCACAAAAAGATGTCAAATGAAACTAGTGAATTATTAAGAACTTTGTTTTATAGAAGTCCGTTTTCTATAAAACAAGCCCACACTGTGTGTTTAGCTGTACTCCGGTGTGTTTACAGTTGTTTTTTTGGTAGAAACCCGTAAATTTAGGCGTTAACCGGGATCAACGAATGTTTCGTCACTCCCTGCCTATTCCACCAACGAACTGACCAGCTTGACGATATGGGGGGCCAACAGCAGTCCACTGCCGGCCACCATGCTGCTCATGCCCATGCCGATGGCCCGCACGACTGTCGGGTACAGCTCCCCCGCGAAGATGTAGATCACGGCGAAGCCCGAACCGACTCCGAATTTACCCACAAAAGAGGCGGAGGCCACTATCCACGGATATTCTGCAAACATACATGCATTTGAAAACTTCAGAGCATTCGAATGTTCACCCATGTCTATACCTACAAATATGACACTCTATAATATTGAACCATTTACCTCTTTCATCATAGGTTTATTTCTCCGATTTTTCTATATCTTGTTTTGAACGTAGTTACTGCTTTCTAACAGCGCTTGTCGTTCTGATGGTCCCCAGAGATTTTGCGGAACTGGTCTTTCAATCTGCTCGAAGATTTAAAGGTAAATCACAGACTTCCATATTGGCTCAGGTGGATGACTCTCTCCCACTCTAAGTTTTGATCTTCAAAGAAGTTTAGTGGGCCTACAAAGAGGGATATCAAATGCGTTGGATTAAACTATTTGTCCGAATATAGCGAACCTTCGGGAATAAACATGGCCGACACGCATCCCACTCCACATACGGCCATGGTGAGGGCGAGAGTCCATCTGAAAAAAGACAGATCCGTCTCAGTACACCTATATGATTGGAAAAATGACAACTCACTGACGTATGTGTTGGGCTCAAGCATGAACTTTGCCGTTTCATCTGATAAACTTCACAAAGAAAAGGCAGCTCAGTATCTCAACTACCCGGCGAGAAATTTTCAGAGGTCTGATGGGATTGTAGTTTGGTGCATTTTGAGCGTGTTTTAAAAGTTCTGCTGTGGTGGAGAGATTGGATTTCAAGCAGAGTCGGTAATTCGTCTTTAGGTGATAACAGTTTTTTTTTCTCGTCGGTATTCTCTACTTCGTTGTTCTCTTCCAACTTGGAAAGAGAATAATGGGTTATTCTTCCTCCAGGTACCGGCCTATTACTTATTGCGAGAGTACCTTCTTCCGACGCTCTGCAGCAGAGGCCAGACCATGAAGTACGCGGGTAGTTCGACGGCTCCGTTGATGATGAACGACGAGTAGTCGTCCACGGGAAGGTTGGACACATTGAGCGTCAGGCCGTTGTAGATTATCGCATTCATCACCCTACACACATGTTCATTTGATGTAAAAATATCCTTATTTCTCTGCTATACAAACTATTATGTTCCAATACGAAAAATTGAATGCTTTGTGTAGTGGAACTTGCACTTGGTTTCAAAACAGAGAACTTGTGCTACTTTTACAATTTTTCAACACATCATTATACAAAAAGTAGAATTAAGGGTGTACTACGTGTACAATCCATCTTCCCTAGTAATCACAGTGCTTGCCTACGCATAATCTGATGTTTTATAGATCGATCAGGAAAAATACAAACTTTTCTACAATTACACTTACCAGATGTATGTAACTAGAATAGTTTTTTTGCGCAGGTTCGGGGTCTTGAACAGGTCAGTGACGTTGTGACTTTTCTTCTCGTCCGTATTCTCTACTTCGTTGTTCTCTTCCAACTGGAAAAGAAGGTTCTTCCTTTATTCTTGGTTCATTCTTCCTCAAGGTACCGCAATATAAAATGTGTATATATATTATAAGTTCAAAAGTCACTTTTTGCATTTATAATATATACATGTTTGCATTTAGTTTCCTCCACACTCATTACATCCAAATTTGAAATAAATTCTCTCGGATAATATATATATCTTAGCTGGCGGCGAAACTTTCACCCCTAAATACCAAAAAAGATACGTTTCGATTTCTATGCTACAGCTGATGAAATTCAACTTGAGACATTTTCGTAGTTCCGCAATCGAATGAGCCAACAACTTGACAACTTTTCTTGAAGACCACCCTTGATAGATTATAATCGGTATGAAGAGGGATCCTACAATATCAACTAGGTGGTCTACATCCACATCCTTTTTCCGATTGATTCGGGCGATTTGAGCGAGCTGTCGTTTCGCCTCGGGCCATTTGCCAACGGAGACCAGCCATCGAGGAGACTCCGGTAGAAAGCTGAATAGGCGATTCTGAGATGAGCTCAGAGAATAATGGTAGAACAAAGTTTGAGTGAATAGTGAATAGTATTTGAGAAGAGTTATTTAAAGATTCGCGATTTGAATACTAAGGTTTCTGCTTGTTGTGAACAGTTTCAGACAGGAAATAGTCTGTTTACATACGTTGTGAAACATGTCATAATGAAGTTGTTTGGCTCACAAGTAATAGCAGAAGAGCAGAGCGAACGGAGCATTCGAGAAGAAGGTCAATTGACGCCATCTGAAACACCGAAATATGTTAACTATCATATCATAAAAAATAAATGTTCCGAAATAAAGTTATTCAAAATACTTTAAAATCACAAAGTACACAAAAGGTGAACTATGATCTCATAGACGTAGAGTAATTACCATTCCCAGGCACCTCGCACATACGTTTCTAACTTTGTTCTTTGAACTTTGATGTTTCTTCCCAAAAAGCGTTTGTTCACCACTGCAACAGGACGCGGAATCGGTTTTTTACAAAATTGGCGTGCTGCCAAAGTCGACTTGGCAATGACGAGGACTATAATAATTGAAGTTATAAGTATTTTTGGAATAGAAGGGTGCCAACCTCCTTATTAACATGGCCACCACCCCGAGGAGTGCCATTGCTAGGCCGAAGAAGAGAGAAATCATGAGGCCCGAGAAAATTCGACCAGACTGACCCATGAACTCCATGCCTGCAACAGTAGGAATGGAAAAGTAGAACTGACAGACACACCTGTACAAGTACCAGAACATATTTGAAATATCATCATCTTCAAATTTGATAATATACACGCATAATAATGTTAGTAAACGTCAGTTCCTGGTTCTCATTCCGGAATAAATTATTGTATTGTTGTATTGCAACCGTCAGCTTATTCATTTATAGCACAAGCGATAGTTGGTCTCCAAACCAAGGATCCGGAATGGTAATTCTCAGCTTAACGAAATTGATGTAGATTGGTGTTTTTTCAACAGACTGTGATCTCGCTAGTATACATATTTCTCATGAGAGCACAAGGTACCTTGGGATAGAATTGCAAGATCACTTACATTGAAACCTATAGTGAGACAACAAAATCCGAGAACTAAATTTTCAAATAACAGTTTTCAAGTTTCCCAGCTACATCGAAAATCTCGTATTTACACTATTGGTGTGAGAAAGACCTGCTGGACTCACAGATGATGAACGGAATTTGAAAGAGAGCGGGAAACGGGAGACCGGTCAGGAAACGGAGTATGATGAAAGATTCTATGTCCTGAACAAAACACATATTAACAGTTTCATTCACAGTTTTCCGCTTCTTCACGACTCGAATACTGACACTGTGATAACTGTGTTTTTCTTCCGATTACTTGGAGTTGGTCGAAAAACGGACCAACTGTTCATATTACCTCATACTTATGTGGTATCTGTATTTTCGAGACCTACGCCATGTTATGCAACCAACAGCATTTTATTCAACAACTGTAAGCTTGTAACATCTTAATTTACTACCAACTCGACAGGTAAATGTTCTTCATTACCCTCATGTGTTTCAGACTTCACCACTGCATGAAATATACTTACTTGAACGAACGCATTGATTGTGCCACACACAACCAGCATTGTCAGAATAACGAAAAAGCAACGCCGTCGACCAAATCTGAAAGCAGATATTTAACAGTTATGTTATTTTTGTTTTCTACAGTATACAATGACAACTTATCGGAATCGAAGTTTAATCTCAGAACACAGCATAAATTTCAGAGTTAGACTAAAGTGTAAAGCACCAAAATACAAACACAACAGTTTCAACAGTTCTCCCGATTGGGCCTTTCCTCGAAGTGCTAAAACCCTCGAATCTTTTCAATTCTGAGTAACCACCGTGGTTTGAACTCGTATAGGAACCTGGTTCACGGTATCCGCGTACAACAAGGAATTATAATCAAAACTCACACATCGGCAATGTATCCAAACAGACAGTTTCCAATAAAACTCCCGACATAAAACGAGGTGGTCGAGATTTCAACCCAACCTTTTCGATCGCACACCAAGTCGAACTAAAAAAACAGGCGGAACACTTGTAGAGAAATTTCTCGAGAACGCTGGAATCCAACGCTAAATTTGAGAAAAGAGAGAATGTTTTGAATGTAATATGGCGCTGCTGGAACGCCACGCAACGTGCCTCACACTGGAGGATGTGTTTGAGAGGCAAAATAAAGGACTTTTGAATGAAAACGGACAAGTATGAAGCAGATTCCGATCTTGTGTTCACTGGTCCTGTAGCAACGGAGATTTCACAGCAGTTTCAGGAATTTCCTCGACCAAGTTTGCACGTCATTCGGAACAAGGGTTGGTAGAATGGTACGCATTACTCACCTCCGTGACAAGACTGTCGGTGTAAGTGGCATTGTCGTAGACCCAACCCAACTGACAGGGAACGAGTTCGAGACGATCCCTACAAGTACAACACAAAACTCTACAAAAGATGATAACACAATTGGTTGATTCTGCAGAAAGCATGGACTTTTGTTGATTTTTCTGAAGTGGTCTTTTTGACCGAGCTTGTCAGGTAGTGAGAAGAAGAACCAGAAACCAGAAATTGCAGAATAGTTTAATACAGTTCCGGAAGTTAATCAAAGTAATAAGCCAATGCTCTATTCCAAAGTTCAAAGCAGTTTGCGTGGGAGTTTACCTATATGTTTCAATGGGAGCAGTTGTGAAACTTTTGAAGAAATCCACTTGGGTCTGATTGTACTGATAACAACTACGGATCTCCTGGAAACATTTGATTGTGATTCAATTCAGTTAATAGTGAACGCCAACTAACGTCTACAATAGATCGGGCTGAGGGCAGTAAGGTAGAACGGTTAGCGACACGATCTGCCAGTATTTCTCATTTGGTTCGAGTCACGAGGCAAATGTTGCATTCCTCAGGACCGCCTGAAACCATTACTGGGGGCAATAGAAGTGTAATTTTTTGATGGGAATACCTTGTTTTCAGTCAACGGAGTCAACTCCTTCCTATCTTCCGGCAAGCGACATTCATGAGAGGGCGAGCCCACTACGAACGGCTGAAAGTGAGGAAAGTTAGAGATGAAGTATTCTGAACGATTAGCGGTTATGTACACCTCCTGTCTCAAGCACTACAGGCAGTGTAATTTTCTCTAGGGGTTTTAATCATCTGTAACAGGTTTGGACGCCTTCACTTAGGTTCCCCATGAAACAAGGTGAACATTTGTTGTTTTATTGCTCGTGCTCGTTAAACAACACAAAAGCAAAAAAAGAGCACATTGAGCTTGATACAATTCACAATTGGACGCAGATTTATGCTTTTAACTGTATTTTTGGTTGTAACCTGCGTATCGTGGATACCTGGTTGAATGCAGAGAATGCGGATGGGAGACTGGCCGGCAGACATATGATGAAGAAGAAAAGTATCTGATAGTTGCCAAAGTCGCCCACCTGTAACGTGAAATAGGTCGTTTTACGACCTTCTGGACATTTGCAGTGTAAAATGACACTTCCACCAAGTTTATTTCTTTTAGAAATTTTCGGAAATAACATTGAGACATTCACTAGTGTTCGGCTCTCTACGCCTACTATCACAAACGACCAAAACTATATTCAGCCCGGTTAGTGCTTGTGACTATGTCCTGTACGTAGGTAGGGTTTATTAAACAAACTGTCCAAATAGTACGCAGCGAACAGGAAAGGCGAAAAAAATTAGTTGAAGAAACGGGATGAAAAGTGACTGAAGTATCAGTTTGTACTGATGATCACGACAAGTCAGGAAAGAGTAGGAATGTATCTCGTAAGTCAGCAGTTATATTTCATTTTTGCGCTTTCTTTCCGTTTTAAATAGTGTTTTGCATGACAACCGAACTAATGAAAACTGTTTTGTGTTCCCCATTTACTGGAATTCTTTCGACTCTCCTCCTGTTAACGAACCTCCGAAAGAACGTGATCGAAGTCGATATGCTTTGAGTTTCCAAGCAGAAACTGGGCACTAACATCCACTAGCTGATCCTGTAAACAGAGTAAACAATACGGTCGGGGGACATGGAGTAGGACAACAGTGGGCGGGGCCTATCGATTACAAGAAAATCTGTAGTGTTTCGGACAGTCCTATCTATGATAGGTAGGTGAGGATCTCACAAAGTTGTCGCGTTGAGAATCTATAGGAGCCACAGTTAGACAGATTGAATACCTCAACGAGATAGTGCTAAAGCTGGAACGATCTGGCGCAAACATGCGAGAAAACTAAGACAAACCGATCTATACAAAACTCTGATTATTGAATGTTTATTTTAGTGTACTTTTGTTCTAATTTACGCCAAACATTCACAAGCCGCAAAGTGCAACTGGCAGGAATAGAGCATGTCCGTTGAACTCACTTTCCATTCAGTTGATCTTTCATGACTATTTCTATGTACTTTGACTTTCATATTTGTGAAAGTGAAAAAAAAGAAAAGTGGCTGACTTACCATGAGAGATGGTGGTTAAAACCTATGATACGGGTAGCGCGAATTGCCTCTCAAGTTTTCGAGGACTTCTTTCGAGGCGAGGCGGTTGATTGAAAAAGGCAATTGAACGAAATAGCAGAGAATTCATGATTCCTCGCCACACATTCTTTACATCTGAATGGACAAAAACAATGTGATGGTTATGACTGATAAGCCGGGTGAAATGGTGTAACTTCTATTGAAATGCCTCTTTTCTTAGTTTTAGTCCAAGACAATTCGGCTGCTATACTAGAAGTAAATTGGATAGTCACGTAAAGTAATTAGGCATCGTACACTTTGTCATTACACGTCGAGTTCTGCTGTGTTTAACATGTTTCACGTGACTGTGCAATTGAAGAACAGCTACTCTAACCGTACACATCGGAATTAGAACTAGGTTTCTCATCGAATTATTTATATCAGACCAGTCTCGTAATGATGCTAGAACTGAATTATACTGTAACTTGTGAAGTGTACTACAATCGTGTACTATACGAGACACTTCGAAAATACTTCCAATTTTCATGACAACCCTCACACAACATTATGGTTGGAGGTGAGTGGAATTTAAGTGGCTTTGTATTGTTCCGCAATGGCATCACACTTCGGCAATGTTGGTTCCTTTCAATTTCTGCATTGTCCTTTCGCGAGTTCAAGGTAGTTTGAACAAGGTCATCGCTCAGAAAAAACAATTTTGAATGACAATATTATCACAAAGCGGAAACACAGAACAGTTCGGACGCTCTCATAGCTCGACGAGAAAGCGTTATTCTGTAGGGTTCTAATCGTAGTTTTCTATACCTGCATAGAGTTTTTGGATGTAAAGATTGCATGCTGAATCGTGGTTTTTCTGCAGTCTTGGTTTTTCACCAACTTCAATGAGGAACATGCTCTTTTTTCAGATAGTTTTCTAAAAGATAGTTGCTTGACCTTGTTTCTAACCAGCATCGAACATTTACAACACAAATTCGCCTTTGTGACATGATACATACATAATGATCAGATGGGAAACTTCTGTATGTATTCACATTGAGTTGGTTTAATGGCTATGTTTCCAATCTGACTATCTACCTACACAAAGGAAGCAATTATGCACGACTTGGACAAGATAATGAGTGAAAGCCCCCTACTCAGCTACCATATTTCCACGCGGTCCCCACCAAACGAGGTAACTTATTTCTCCCTCTTTCCTTACCATCTGAGATGTATGTATGATATTGACTAGAAGCATGATGATTCGTTACTATGGTCAAACGGGCCAATCGCGTGTACATACGCACAATACATAGTGTAGGGTGAACTGAGCTTTGAGTCTTCAGGTTCACATAAACATGAGAGAACGTGCAAGGTAAAGGTGGAACTTGTTTCAGTTCGAATTAAGTTTTGGTTAACTGAAACATATGATTAGTGAAGTTTGTTTGCAGAATGAATTTCCTTGTGTTGATAAGTATGCTGTTGCTGTGTGTGGCCACCTCTAGTCACTACGTCGATTACCCTTGGATGTACAGTTTATCCGAGAGGGCCAGGAACGACGCAAATAGTTATGCTAAGTAAGTTGATTGAAGCGGTTGCATCGGAAAACCGCCCTGACGGTACGCTTTTCCGTGATTTCGAGGTTTTTGGTCAGTGTCTAGTGAGCACGTTGAACAGAGAAACATTCACTCAAGCAGTGTAGCCTCTACACTCTCAGAAATGAGTTTTGCTTTGGTAGCCATTGACAAACAGACAACCCGACAAAAAATGAAAAAAGTATGTAGCTTTAGTTGAGAAAACTGTCTTATGCAAAACTCAATTGACATTATAGCACGGAAGCAGTTCATCCTGCTTTTGCTGGAAACAATTATCTCGTACTGTTGTATCGTTTAGAAGAATGCTTCCGATGAAGGAGCGTCGGGCGCCAGCAGAGTTTCAGGACATGGGCAACATGATGAGGTCCATCGACGGTATTCAGAAACCACGGTGAGCCCAGAAGTTATCTCTTATCTGAACCTTTCTGAGATGAACTCATATACATGAATGCACACGTAGCCGCAACTAATGTAACGTGTACGCTGGAAGTGCAAAAAATATCCTTTGCGAACGGTCAAACCAACTCTAAAAGCTCAGGATTTTTTTTCCAGTTTGCAACTCTCTAAACATTTCCGGATACTCAGAAGCGAGGTCTTAACCACAAAATGCGTGCTGGGAATTTTTTCACACCCATTTGTGTTACGAACATAATTGCAGGTTTGGCTGATGAATTCCGGTTTGGAGGATTCGCTGTTCAATATTTGGTTCGATGAAATCTAGTCAATGAATATGATGTGTTAATCATTGTTTATTTCAACGAAACTCAGAATTCTCAAACTATTGCATAACAGTTTATCATACTTTCAACGTCTAGGTATGTAAAGGTCTCAATAGTGCTTTCACATACCCGAGAATCAACATTCACTCTCTTGGAAACTCGAGCGAAAAAAGCGTATTGGTTAAATGAGATCTACGGAACAACCATGTGAAGTTGTAAAAAAGTCAACGTGAAAAGGTTAGGTTGCAAGTTATGTCTTTCCGTTTGGAAAGAAAAAAAAACATTTTAAAGACAATACTCAACACGGACAACGATAGAAACTCTCCAAATAAAATATCTTAGACAGGGAGGTTTACCCCTTCAAATTACAGTAGTCACATAGGCCACCGTGTCAAATTTAAAATATGCAGTGCAACGTATAGCTCATGACTAGTTCATTAAAAGTGATCGTCTACCCTGGAATCTTCTTTCACGGTTTGCACGTAAAATGTGTAACAAAAATTTGCATGACAAAGAGTAATATGGTTTGAAAATTAAAGTTTTGTCTAGCCGCGCTGCAGAAACTCGCTAATCATACACAAGGTAAAAAGGGGTTAAAACCGTTGTTTGGGTTGGCGTGAGAACATTTTCAGGTGAAAACCCATGTTATTACGTTTTCTTAAATTGAGTACAGCTAATACAGAACCCAAGACAAAACAGCGTTATCACGTAGATACCTAAAAGGCATATCGGGCAAGACGTACAGAAACATCAAGACCTGTCCGCCCTCAACCCAACTGATTGAGAAAAAGACATGTTATAGTTTTTCATTCCTACTGAGACTTCTACAGTATGGTTACAGAAAATTCCAGGCAGCTACAATTATGTGAGTGTTATCGAAAAATAAAGTTCATTTTCCCATTAAGTTTTGATCTTCTGTTATAAAGAGTATTCGAAAACGTTTTCCTCAAAATCGATTCGATTGTGTACGGTAATAGTCTCAGTAGAAATGGTACGAACTAGATACTCGGATGGAATTGACTATGTGATGGTCAATTGGTGTTCCTCATCCTCCTCCACAATACAATCGTTTTCCAACTCGTCCAGTCGACTCGGAATTGAGTAGTCGTCCTCTCTGGAACTTCTCATGAAAATTTTCTCCAGTGAATTTTTTCGCCTACTTTTTGTGTTCAACTTATGAACCCACCCGAGATTCAATGTTTAGTATTTTCGTAGTACGTGTAACCAACCACATTGTCACGCAATCAGCTCAGAATACAATCCGAATTACATATATATGTTGTATCGGATTGATGCGTATTTGTTTGTTTATCTGTTGTTTATCTGATAGAGACGAATTCATAAAAGGCACACTTTGAGAGTTTTTCGTAGGTTTTATAAACAATTTTCTGCCGGATTGCTGATATCATGTACGTGTTAAGAACATTTTCGATGCACTCACGTAATTCGCACATCTCACTAGTCCTTCATAGACGATTGAATCTATATCTCCAAACCTAGTAATTCATCGCACCACCTTCCATCAGTGTCACAACTATAACATGATTCACCTTAGGCTATACGATACTTTGGGACTTCGCTTCTTATAGGGAACCGCTTCTTCGGCCATCAGTTTCGCGTTCAGGTCGTCGATGCAAATGCTGCGGGGCTCGGGACGGGGTATGGAGGTGGAGGTGCTGAGACGGATGGACGGGTTGCTCGAGCCCACCTCTCCCCAACGCTCGCTCTCTCCTGCAATCCAGACACAGCTTCGACCATGCTCCGTATTCTACGATTCAGCCGAAACATTTCACAAGCACAACCGTTCAGAAAAAACACAGAAATATCTCAGTCCAGGCAACAAACATTGGTTTGCATTCCCATTTCGCCGTTTTCACAGTGAAATACTGAAATACTATAGCACAACCAAGCACGTTCTGGAGAGCTGTCAGACAAAACTGTACAAACACGTTAGGGAGAAACAATGCATGATAATGCAGTCAAAATCATAATTGACTTCCCAAATATGAGTTTATCAATGTACCTACTTTTGATACAAGATAATTTTGAAATAGTGTTTCTTAATGTTAGTTTGCGAACTGACCATGTCCCATTATCTGAAAGGCGATTCCCGATGCGAGAAGAACTGCCACCAGAAGGTAGAACACCCATCTCCACTCCGCCACGGTTCCCTGTAATGTTCTACTGAAATACTAGTAACAACAATATTTGTTCATTCGACTACAGATAAATAGGATGTATTATGTCCGAACTCGTTCGAGCTATCCAAACGGGTTTTTTTTAACTGATTTCAGCATTCTCTCTGTGATGTAAAACGCCGGTTCCATTTACCAGTTGACTTTATGGTGATACATAGTCACAGTTTGTGATCACATATCCGCCATATGGCGCACAGTGTGTCGCCATCCTAGCATAAATCTACGCTCAATTATGCTACTTTCTAACTATCCCTCCCGTGTCATCAACGGATAAGAAACCATTGAACAAATTATTCAATGCTTTATCGACTATTGTGAACAGTTTGAACTCTAGAGTAGTTCACAACTTTTCGTGGGATAAATCTATCTCCCAATCGAGCAATCCGATTAAATAATGAGAGGTAGGGAAGATTGGAGCACTAGAGAGGATATGCATGAGAAGAACTAAAAAACGATAGAAACGAAAACATTCAAACCCCAGAAGAAAAATAAACAAACTGACGTTCTCGGTCATGAGTCCCAGTATGAGGGGGGCCAGGGTACTCGCCGCCTGAGAGTAGATCTGCGCATACGAAGATACGAATGCGGTGAACTGGAACAACGAACTATAAAAAAGCGGGAAACAGTTTGGAGGGAGATCCGTAACTCAGTAGTTTGCCCTGAGAATGAATTATAGTTTCAGTTGTAACTTCGACTGGAACACAGTGGGAGCACACTACAAATATAGAAGAACACGATAAAATGTACAATGCTCATCACCAGTTTTTGAGCGACTCTGAATCTGTCCATAAAGTAACACACGGCTTAGATAGTTGCGGGAAAGATTATAATTATTATTCATTATTGTAACTACACTTGTGTGAGTACCTGCGGTGCAACGGAGACAATACTGGTGTTGTAGCCGGGAACGTATCCCGAGAACATTCCCATGGATAGACAGACGAGTCCCGTCACCACAATACTGTGGTCCGAGCCGAGCATCGAGATAATCAGAATACAGAAGGCCGCACCGAAGCTGGCTGCAACATTCGAGTAGTGGCCACATTTACATGAAAACGCTTCCGGCTGACTCGACTTATATTACTTCTAGCGCGTGTTTGGAAAATGGTCAAAGTAGAAAGTTACCGTAAAATTGGTTACAAAGGGCAGAAAAAGCAAAAATGTACATTTATGGTGTTCGGAACCAGCACCGGATTGTTCGCCTTGTTGATGATGGCTAAGTTATGTGTCACTCAGGGGCTATTAGGACATAAGAGTTTCGTCTAGTTTGGAAAAGTTGGGATCTTCGTAACATTGTGCTGAACTTGGCTCGTGTACGAATACGCATGGTCATGATGTGTAGTTGTGTGTTGTTGTTTGTTTGTTGTTTACAGGTGTTTACCAATATGGCATTATGCCCGTCGTACCTATTCCATTGCATACTTTTGTCACTAGAGTAGCCGACACTTTCCTCTTTTTGATGTGATCGGCGCCCATTCCAAACACGAGTTTGGTTATCATTTGAATGAAAAACGGAAGAGAAGACCAGATTCCGTTCTGAAATTCATGTTGTATGCGTTCCTTCTTGATGAATCGAAGCGGTTGCGTTAAAATTACGAAAACTGTCTTATGTTTCGTTCACTTATTTTCATTATAATATCAACCTAGCATACATGGGTAGCAATTTAGAAAAAACGTACAATTTCGAATTGAAATTTCAAAATGGCTCGAAAGTCGAAAATCTAAATAATCGGTTTTTCATAATCGATTAACAACCCTAACGGAAACTAACATGGGTGATGGTCATTTGCATGGCCAGTTGATTGTATCGAGGGAGATAGGTGATGAAGCCGACCAGGACGAACGACTGGGCGAAGGAGCACATGCAGATGGAGAACACGCAGGGGGAGAAGAAGATCTGGAAGGCGGCCAATTTCACGGGAGGGGCCGGAGAATAGTTGAGAGAGAGAAACAGAAAGAGAGCGAGAGAGAGAGAGAGAGAGAGAGAGAGAGAGAGAGAGAGAGAGAGAGGGAGAGAAAGAGCGAGGGAGAGAGGGAGAGAGAAACAGAAAAAGAGGACGAGAGTTAGAGAGAGGAGTAGCCAACACTTACTCTGTTCAAAATGATAATTAGAGAGTTTTCCACAGTTATATCATAGAAACTTTTTGTTCCAGTTCCGAGAGTGCGAAGGCTTGTCATGTAGCGTATAATGATGTGAATTCTCGATAGACTACTGTGCGATTTGAGGGAGGGGTGGAAATGAGTAAACGGAAGTGTACTTTTGTGTATGGAGTGGGAGCCAGGATTGTCTCTGCCCGCAGTTTTCGAACCCGTCTGCCAACGATGTAATCCAGTTCAGTGGCCGTGATGTAGGCAGAATGACGCGGCTTCTCGGATGCCCGCAACAGCCAAACCGCCAGAAATATGGCACCAAGAACACCTTAACGAATCGCTATTGTGTGGGGAACTTCTATTTCTACATAGAGTAATAATGTACCTAACCGTTATTGACCGACTATTAACCATTTGATAGAGCCGCTACTAGTAGTTCGGTTACTACCCGCCAAGTTTCTATTTGGTTTCATATGTTCTCACACGTGCACAGAAGACTACACATGGAACACGTGTTTTAGTTTATTTATTTATATGTCATCTGAAATATATAAATGTTTCCTTTCTCGCATTGTGCCTACCGTAACACAGAAATGCCAGCGGCCATCCTCCTAGCAGTTTCACTTGACATATCTTGGCGGTGAGGAACATGGATCCGGCGATTCCCAACTGGTTTCCTGCATCAATAAAATCAATACTCTCATTTCCTTGGCGCCACTAGGATGCTGTGGAATGATAAATTACTAGTTTCTAGTTCGTATTTCGCTATACTGGGTAATGGGTATCCTACTTATCCAGAGTTTTGAGTTGTTACTCATTTACATATCTAAAACAGCTCAAAATGGACATATCTCCACCACCATTGCATGTCAGCTCTTCATGTACGACTTTGTACGCAAGAAATTTCAGCTAACTGCTCGAAGGCAGGATGACGTGAAACGTTTGGAGCATATCGAAACTTGAGAACGTGCATAAATCGTGAATTTCAGCAATGTGATCCGCCAGAAGTTTTGCTATTACCAGCCTACTACGGCGGCAAATGACAATTATGTGATTGTGTATTCTATAAACAATAAAATACGGCTAAAGTTTGTTGCCGTTAAGATTTGTGTTGTTGTTGTTGTTGTTGTTGTTGCTGTTGTTGTTGTTTATATTTACTCGGGTACCTGTGGTGAATATGGCCATGGCCGTGCTCTTCTCAGACACAGGAAACCATCTGGCAATGATGACCGATCCACACGGTATTACGAATCCTTAACTTAAAAGAGAAGTAGCTGAAGTAATAAGTGTATTCTTAAAGTTGTGTTTCAATTGTAGATACTGCTTTCGTACATGGAACTGGTAGTGTGGTTACAGTAACTATTGAACGTGTACGTAGTGAGAGACGTGTGCACAACCCAAAATAATTTCTGTAACTTTCCCGAGCTTGACACAGGACGTTTGGAACCTAATTCGGAAGGTTGCACAGGTAAAAGTGTATGACCGACTACTAGGTGTTCAACCGATCTTATATCGAGTATGTATAAAATGGTGATTGCAGCGATTGCATCTCACCTATTAACATGTCAAAACTGATTAGGTTTCAACTAATAAAAAACATGTCAAAACTGATTAGGTTTTAGCTAATAAAAAACATGTCAAAACTGATTAGGTTTTAACTAATAAAAAACATGTCAAAACTGATTAGGTTCTAACTAATGAATGACGACTGACCACTGCCGAATCCCATCACAACTCTGATAATCATAACGTAAATGTAGTTGTGTAGCCAGATGACAATGAGAGGAGTGAGAAAGGAGCCGACCACATTCACCGCCAGACCGCAGGATAACACGTTTTTCGCTCCGAACCTCAAAAAGAAAAGGGATCTTCCGACATATACTATGTTTACATTTAACTCATTCAAGTCACTTCGTTATAGTTCGTTTCAACCATCGATAGAAGCCAGTTACAGTACATTCTAGTGGGCGGAGTTAATTGTGCTGGAAAGTTGCCAAAGTTTCCAACAGCGACCACCCTACTCAGCCAGTTACAGTACATTCTAGTGGGCGGAGTTAATTGTGCTGGAAAGTTGCCAAAGTTTCCAACAGCGACCACCCTACTCAGCCAGTTACAGTACATTCTAGTGGGCGGAGTTAATTGTGCTGGAAAGTTGCCAAAGTTTCCAACAGCGACCACTCAGACAATTCCCAGCCAATTGGCCAGCCACTTTTTTATTGGCTGAACGAGAGAGTGTGCAGGTCAGAGAGACCCAGATGTCTGCGGCCTCATTGACCTGCACACTCTCTTGCTTTTGTAGCTGGCCAATCGAAGAAAATTGGCGCCAATCGTTCTGAGCACCCTACTCAGCCAGTTACAGTACATTCTAGTGGGCGGAGTTAATTGTGCTGGAAAGTTGCCAAAGTTTCCAACAGCGACCACCCTACTCAAAATACTGCATAAGCTGGGAATCGAACTCAGCTCTGCTAGGTGGCGCGGCGCACACAAGCAACCGGCCATCTGACCATGATTGCAAAAACTGAAATCAGTGATATTCAATCATCTTTTCTGACCGTTTTTCAAAGCTAATCTTATCGCACAAAAAGTTGTTTTAATTACTCCCCGATTACTTGATAACTTTTTGAGCACAAAATATGTGCAAAAATCTCAAAATAACCACTTTTCGGTATTTTATTTGTAATGAAAAGACTGGCAAGCTGCCAGATCAATTGCCTGCAATGTAGGGTGCGCTCGACCAGCATGGCTGACTACTATCGATGGTTGAAACGAACTATACTCAATCAACATTTCACTGATCTTTTGGTTACAGCGTCTTTTGAGTTGATCTTGGTTCCTCCTTAGTGGAAGACTATTGAACTTCCTCTCCCCAAGCCTCTACGATGTTGTTTGTTTGACTGTTTGTAGTATGACTCTGTTGTATTTTAGATCAAAATTTGTCGATCATTGCCATCGACCTACAACCTAACTTCAGTGACCCCCTATATGCATGTACACGATAGCCGTCAGAAGCAGTTACACAGACAAAACACAGCTGATTATGTATTCCTATTACTCGTTCGCTAACCTTTTCGTAGTCGTGCCAGCGGCAAAAACAGCCAATAGGGCGCCCACGTAAAAACTGGTGTGAATTCTAGCCTGCTCTTCTACAGTCCAGAACACTTGATAGGTCTTCTGGAAAAGAACATATTTGTTTCACCCCTTTCTGGTTCCCAATCAGCGTCACCCCTTTCTCTTTCTCCCCACTCTTTCTCTCTCTCTCTTTCTCTTCATTTCTCTCTCTCTCTATCTCTCTTCCCTTCACCATATTTTGTTCCTGTTTCTGGCCTACGCGCTAATCCCCCGATCTGATATGTGTTATCGTGTTCGTACACGGCTTATCACAGACACAATGACAGTTACATGGTCGAATACAACTGTTACATTGTTATACTTCGACCTCTCTGCTGACTCTCGTATTATTTGGATAGCTCAACGAATAAAGCTATCCCGAAACCGGATCTGCTTAGGTCAATGGCGAAATACGAAATAGACATAACATGGTGGTAGTACACAGTTGTCGTAGGAATAAATTTCGATTCCGCCACCTAGCCACGAATTACAAAACTGGTTCAGATTCTGCTTCTGCGGCTGTTACCGGCGAAAGAATAGTCATAATACGATTGAAGAAAACGAATATGTAATTTGCGATTCAATTATTGTTAAGGGCAAATGTAAAAAAATTATAATTCAAGTAACTTACGGTGTAGTGTGGAGAGCCGTCCAGATCTTCTGTTTCGATTCCCTTGGTTGTCCTGGGATAAGTGGAAGTCATAAATGAAGAGTTCGTTCCTAACGAGGATGGGCATTTGAACTCACAGTTCACAATTGGACATTTGAAAGTAAAGCAGCACAAGCACAAATCAGTGGGGCTTCTTCTTTGAGTTAATACTAGAAAGCATACTCACGAAAACGTTTCCGAGTCAAATCAGGGTTCAATGATTCGAAGTTAAATGTTTTATTGATATACTCAAATGAATGTCACTCAATGCCATTCAATCGTGTTTTTTTTATTTTGAAGTAAACGTAGCGTATGTTATAAGGTTAGTTCTTTCGGAAACGGTGTATTTCGCACTATATCATGTGTTTGTAGTCTGATTTCTCGTGGTGTTCCGGTCCTAATTGGTGCATTGGGTGAATTGGTGGAAACCGGCTTACTGATTGATCATACAGACGATGGCCATGCTCAATGAGCCCCTCATCAGGCCGAAGACCATCATCGACGCAGAAATCATGAGCACCATCTGGAAACGAATCGACTGCAGACTCCATAGCGCTGAAATTCTTTGAATTTGAGGAGCTCTCAAGCATAATTATAATTATTATAGTACTTTGTATGGTAACTATTCGAGCCGTCTGTTATTTTACTGAGATAATTACACATGGCCATCGTCTGTATGATCAACCAGTATACAATATTATTACATCCTTTTCATCTATGTTCTTTTCACCATTCTCTTTTTTGGCAACCTTTCGCGTTTCAAACTTTCGTTCCGTTATTACACACTGTGTAATAAATATTTGATTTGATTTGAAGCATATGTAACAACCCCTTATCCCTGATCAATCCAAAACACAAATTACGATTTCCATTGATCTATGGACCAGACATGGTAGTGTAGTGATACGAGTGCTGAGTTCAACTTAATGTCTGTTTTCCAGACTTTTTTGGGATATTCACCGCCGTGCCATGTCACGTTAGAAGCAGCTTTTTTGTTTTCGGGGTCATAGTACGGGAAAACAATTATTTCGTTTCCGATAAGGACCCCCGCTACTCGCCTACACTTTCTAGAGACAATAGCAACAGGGGCACTCTGATCACCTAGGAATCCGGACCAGGAAGTACTACGCTACCAGATCATGAGACAATCTCAAGAGATTCTCATACATTTCCATAGAATGTTCTGATACACCATTAAATGGAGAGTTCCGCTGTATTTTCTTGAAGTGGAATTTGCTAAATCCTCTGAGAAAAACTCAAAAACACCACATAGTAAGTATTGGATGCAATAAAATAAACCGAATAGAATGAAGTCATTGCAAGATGGCATCGAATGTTCGTCACGGAAGCGCATGAGTTTCTCAGAGATCACGTGAACTTCTCAGGCCTTGCTCATACCCTTTACAACCGAACCATGGAACAAAGTTCCTCAACGAGCAAATGTGCTGGTCAGTAAAAACTTGTTGTGTGATGAAGTTTATATCAAGGCGTTTAGCGAACTACATTTTGACAACCGCGACTATCTCCGGTTTCCTCGACGTCCACATTCTCGTTTGCTGCTCCAACCGGCTAGTTACAAATGAGTTTGCGCTATGTTCACTGAGATAAACGGACGTGTTGCTTGTAAATGTGGGAGAAACTCACGTGATTCGGCGACTAAGGTCGGAGTACGGGAGATAGTTCTTGAGGTTTGAGACATTACGAACAGTTCACCGCTCTCCTGCACTACAACACATGGGATTCCACGATAAGAAGTTGAACAAAATAGTTTTTTCAAATGCTCGACAGAATTTATCATTTAGGAAGAAAATGCAAGAGTACAACTATGGATATTACATAGAAACAGAGTCGGTTAGAGTTCATGAGGTTATTTGAATTACTAATACCTTGTTGAACAGTTTTGAAAAATTCTATAAAATAGTTTTTCTATAAATGATCAAAATAATAAAACCCATGGAACTAACTGCTTGAGAAGACAGAGTGTCCAATTCGTGGTAAGTGTGTTAATGAGACTATCTAGGCAACTGACCATTTGAAAAACTATTAAACTACCCTTTTCTCTGTTCTCAAATAAAATGTCCCATACGGGAAGCCAAAATACTGGGACGATCAGATTGAGAGAAGAGAGAAGAAAGGCACTTTCACAGTTTTGAAAACAACCAGAGGTCTTATATGTAGGGCACGATGGTCAAAAAGTACAACGTCTGCAAGAGAATCACGCAACTAAAACAATGCGAAAAGCAGGAAAGTAGAGGTGTGATTGTGACCCGAAGTTAGGTTGATAGAGCATGAAAACGTCTTTTGTATCGCAACAGTCATCCCATTATTCGGCGCACTATCGATCAGGTAACACGAAATATGAGGGTGCTAGGTACTTTTCATGGTGGACATGTATTTCGCGGCTGTTGGTGGGATTTACTGCGAATCAGTATATAATTTTCGCTATATCCATCGAGAATTCGGCACTGCGTCAATGAATTTCTAGGTTGTTTTTCGCCGCTTTGGAGTTCTTCAAATAACTGCAATTTCTGTTAGTTTTCCGCGGTTGCTTCGTTTTATAACAGCAAGGGAATGAGTTTTTTGAATACTAAGGTTTTCTTTGAGTAATCGTTATCTGAATATCCCGGTACGGTGCCAACGAGTTACAGTACAAATAAACAAAGTATAATAAATAGACCCCACTTTACCGTTTCACTCATTTCGTAAGATTGTGCTCACGAACATAAGACACTATAATACATTTGAAAGGTATCCAATCAAATAACTAACACATTCGATAGTAAACAAGTGTTTATTAATCAATATACGTTTGAGTCATGTGAACATGTCATGTGAACATAAGCAGAAGCTTGCAACTAGAACAATCAAAAACGAATCGAAATGTAATACGCGTTAGCGGTAGTTAAGTCGTTGAGCAAACAATATAACTAATGTAATGCTTATCTTTGCTATGCGCGCCCCGGAACGCAATCATAAGAACGCTACAGCACTAAGGACAGTCTCAAGGCTACGAGCCAACTATCAGCCTGGGCTACAATATCATTTCACAGGGCAACCCGCTACAAATTGCACGATTCAGATTACGTTATGGATACAAGTGCGGGTCGAAGTATAGTAACGGTGTCACATTAAATTGAAAGAATCTCCGAAAACCTTTCCGATAATAAATGTTGTTTCTCTGGCGCATTTTTCACACATTTTGTTATACACGTATCATTTGCGTTCTATTGACGTTTTGCACTTACATTGGGAAAATAATCTATCTCAACGGTTCGCGTACAAAGTATGACATATGAAAAGAATATTGAATACAGTGCCTTATCTCGTGTAGGTTCTGAAGCTCTACTCGGAACACAACATTTAGGTTAAAGTTCGAGATGAGAAACATGAACCTAGTTGAAGAGGTGAGATGCCAGGCGAAAGTAAGAATTTCGGATTATTGCTGAGATATGGAAGATGGAGGTTCGTCTTGAAGGTAGAAACTCCAGTAAAACACGTTGAATGCCATGAAACACTGAAAAGGAAAGTTCAGTTTTTCCCCCATTTTCCGACTTTGAACTTATTCGATGAGGTGAGAGGTGGAACTTCAATGGGGAGGAAGACCTGTGTTAAGTAGTATTTAACGTCGAGAGAATGTCTGTTGCACATTGTAAATTTCCAGTATTTTGTTGTGCTTTTGGGAGTTTTTTCAGCGGTGTTACCATTTGGAATAATGATAAAGTTGTGGAATGTCTCATTTTACGGGTTATTTTGTGTCCCAGATTTATTTATTCATTCAGTCATATGTTTTTCTTTGTAATTAAAACTCCTTTTGTGATTTCATGACGTCACCTACCATAGGGAAGGCGAAAAAAGATATTCTGTCCACTTTGCTCCCAAAATCGAGTAGCCGATGTTTCTTTCTGAGGTACACTTTTCTTCTGTGTTCGGCCAATTCCTCCTCCACTAGACTTTGGTCGGGAAACAGTTCGCTTGAATTCATCGTGCAAGCCTGTGGAAACTAGAATAGTCACAGGAAAATCATTGTGACGTTTGGATTCGTCACAAAAAGAGAAAACTCAAAGAAGGACGATTATTTGGTCTAATCGCAACGGTTCAGTCCTTTAAACTGCAATACATTTTTCAATTGCAGTATAAAGAACCGTTACCACGAGATTGGTCCACATAATCGTCCTTCTTTAATCAAAATCAATGAGAGTTGGAACTTATAGAATGGAATAGAATGGAATAGAACAATAATGTTCGTATTGAAAAACGTTTAGGATGAATTAGTGTTTACACAGCAAAAACTTTGGGTTATGTCAATTAGCGTGAAGAAGCAGCCTAGTTGGATTCATGAATTAGGCATTTTGAATATTTCGATTTCGATGACCGGTCTCGTTGGCAGCTAGAAGAGACATTTTTATCACATCCGGACGATCAATAATATTTTATTCATGATATGGTTATTGCAGTAGCACATCCCTCTCATTAAATTCCACTGAAAGCCGGAGAGAGAGAGAAATATCTGATCATTGACCACCTTCTCTCCGTTGAACTCAGAAATAGCAGCCATGGTTGTTTTCCGATCAGTCATCGGGTCAAACTTCCTGACGAAGTGCAGGATGGCATTGAGGGTCGGGTAGGACCGACTCGACTTCAGTATTAACTTCTTATCCTGAACATTTTACCTTATACTCGTTGTGTTGATCTCAATGGGTTCTCTGAGTACCCATGGATTACCGGTACTGGGCAACCGATATAACACTGCGTAACTTGCGGTTATCCCCGACACAATAGTTGTTTATGTTGACAATAACGCTCAAAGAATGACGTGCGAACACACGAACTATCACAGAGGCATTTATCTAGAATTGCTTGATGAGAGGTTCGAGAAATAGCCTAGGTAGGTGACACATAACAGAATGGTGGCTAATACTAATACTAGTTGTCTACTAATATGCTATTTTTCCTTTTCCTTGCTTTCGTTCTTCTTTTTTCTGCCTTATTTGAGTATCGGAGAGTCCTATTATTGAAGAACATTCTGCTACCATTTTCAATCTGACTTGGTACTCATATAATTACTATTCGCAATCAACAGAAAGCAACAGAGATCTCAGGAACAATCGGAAACGTAGTTCTCTCCGCAACTCACCTGATAGGCGACAAAGGCCAGTTCAACCAGAGACGCGAATATGAAGGCGACACAGGTGAACATCCAAATATCTATCGCTTTTATGTAGGACACGGGCGGCAGGGATCGAATTATGTTACCAAACTGGAATGGAACACGGAATCACGTGACAACACGTGAGAATCGAATCCTTTGCTGAGGAGATGTAGAAATGGCACCAAAGCTGAACCGATTACAAAAGTGGTGGAGAAATACGAAAACTTTCATGGTAAAAACTCGAGGTTCAGGTTTTCAGTTCGTAGTTTAGGATGTAGACATGAGAAAACATGGATCCATTTATAGTAACCGTGACGTGCTCAAAGGGATCACGAAATATTTCAACTCTTTTATTTATATTGAGTTTCTCTAATTTCTGTTCACCTATCAGCTAATTATTATTGACTGTTACCTGAAAAGTCAGTGACATAAGAGAGTTTACTCCCAAAACAATCCTCGCGGGAAGAGCCTTTGTATCAATACAAAAGGCTATCCAAGATATGAATACGCTGATATATGTAGGAAAATACATCTGAAACATATTATATTTAGTCATACGGATGGACCGACAAAAAGATAACTAATGAATTATAGTTGAGACATTTGTGAGCAAAGAAAACATATTAAACGTCACTCGTCTCTTATGAAAATGAAAAAAAACCTGAAGAATGTAGAACCCATAGCGACGTTTGAACTTGAACTCGACAGTCAGTCTGTACCATTGACCCGCTTTGTACTCCTGCAAGCAAAATGAGTTCAACCATCATAAATATTGGTCCACTCAACGTAGATTTAGTTCTCAACTTCAACCTCAAAAGTTTTAGATATTGAAATTAAAGGCACACCCCCACTCATAAATGTTCGAATAACTCGAAATTCTACAAAGTGGGTGGTGAAGGCGTGAAAAGTGCTGCCAGTTTGCTATCCAGAAGTGAAATCTTGGAAAATTGCCTCGCGCTTTTAGTTTGCGCGATTTCAAATCACTTGTTGTATACCCTTTGGGATACGTATTTGTCATAGATTTCGAGTGATCAATTTGTAAATTTCTACTTGGATAACTTATGTTGGTATCTATGCAAATGAACTTTTTATTATTATTATTATTATTATTATTCTAACTCTTCACAAACTGAGTAGGGGGAGGGGTCCCTGTGAGTTGTTGTTTGATCCATTGCGTACAGAGCAGTATGATTGAGTTACGATGGGAACACAGCGAGATCAAACTACAAACACAGTTGAAACGATAACATCGAATTAGCACTATAACTACGGCGCTTGCATACCAATTACGTATGTCCATATTTCGTACGCAGCATACAATTATTTTGCCAGATTTGTGCCGACAACAACCATGTTGGCTCTACCTCGGTGTGCTTGAAAGTCTGTAGAGATGTGAGGTCGAAGTCGGGAAGGGACAATCCGTCAAGGACCGTCACCGGCGTCGGCATCCAGTTCACGGCCACAGTGGCCGTGTTGTACGAGTAGCTTTCGAACACCTGTGAACACAATACGCAGCTATAAATGAGCAAGAAAGCTCTGACATCATATATTTATAGTGTAAAATACCGGTTCAGAGGAAGACGAGTGAAAGTGGTATGTTTTGCCTCTATCCCAAACACCAGCACTGATGGATCAGGCGCCACAGGGACAAGTTCTAACAAAGTCAGAGTATGTGGCTCTGTCGATAGATCTATTATGCGAACGAGCTCTGGACAGAATGTCACAAAATAGTGTTCTCAAGAGAACGAGACCTTGTTTGGTATACTTGTTTGGATGTCAATGTCACGTTTTGATAGAACTGTTTTTTTTTCAGAGAACGTCAAGCAACACATGTCACAGTGGCATAACTGGAGTGGAGTTGAGTATGACGACAACCTGATCATGTTTCGACCGGTTAGGCGTATCTGGCGCTAGCAAAGAACGACTATACGCACAACTGACCAGTGAGCAGACTTGTTGGTCGATTGGGAATCTGGCTAGGTTCATGGCACACGGCGACTGAACTTTCACCTGAAGTCATTCTCACAATACAGACGGCCAACAGCACATTGAGTCATTTAGAATATCGAAGGGTTTACTTAAATATCGTTTACTTTTAAACGAATGTCGGATCAAATAGCAGACGTTGTCTCTCCACAACGTGATCTAAAACTCTAAACAAAAACTCGTGTTCAAACTATAAGTGTGTCTTTTTTCGAACAATAACTTATGAAGTGAAAATGCATAACTCGCCCTATAGTTGAGCCAAATAGTTCCGTTCGGAAGGATCATCAAGAGCACATTTGGTTTCGGGGACATGTGAACTTCCGTGGCTTTCGTGTTCACAATGCACACATTCGGAGACCATAGCATCTGAGGGAAGTTCATAATTATTACTACCCACCAACAATGCTCATTTCAATGTTAAAGAAGGACGATTGTGTGGACCAATCCCGGCGAATCGGTCCTTGAAACTGCAATTGAGAAATGTACTGCAGTTCAAAGGACCCACATAATCGTCTTTTTTAAGATCTTTTCGTTCTTCGTTCAAGTTCAAATTTCCATTTGTTTGATCAATTCGCGCATTATGCGTCTAACTTCGTAATCGTATACGAATGAGATGACGCCAATCGAAAAACAAAAAAAAACAACAACAAAAACTCAGTAATTTAAACGCCGATTTAATGTATTTCTCATCACGACAATGTCAGATTTGTCTCGTTCCCTACCCATCTAACTCTGTTGAATGAGGTCTTCATTCGATTTGCAATGTTTCCTTTGAATCTTATTTCCTCTCCGTTCTCGAGCAATATTTGGAAACGCCCACCTCTCCAGAATATGTTTGTGACAACTATTTTCTCGTTTCTAACCATATACGATTTCGTCCCGCTCTGTCCAAACAGTGTGAACAATGTGAGAAAGAATCAAAACGTTGCCCCAAATATAGATACTTCAGTGGTTTCGTTTGGTGAAGTTTCAGAACTAAATGGATCTTCTTGAAATGAGACGATAGGAGGGGAGCATGAGATATTCTTTACCCGTCAGTACCTTTTCGAATTTGTCGTCAAAGGAGAGATTGGCCCGACAGTTGTCCAGGTGCGAGAAGGCCAGCCGTGGGTCGTGCCAAATGGAGCTGAACAATCAGCTGATTTACCCTCATACCGTCAGTCAAACTACAAACTATAACCCATCCCCACTCTCTACCAGGCCGTGTCAGAACAATCTCCACACTGTTTACCTATCATGTCGAAACATCGGTTTTCGACACAAAATATCGTTCAACCCAGGAAAACAGAGAAACAAGACGCTTTCAGCGTTTAAAAAAAATTAGAGAGTATTGAAATTGTACGCAATCTCGATTGAAATGCATGACCTCACATGACACATGACCAAACACAGTACAAATTTAGATATACAATGTGCTCCCCCTCAATTTGGTTCACGACTGCACGTTATACTTCGTTTGGTTTGTTCTCAGAAAGTAGTTCCAGTCGCAATATTCATGACACGTGGGGAGTAAACCCTATGGACTTTTCTCGTGGAATGCAATGTGTTTTTTCATTGTTGTGTTATGAAGGTGAGCCTCGCACCTGAACCAGATGTCAGCTGAGAAGCTGTTGCTCAAAACAGAGAGCTCCATTATGTCCTGAACGGTGACTTCAACTTGAACAGGTACAGGTAACGTCTCCGGGATTTCCGATCTGCAAAACAGAAACTGAAAAAAACGATAGAATTCAGAGCTAGAATCAATAAACGAACTAACGTATAATGGTTCACATAAGTCGTTAAGTTGACCTCTACCTTTTACACAACCAATTTTGTAGCTTGACTTGTTTTGTTCGCTGTTATTCGAAGTCTAATACTGTGTCGTGCCGAGCAGCTAGAGCAAGATGTTCGCTATACGCCCAGAAGTATATAGCATTCGTTCGTTCACTGTTGTATCGCCATCGGTGCTTTGTAACAATACTCAATGTCCAGTCGGTTACAACCTAGAGCGATAAATTTTGAATATTATTAATATTACTATTGATAAGATATGTATCATAATTATAATTGTTATTAATATCATTCTTGTTTGTCGTGACAGTTTAGTGTTGTTGCTCTGCCGAACAACTGACCTGCTGTAGTTAGCCATCAGCTGGTCCAACAGTTCTCCCGGGTTCTTCAGGCCCTTTTCACAAGAACAACTGCCTCCCGAGTGAACGAAACACAGAAACACAAGAAAGAGAAACATCTCCTGAAAAACTGTGTACATACAGTATTCTTAATCGAGAATTGGTCTTGGTTCGGACAGGTTCGCAAACTGCGGAAAGTGCGAAAGTCAGAAATTGTACTATTTTTCTCGAGAATTCGGGTGAAGAAACTGGTCAGGTGGTTATATTCTCATAAAGTGTGAAAGAGAGTGGAAAGTGAGAAGAAAAGTCTGATTAAGTCTACGGAAGTAAGTTGAGGTGTTGAGGCCCATTGGTGAAGTGACCATAATCTAATTTGCATTCGATTGCATCAAGTTGAAGACCGCATCAACACATAAAAACATGTTTACTAACTAGGGTTGTTCATTTCAAACATAATTGGAAACTGAAGAAAGGAACAAACAACTCTGAATTTTCAGTTCCAATGTTTTTTTTTCTGGAAATCGGAAACATTGAAGGAGTTCAGTAAAAAATGAAAATGCAACAGTGTAATGAGAGGCCTTCCATGAAAAATAGCTTTGCAGCGATTCTCACGAAGTGAACTATATGCGTGTACTTCTATTCCTAAGTTGCTCTTCATTCCTCCGAGTACCACGTCTAAGAATGTGGAGAGTCCGGTATTGGATAGCAAATGAACCATTCCATATTTTTACAATTTGGGTTTGGTAGGCCGGACATATTTAGGGACTTTTGAGAAGTTGTAAACATTCTTTCGGAATTCCTAGTTTGTAAATTCAAATATCTGGTATATAATGATTATAAGCTACTTTTTCGATTTAAAAAGTATTTCTGCAACAATCGAAGCTGCTAACCTGAGGCAATTTTTGAAGAGCTCGAAAGAATGTAATGTTTTCAAAACTTCAAAGAAAAATTGACAGTTCGCACACGAGTTGAGTTGTGTTCGGAAAAGGAAAAGTGAAGGTAGGGTGATGTAGTCACAGGAGTTTGTCTAGGAATGCAGAAGAAGTAACTCGTTAGTGAGAAGATTGCACATTTTCTATGAGCGCTACTAACCAATTGAAAGGAATGGAGAGAATATTGTGGCAAGCCGTAATAACTTGTCCCGTATAAAAGCAATCGAAATCTGCTCTTCGGCAACTTAGCGCCTCAACAAAGCGAAATGGCGATTGGCCCTCACTGCCTCCAGGAGGAGATAAAGTACGAGAGCTCTCATAATCAAGAAACGCGCACGAATACCACTGAGTTAGAATGTCAGCTTCGGTTTTGTTGATCCGTTTTGTTAGTTCCCATAATAGTTTAAACGTCGTTCAACTTGGTGAGTATACATAGTATCTATATGTGTAGAAACATAAGTGTGGGGCTAAAGGAGGTTGACACTTAGCACACTATTCAATTATTCGAGGATTCAGCCGCATTCAGGGACACTGCTGAACATCTAATGTAGTGACTCTCGCAGGTGCTCGTCGTGCGCTTTGCCACGATTGTCAATATCTGTGAAACACAAAGCTAAGAGTTGTACCATAGTTAGGAAATAGTTTATCAGTTTTTTTTTGTAGGAATAAAATTTCCAGAGTTCAATAATCGACGTCCACAAATCAACGATATTTATTCGCTCCTACCTCCCGATGGTAGAGAGATAGCGTGATGAAGTGCACAACTTGTGAGACGCAGACTGGGATAGAGGAGACGGGATATGCCAGCGAACATCCTTCGCGAAACTAGTACCAAATGCTGTTTGGACTGACGGTTCCACAAGCATGGTATGAACGAGTAGTAAATATGGTTCAACAATAAGTTCCTGCTCTTTTTTCAACATAAAGGTTCGAAGATGAGCTATGCGAAAATGAAGACCATCTGAAGAATGAATAATAATAAAAAAATGAACGGAAATGAGTTATACACAGTGTTCTAGTGTGTCCGAACAACGCAATTGGAGTGTTCACAGGTATAGTCGTCGCCATCGGAAAGACGAGAGGGTGCTGTATATCTCCCATCCCACTGTGTACGGACACAAGTCCTCGATTCCAAAGTTTGTCGGTTATGTGCTATAATAGCGCAGTGGTAAGCGCCCTGCTCTGAATTTTTTGCTCGCAGGTTCGATTCCGGCGAGAGACAGAAATTTATAAATTTGGCACCCACACCCGCTGGTGAAATCAATTCAGAACCAGCAGGTCTCGCCAGTTAAACATACAATTACGAATAGGACCAGGTCGTCTCTTTCTGGCTCCAGAAATTCAATCCGGAAATTCGGAAATGCAATGATGACTGACACAAAATATAGTTCACCTGAAAACACGGCTAGTGTTTCTCAGACATGACCAACCAGACTTTTCTACCAAAACTTTTCTTTTTCCGGCAAACAGGATAACTGTCTGCACGTCGCAAAACTATTGCGAAATTTTTTGCACGCTTGGAACAAACTTTTCCCACTATTTGCCACTGCTTTTCTGCGTGGAATCACGTTGTTCAGTAAAACACTTCTTTGTGTTCGATATTCAGTCTTCTCCACGGTTTTGCATTCCTGTCGGTCTGAATAAAATTTTAAAACGAAAACTATTATTATTATTATTGTTATTTTTTTTATTATTAGTATTTTATTCTTAGTAGTAATTGAAATTAAGACTAGTTGACGAAATGTAGGTCATCAAATTAAACTGTGATAAGTGTATGGAAAAACTATGGAAAACTAACTCATAAGTAAGTAGAAAAATTCAAGACCGACAAGAACTGAAAAAAATGCAATTTTGATAAATGTGTTACATGTTACCATTATACGAACCAATTCAGATGGTCGTGTTGTATTTTCGTCGCCTTGGAACTGGAGCGAATGAAGTCTTCATTCAATTTTCTATGTCTCCCTTCGCGTCCTATTTCCTGTCGCTTTCAAACAATATTCACGAACGCCCACTCGGATTGCAACTCGAGATTACAATCTAAATATAAACGTTCAGAAGCTGCTCACCTGGAATGACTTCGTACATGGTTCAAGTAGTTTGACCTGAACCTTGATCATATACAACAATGAGTGTTCAAAATGGTTGACACAGACACACTGGTGCGAGAATCGGTTAAAGAAGGACGATTATGTAGTCAAATCGCAACGCTTCAGTTCTTTAAATTACAATACATTTTTCAATTGCAGTTCAAAAGACCGTTGACACGAGATTGGTCCACATAATCGTCCTGCTTTGAATGAAGAACTATTTTACATACCTTGTAAATTTGGTAGTCGACTGACCGAGAGTTGTCTATCGGACAACCCTGCCAGAACTAAGCAAAACTGGCCACCCGTCATAGTTTTCCAATCGCAGACTCAAATACAGTTCTCAGAAGTTTAGCAGGCGTTCACAGATTCATATTTACTAAAATCAGACGCGTAATTAGAACAAAAAACACAATATGAGTTTTGTACATATGGTTGTCAAATGATAATTGTGTCAAAAAACTTTTTACCGAACGAAATAATCAGTAGATTAATGATCAGACGCCAAAAATTGATTTAAGAAAATCATGAGAACCCGGTTACACGTTCGACATTACCGAGCATTTAATTAGCTTTATATTTTTCTTCATCGGCAGTAGATACATATATATTCGGTTTCACTTTTTGTCCAGCTAACAGTGTGGAGTGAAGCTTTCGTCTGGTTTTCAAATCGTCTGGTTCGAATCAATTTGCGTCGGAAAATTCGGGCTTTTCCAAAAAAATAGTAATCTTGGCTGTGTTATTCATGCGACTAATGCAATATGTGCGGCCTTCTACATACAAGAATGTTGGCATCGCACCCTCCCTTTCTCAACCCTAATATGCTCATCTTATATCAATATCTTCTCCACACTAACTTCAGAAACGAAATCACAGCCATATCTATGCACATAAAAATCCTTGAAAAGAGAGGTGTTCAGCAAAACTACTTCCGCAAAGAAGATGCATGAATCTTTCATTTAATCGCTAGTGATTTTGCTGCTAGTTGAGTACCATTTACAACTTACCAATGGTAATCCAGTATACTTTGAAAAATGTTTTTATTGTGAGGAAATAACTTTTTTAACTATGTTTTGTGGACTTGAACACTCGAACTTCTTACCACCAATATGATATCAATGGCGGATGAACCACTAAGGTCTTACCCCCAGAAAACATGGACCAGGAAAAAGTTGCATATTTCCACTATCATTGTTACTACCTAATTCTGGTATGACGGATATATTTTCGATGTTTGCATTGAAAAAAGGGGCTAATCGAGTAGTGGCGAAATCGGATCTTTTCCGTATGAAAGTGGCTTTCGACTACAGACCTAATTAGCTCTTTCGTTCCACGTTTTTCAGTCATATTAACAGCTTGAAGTTATTCCTATTATGTGAAAACAGGTAAACATTACTGTTGGCCTTTAGTGAAGGACATAGTTTCTGGCGCATAACCGAGCCAAGAAGATACTACTCTCTCACTCTTTCTATCTTTCTCTTTCTCTTTCCTTCTTTTTCTCTCTATCTCTCTCTCGCACTCTGCGAGGCTACAGAACTACAGATCGTGCTTCAATAGACAGAGAAAATAAGTATAGTGCGGGCCAAATTTATAAAATAGCCGCCTCATGCGAGACTCGAACCGGGCTCAAAAGTTTGGGAGGCGCGAACGCTAACCACTATACTAACTGGGCTTATTCCAGTAGTGTGAACGAATCGAGTATATGTGTTATTACACAGCGCAAAGTGAGATATACAGTACACCCTCGCCTTTCTGTAAGCGACGACTATAATACGAATCTTCTTTGATATTTCGGGACTGATTGAGAAAGTCTTTCTCTGAATCGATGTGACCTAGTGATATGCAGCAATTTTTTCGAGTTTTCTTCAAAATTGCAAATAAAGGATAACTCATAGCATAACAATATTATTAGGTAATAGGATTTCAATTCTACGTCAGTGGTCTTCGACGTCTTGGCAAATTTTCAAGTTGCTTTGTTCTTTTCATGTTTTTCAATGTTTTTAGAGAGTTCGAGCTGTTTTTCACAATTACAACTATAACAACAAGACATAGGATTTGCAATTGCTGTGCCGCTAAATACGAGTGCATAATTGTAAAAACGCTCGTCATATTAACGCACGTTTATGTGCTTCCGTTCGACATCTGTATCTAATATGTTCGCACTCACAAACATTTGCGACAGTTTCACCAAGATTTCGGCTGATATGCACATTGTTCTGCGTCTATACTATTAGTCAATTGCACAGTCACGTGAAACATGTTAAACACAGCAGAACTCAGACACGCGCAATGACAACGTGCACAATGCCTCATTAGAATGCTATCTTACGTGACTATTCAATTTACTCCTAATATATTTGGAACTGTTTTCGTTGCATCGTGATCATAGAATCAAATGGGGTTTGTACACAATGTATGTTCATCCTGCAAACTCAAACGGGGGAGTTCCTAATATGAGAACTTAGTACCTTCAAAATGAGTGAAATATTACTCAGGCTACTGAAGACTGAAATAGAAAAACAAGAAAACCGCTCACTGGGTGAGCCGGAAACTATCGTAGTGACTATAATAACATACAAGAAGGAAAATAGATGCCAAGTGCCCAATGTTTTGTACGCTTGAATTCTACTCATGATATGAATATGTTGTTGTCCGTCATTCCTTTGTATATCTTTTCTTGAGAGCAACTTTAAGTTCGAGTAGCCATTCCCAGCACTTTCCGGGATTGTTCATAAAACAACTCAGATTCAGATTGCAGGTTGATATTATTCAGCTGATTGTCCTTCACAGAATAATTGTTAGGACGAACCGAGAAGTTCTTCTGTTATCATTGCACTCTTTGTTTGCAGTGCTATTTCTAGCGAGAGTTTTCATCAATTTCTCACGCTTTTCAAGTTGTTCAAGTTCAAGTGGAAGCGGCTGTAGCGGATGTACTTTCGAACTTTCCTGCAGTCCGCAACATATCTCGTCAGTTTCAGTTTATCTGAAGAGAACATGAAGTCTTTCGCCCACACGCACTTTTCAGCTGGTTGTGGGTGGCCAATCCATCAAACTCCAAAATATATGTTTGTAGGAAACTATGAAATTGTTCAAATCTAAGGAAAGAAATAAAAACCGGATTATTGAATAATGTTAATCTCGCCATGATTCCTTACAATGTAAGTAGAAGATTTCAACAACTTCTTAAAAGCTGTAAATCTCGACTGTAAGCTTTTTGTAACCGTGGTAAGGTGGTTGGTAAGCCTGGAAAAATAGCAAATTTAGCGGGTAAAAAAAGAGGAATAATCAGTTTTCCGAATGTGCTGCCAATCTACTAGTCTTTTTCTTCAAATATGAACTCAGCCAGTTCCTACTTGCACTTCTAGGAAACCAAGACAACATATACGTATTTACAAGGTGCAACGAAGAGTGCCCTGTTACTGTAAAAACAGCCGGATTCGCTTATCTCCTCGAACTATCATTAACTCGATTGGTGGTCTCCCTGTTTCACGATGCTGACCAATATTTCTGTCATTTCATTTATGATCTTCAAATTCCAGTTCACATTTTCATGTTTTTTCAGAGCTAGATTTTGGGGAAAAAGTTATTTTTGCTTCTATTAAGTTTTTGTCATTATATAGGGATAGTGGTCTTTTTAAAAGTATGCGTGATATTGACGAGGACTATCCACGCCTCGCAGCCCAAGGTTCTGTCGAAAACAGTTATGGTGCTCGCTCCTTTGTTGTTTTGCTCACATGGATTGAGCCAGATGCAAATAAATCAGGGTCGGCTCTTCAGTTTGCATGACTGCGATCATCAATCATGGGACAAACTTCTGTTTTTGCACTATAAACGTCCTTTCATTCACAGCCGAAACTGAAGTTTGTTGGAACAGTTGCAAATAAACATGTCTAGTCATCTGTTGCAACGGAGCCTGAGCTCGTCTACCAAAATTCACGCCTCAAAATAGTTATGAATCAGTCATTTGATGATTTATCGAAAGATGAACGCCAGTAGACCCACAACACGTCGCTGGCGCACGCTGTTTGAAAGAGCTATAGAGAAAAATTTCAGTTTAAATTATAAATATGCTCACAGCATCATTTGTAGTGAAACATTTTGTCGAAAAGCGCCAGCAAAACTCAACAGGCTACAAAATGTGATGGAGATAACATAAGGTCCTCTATCCTGAAAAGATATTCAGCCATTATGTGGTTTTTTCGAATGTTTATATGAAAAGGCGATCTAGGTCTATTACGTGCTGGTTACGTTTATACATGTGAAAAAAATGAGAATAGTTTCCAAATTTCATTTGAACTTTCGTTTCTGTTATTTATCAGTTGAATACTGTTTTGCGCGGAAACAATCAACTCGATATAACCCCTTTTACTATAATAATAAAGTTGTTTGGAAGCAGCGTTATATATGTGGAATAGTTATGTCGTCTGACGTGAACGTGTAACGTGAATGTTTGTGGCGTACTCCCGAGCATTGACCATGTACTTCGTTCTGGCAAAGGAGAATTATATTCGAATCTGCTTCCCCAGCCTAATCTTTTATTCCTTATATACTTCTCCACTAACCAACAGCTGAAAAGTTGTGATCCCGCTTTCCTCAAAGAATTTGTTTATACTATTCTCGAGAAGCATTTTTATTAATTTCGTCATAGTTCCAGCTGTTTTGAGGCTTGTCTAAACAAAATTTTCGCCTCTCAATTGAAAAGCTCAGTCGAGCAAAATAGGCGAGCTGAACCCCAGCAAAACAAATATTTGACACGAAAAAATATAGGGCGATACGGAGTTAGTATCGTTCTGAGTAATGAGCCAAAATAACAGCAGGGTTCAGGCCAATATTTGCGTAAACTTGTATGTTTTTTTTTTCAATTTCGAACTCGGAAAAAAGTTTAGTGTTTTGACAGCGATGTTCAGAGAATCATTTTCACATTGTTCGAATGATGGAGAACTTGTGTAGCGAACTTTTCGAACAAGTCATGCAACTGTGTAACATCGGAAAAATGTGATATAGTTAGAATTAAATTGAAGGCGAACATTTTCAATCTGAGCTTTCCCTGTTTGATTAGAGGGGCAATAAGACGAACCATTCAACTACACTATTTTCATCTATTTTACTAGGCCAACTTGCGAGAGAGAGAGAGAGAGAGAGAGAGAGAGAGAGAGAGAAAGAGAGAGAGAGAGAGGGGGGGGGGTCGCGTTCGGCTCTCTGAGATAGCAGTGTCGTAATACAAGCTTATTGTTTCCAGGTGTAGATGAAATGTTAGATTAAGTTGGTTTTGCATCTGTTTGTGTTGCTCCGTTTCGGTCTCTCCTCTTCTTTTATGCTATATCTAGGCCATTATTTCGTCTTTCAACGATAACCTCTGTCCCTTTCAATGGTCCTCCTGTCACCATGCATCTCTTCCTGTCCCTCACACTTTCTCCTGTGTTACACTTTCGAACATATGATATTCATGTTGCTGTGTCGAAAAAATATCTGCGCCTTTTCCCGGCTCTCGAGCAAACTCTCGTAGGGTTCCCTTCCACCAAACATCAACAGTAGCAACTTGAACTGTTTGTTATACTTTGCGCTATACTGCACAGTTATTTCAGTTGCTCAGGTTGGACGTTCAACGCATTAGTAATCTCATATCAATCGAATGATAGACTCATCGTGAAACTGGACGAATTACATTTCTTTTTAAGGTTTCTATCGCATATATTCTCACATAGATTTAGTTAGCGCGGTGTTTTACGAGTTCACACTGATGAAAATGAGTGCATTCACTGTGTTTAAGTTCTGATTGCTCATCCACTTTAACGAGAGATAACAACTATATTTTATTGTTATGGAGGGCAGGTGGTGGGTGGTATCACCTGCACGGCGGAATATTCCAGTTACACTCGCCTTCACCAGTCCGTTGCCCCTTACAGTATTCAGTCGAGCTTGACCACGCCGATTTCGCTATGACACATGCACACTTTACTGAACGTGATTCTAACTGTTGGCACGGACAAGAAGGTGTAGAAGAACCCGTGATGGAATGATGATTGTCAAACTTCTGGCCAGATCATGACATGGTTAGAAGTTCACGTAACTTGTACAGAATGTACTTTTTGAGTGCAAGAAAATGCTTCTTATGCTCTGAAAACCTGTTTCAGCGGAAATACACGCCTACATTTTGCGTCTTCGCATAGGAAAGAATGCTCATCTTATGGGTAACTATATCTCACTTCATCTAGCTGTAAACTACTTGGTAATATAAATTTATGATGGACACATTTTGCCTGTGAGTGAGTTATAGTTTTCTGTTTTTTTCCTGATTACCTTTCCCATTTGTTCATTTTCCATTGCGCCGCGGGCAGGTGATAAAGAAATGGAAATACAGGAAGGTAGTTTGTAAGAAGCAATTTGTGTTTTTATTCGTTCACAACTAATTTGATTCATTATAAGTAACTGGAAAGTAGAGCGCACAGACTCTGAGCGTTGTTGTGAAGTACTTACCTTTATGTTATTATATGTGGATTTATATTATTATTCACTCTCTTCTATATTGCGGCGCAGATTAGTTTCTGATTACAACATTGCGGACTTCCATAAGTGGCTTTAGGTCATTCCAATTTATTTATCATTCTAAGAACTTTCAAACCTCTCTGACTGTCATGATATCCGGTAGACCCCGATAATTACGGGACCAACTATACCACATTTGGCTCCAAGACGAAAAAATAACTGAACGTTCCAAGTGCGTGAGAGCGTGAACGCGTGTTTTGGCTCAGTTTTTAGCCAACTAAGACAACTTGTTATGTTAGGAGGTAAGGAGCTTTTGAGGGCAAAGTTTATGCAAGAAGGGTTTCCAACAATAGACTAACACGACAGAATGACTGAAACGCATAGTAGAGAGGGGTAACATAGCCACACTTGTTATTCATCAGAAATAATTGCAGTCCTAATCAGAGGGAAAAGTTCGTCAGTAACTCTCGCAAGGGTACCTCTGCAGAGAGTGTATGTAGACTGTTAGTCAATTGCACAGTTTCGCGAAACATGCTAAACACAGCAGAAGTCGGAAACGTGCAATGACAAAGTGCACGATACCTCATTGGTATGCTAACTTACGTGACTATTCAGTATACTTCTAATATACAACATAAACCATATGCCACATTCCGAAATCTATTAGCTTCTCCTGGACAAAAAACTCTTCGGAAAACTTACAACTATATAAATTAACTCGATTATATCTGAACGTTGTATGTGAACATTAATTGTTTGATGTTTCTCTCAAGATTGTGTTTCGCTTTAGATTAACTCAGTTATTAGAAATTCAACCACAGAAAAACTTGAGGAATGTTTGTTCTCTCTCTCCTGTCATGTTTACATTTCATAAACACAAATATAGACTAAAATAAGTGGGCCCAGAAGAATTCCCGATGCAACTCTTTTTGGTCCACTTTTCTTCCATCATTGCTTCATTTCAAATATGATTCGTTTTCATTTTTCTGTCCCGTTTCCTAACTTAGTTCTCTTTTGCGTGGGGGCGGAGTCTGCGGCACACGCATTCACAATGAACACAATTCACTGCTTATAGTTGCATCTGAGGTTGGCTTTCGGGTCTACGGTAGGTTTTCGACGTTTTCCGCGCGACGGCACGACTGGCAGGAGAGGGAGCATGAACTGTCTGGGACTCAACTATAATCAGACGCAGGAGGCCAAAGAATACTATAGACAGGTCCGTTTTCCAATAGACAAGGCATTAACAGCATAGAGGTGGAACTATGAGACCAGATTTCATGTCTTACAACTCATATTTTCACATACCTGTATTTAGTATATTTATCATCAAACCAACTGGTTGGTTCCTAGCAATATTCCTGGCTGATGATGATAATAATATTCCTCTAAAATCCGAGCAACAGTTCTGATGTCTCTTTTGGGCAAGGACTCCGAAAGCTGTTCTGCATAGATTTTCAGTTTACATTGCTTTTAATGTGGCCATTCATGTTTATAGAGAAATAATCAGCTGTTCGCCATAATAGTTGTACGGAGAGCTTCTATACATGCCCGATTTGTGTTCATTACGATTAGGCTAGGGTGTTATTTGAGCGACATTGTTTCAAGTTTTCCTGTTTTACTCCTCACGCTCAGCTCATCGCTTACCAAAACTACCTATGCTATTAAAAAGATATGTGGGGGAAGTCTGGGTGTGAAACGAATTTTTTTACAAAATAAAGAACGCGCAGTATATTGTTGTTAGAATGCTAACTTTTTTGGAAACTTTCTGTTTTGTATTAGGTTGTATACACATGCAACACGTTCTGGTCATTTTACCACAAAGGATTGGAATATTTCCCGAAATAGTTTCAGCGCTAACATTCGAATATTGCTTTCTTTGTTTACCATTGGTTCAATAAATGTTCCTCAACTGCAGCTCGAAATGAGCAATAAATCACTAAGGCATTTTGCATTCATATTCGGAAAGCGTGAGAAAAGAAGCCTCAGCTCTGGCCCTCCTCCCCCCACTTGGGGGAACCACGCGACACTATATCAAGTAGGCAAAGAGTACGAATTCCTCTCTAAAGGGGTTTCACCATTTTCGTATATACTCGCTGTTTTCTGTCTGCTAGGTAAGGTATGAGGAGGGCGGGTTATACTGTTAGTCGAATGCATAGTCACGTGAAACATGTTAAACACATAGCGAAACTCATAAAAGTGTAATGAAAAGTGCACGATTCCTCATTAGAATGCTTATTTCACGTAACTATACAATTTACTTCTAGTATAGAACGTATTTCGTTCGGCGATGCTAATGGATATAGTTTTGTGAATGTAAATAGCCAATTTCCTGTCACCCTCTCTCTTTGCCCACGCAGCCTTGTGTTTTATGTATGGTTCATCATAGACCGACACGGCAAAGTCGCACATCTAATGAACCTACAAGTTGTGCCTTTCTGCTGTTTCTATGAAGATGAATATTACATATTAATAATAGCAATAATTAGCAATCTGAGAGGTGATAATAATGAGAAGAATTTAACGCATTACATAGTTATACTTTCACTACTAATACTTTTACTACTCACACATAGAGTCGCTGTGATTCCTCTAGATCTAGATCCCACGATATGAAATTAGGTAATTATCTGTGTTTACGAGAATTGTGGAGGTTGATAGGATAATTACATTATCAGGTGGGAGCCTATATGTCGGGTACTCGTGGGAACGGAAAAGAGTTTTTGCCGAAGTTGGGAGGGCAACCTAATACGAACGATGTCTATGGGAGGAACACCCCTCGTATTGATTCGAATATACCATACCGCTGAATTTGTTGCTCGTCGAAAAATGGATCTAGGGAGGATTATCATTGAAAGCTCTCCTTCACTGGCGAGCTCAGGCAGAGACGGCATCCATCTTTAATTGTTCGCTGATTTGGCTACGTAGCCTCATTAAATCACATGCTTAGCTTCAAGATGCAACTGAGAAATTGTCATTATTTCCCGTTCATTACCCGTCGTGCGGCGGAGTCGAGAGGTAGAAGTAGAATGTTCCACAACTGGTTAGATGCCCTGTAAACGGTATCAACCAGAAACCCCCCATGAATCCCTCATTTCTTTAAATGGGGTGTAAAATTAATGGATCATGCCTTACACGGGCTCATACCGGCAACAAAACTATCCTCTGTTTTCAAATATTTTGAAGAAATTTTGGACAGATATACACTATGTGTGCAAATGAGGCTTTGTTAAACTACTTTTAATATTTCAGTGTACGATGAATATGTATGTCAGTGAGTTGGCAGATAACTTTTTATTTGTAAATGTGGACTTCAAATACCAAAAACTTTACAAAGTTGAACTCGGTCAACATCACCAATACAGTCGCGCGATTCTTTGTGAAAACGTCTTTTTTCTTTCAGTCTTCCATCCGATGCAAATTTCCGGGTTTTTCCATTGAAGTTACTTGACTCTGTTTCCGCTAAACGCAGTGCATTATTGAAGAATAGAAGCACGGCTAATCTGTTCCTTTAGATCTGGCTGTGCGTTTAATAAGGCGAAGTGGTTGTTCAATTATGTATGTTTCTGGCCGCATTCAGCCTTCTTTCCACTGAAATATTTAAGAGAAGACGAGAATTAAGGAGAAGAAGCCAGATTGAGAATGCGAGGCTGACTCGACAGCGAAAACAGATAGCATGTATAGCAAATGAACGAGCTGGGCCCGAAATGCCACGGTCCGAGGTGTTATACTACAAGAGCACCTGGGTCCGATTCTATGACTTAGCTAGAAGTATTCTGAGAACTTTTCTGGCATGGAATATAAAAGATTCGTCCGCGATGCATCACGTGACTTGACCAAACTCGGCCCGGGGGATAGGAAAACTGAGCACGCAAAAAAATAAAATTCGCAGTGAGAACAACGATGAATTACGCATTTTCAACCACTTTTCAAAAATAGATTGTATTTCATTGCTTCTTTATTTGGACTGTCGAAATTATGAAACATTCAGTAACGCACTCATTTGAGTGATCCAGAACACAGTTGGCAGGTGTTTAGTCATCATTAGGTTGAAACTAACGTCTGGCAGCTGAGCTAGTACACAATATTAATGCATGTATTATACAGTACTTATCTCACTCTCGGCAAAAAAAGTAACGTCCCAACTTTAATTACTTTCTACTTGAAACTTATTAGTGAGCTGTAAACTGAAATCGGGGTGGAAGAGAAATAGTGGATAAATCCAAATTTTTGAACATGTTTGCCAGCAGTACTGACCAGTTGATCATAAGGTGCAGCTGAGTGGTTTATATTCCTGCAATATGATTATCCGGCTTTAACTGGAAATTGCTACGTGTTCGCGCAAATAGATGTGTACATGGGCTACACGGGTATTCTCGCCCCGTAAGCTCACATATTACCATATTTAAGTATTTTCTAAGATAGCATACCGTTGTGCTACCACTCCCAGGGTGATGCAGTGTACTTTCGGACCCCATGGTTGCCTTATAATGAATGCTTTGGCCTAGCTACTTCTCAGTTAATGAATGTTGAGAACAAAATGAAGTTTCCCACAATTCTGTTATTCAGAGCTGACTAATTCAACGAATCGGCTTTATGGTGTGCACAAACATGGAATCTAATTAAGGCACCACTTCTGGATACGTTCTAAAGATGTTCCTCAAAGACAACCGTTCTATTTGGTAGCGGTGGGAAGGTGGTAATATACAGTTGGAGTTCGCACCCAGTTATAAGTTACGATAAATGGTATTCCATTACTATCTGCACTCTAAAAAAACTACTACTGAGAAAAGGAAAGTGGGAGGGTCAGGATTGATGGTTTTCATATTGAACAATGAGCACCAGTGACAGACTGAGTTCAGCTCAAAGTTGTTTTTCTTTTGTTTTTTTTTTCTCTTTTTCCTAGGCACTTTTCTATGCTGCCTGACCTTCTTATTATCTTGACGCCTGAGCAAGTCATTTGAAACCAGCACATAAATGTTCGGAGAAGCAATACATTTCCACTGTTTTTCTGCATTCACTGTGATATTTCTCCTTAGTAACACATGTAGATTGCCTCATGATATTGCTTCTCAACGGCAACGAATTGAGCATGTAGACACTTTTATGAGAAACATATTAAATGGGACAAGGGCGCGCGGATTTCCAATGGCTGCAAGGTCTTCACGAGAGAAAATGGCATCTTCCAAATGACTCTGATCTACCTCAAAAAGAACATCATCTCAAGTACCAGACCAAATATGATGTGGGAGAAAGAGAACGGAAAACAGACACCAATTGTTGATTTTTCTCATTTGAGATCGAAATGAGCTCGAAAAGCCAGAGCGTGCCTTTATTCCGATCTCAAGTCGTACTCGATGCGTCGAATCATTGTTCGAATCGGTCAGGGTGGTGTTCGGATTGAGCCACTAGATCGACCCTCGATAGCTAGTTGTCTCAATTCAGAAACTGTCTAAATACACAAGTATCAAATATGCATGATACTGAATGAACTGATTCCAGGTGCTGCTCCCGTTCACGGACGTGTTCTCGGTCATCCACGGCTATGCCTACGTGTTTCTCTGTGTCTTGGGCGTCTTCGCCAATATCTCCATCGTGGTCGTTTTGTTACGACCGGCCATGAGGTTCGGAAAACAGATTTCCAATCTCTTATTCTTGCCTCAATCCTTTATTCTTGCCTTTAAAGAAGGACGATTATGTGGTCCAATCGCAACGCTTTCAGTCCTTTAAACCGCAATATATTTTTCAATTGCAGTTTAAAGGACCGATGTAACGGGATCGGTCCACATAATCGTCCTTCTTTAAGACACTAACAATAAGGCATCAATCAGAAACATTGAATGAAAACCGTCATTGCCTTCAGTATATCATTTTCATCCATGGATTTGTATTTGAATTTGTCAACTCGATCTTCTTATTCAGAGCTTTTCATCCAGTTGAAGTTAACAAAAATCAATAGAAATTATTTAGCACAATAAGTTAGTAAATTATAATGGCATACTTGATGGAAACACCATTGCATGCGAAGTTTTCTGCGTTTCGGTCATTATAATTTCTCAATAGACACAATTGTGCTTCAGAAAAAGTCCATTCAATTTGTTTCTGGTGCTAATTGCTCTGTGTGATGCCACGCTCATGGCCACCTACTTGCTTTACAAACACGTGAGTTTATCATGAGGTCTGGAGACTAAAACAAGTGTCGGACACAGTTGACTTTTAGTTGACTTTTTCTACTAGAAAACGCATCTAAGTTGCGATGTGATGTACATTTACAGTGGGAATTTAATATTACGACAGTTGCATCAAACTACACACACAGTAGGACATCGATAGATGTGGAGTGCGTCTCTGGGCGACCTCTACCCTTCTGCTTTGAACTCGATTGAAACTCAATCCTTGTCTTCTTTGTAGCACACTATTCGACTCATGGAATCAGTATACTCTGTTTCAACAATCGATGTCCTTCTACAGTAATCCGTCAAATATTCGAGAGGCGTTTTCTAATGAATAGTTCATTATCGTGGTTCGGAACTTTAACAGTTCGTAGTAGTCAACATGCAGAAGGCACTACCAAAAATTGGAGAAAATCCAAACACGCTAATATACCAAACTTTCACCTGGAAGTTTGAGCAGATTACTGTAGAGGGTTGTAAGTGGGTGGAACAAACTATACTCCAGGTAGAATTCTGTCACCCCTGGTTCTTTTCACATGCATGGATGGTCTATACGAAGCTGTATGCCATGTTCTCTGTATTCGTACACAGTGCCAGCCTATGGTTCACCGTGAATATGGCCGTGCTCAGGTAATGACAGCCAGAATTCATAATCTAGATTTGACCAACTCACTTTGTTCGATTTTTGATTGAGAAGTATGTAGAAGTCGACAAAATATTCGATAAAGCTGGCGGAATGAGGCTGAATGTTGAATGAGTTATCATAAAAGACTGGTCATTGACAAATACAGTTCTCGAGCAATGTGTCAATTTCGTATACGAAAAATGAAGAGGTTTCTGCTGTCAGATGTACGCTTTGTTCTGAAACAGAAAACCAAAGTCACTTTTGCATTGTTCAAGTGACCAAGTATTATATCTAATACACTATAATAATGTAGATGTTCTACATGTTCTACATGTATAGAAAACGAACAAATGAATATTTTTTAGGTATCTGGTGTTGTACCGCGGAAGTCGGTCCACCTCCCGTCTCCCTCCCTGTAATGGTTACCCGGCCGCCCTTATTGCAGTCGTTATTGGGGCAGTCATAGCCTTTCTGGGCAGTCTGCCAAATATGCTACGCTACAATGTACGTTCAGATTTGTTCTGAGAAGGAATGGCGACAGTTTTCCCACTTAAAAAGCGAGAGCAATGAGGTCGCACAAACTGGCTGAGAGAGTCTGCGTCTCTCCGATCTACCCACTCTCTCGTACGCCCGAACCTTTTCAGCATTCCAATTTCAAACGAACCAAGCGTGAACATTTTCAAAAAAGAAAGTGAATAGGTGTACGTGCCCAATCATGAAAAACGTCTAAACGACTAGTCTGACTATCATCAATGAAAATATTAATAAATGTGTTGTGCATAATATTTCCGAAAGATTTTATATCGAATTTTATATCAACAAGGAGCGCATAGAGCGGCGAGTTCACTGGCTTGTGATATAAAGAAGCTGCAGTTTGTTTGCATCAGAGGCTGATTATGACCAATTACAAAAAAATCATAATTTCGGCCTTCCTTTCTCTAACAACCCCGAAATGGTTGCAGATCAAGTTTGTGGCAGTGCGAGCGGTGCCCTCTAGCTGTCTGCATTCAAAGTACGCCTCTTCGTGGAGCACGGAGGACACCATCATTCAATATGATCTCATCCAACCCTCCTGGTGGAGCTGTAAATGGGAACGAATCAATTTCTGGATGGCCGGTCTGTGTTCTAGACAGCCTCTAATAGCTTATGGAATTATTCAGACAGCTTCTATTCATGCTAATTTCGGGAATGCGAAAAGTTTATTGGCTTCATTTGGATAACACTCGTTTTGTCGAAATGACGTCGCCCTGCTAATGTGGGGAGCCGATTGGCGCCTCCTGCTCGAATTGCCCCGGGGGTGCGAATAAACAGAAATTAAGGCGCTTTGGTCCACTTCATGAAGGCGAGAGAATCACGCTGCCTAATAATAACTACAATGATCTTTTGCGGCAACTAATTCAGCCGTGTATGACATTATTGGGTGAATTCTCCTCTCTATCTGCTGATACTAATTATTCGTACACACACTAAGTGACACTTATACTACGGAATTAAAACTTGTGAAAGTTATAAAAAGTTCTATTAGAAGTTATAATCAGTCTCAAGCAGTGAATGAGAAGTTTAATTTCCTTTCTATAGTTATAAGAAAAGTGAATCATTCGAATATCTACAGTTAGGTGAAACGGAGTTAGTTGCGCAACTAGTTGAATGATGCGAAAGTATTCAGAACATTGTTTCATGAGAGTATCGCTCCCATAGAAGTTTAACCATTACTGATAATGCTGTGTAGATCAACAAAAGTCTTTCCAGCCTGGATTTTGAAACTGATTCCCTGCATATTGCTGACTGTGTTCATGACACTCCTAGTCAGAATGCTGATTGAGGCCAGAGAAAGAAGATCTCGTCTCTGTGGTGGAATACCTACCGGCAACTCACAGGTAACTTTTTTTCAAAATCTACACAAAAAACGTATAACGATAGGCGATTCGCATGAATCCTGCGTCGACATCGGAATATCCATGCACCACAACGAGATCCAACTACAACAACTGCAAAATAGAATGACATGGCACCGTAGCAAAGTCTCCTAGAAAGGTCAGCTCCGAGCTGAACTATCTGGACACTACCTGACCCAGATTTGGGTCACCCCCACTATGCTTAAACACGGAAAGTTGGCAACTATGTGGCCAGACTGAGATCAGGTCCTCAAACAGGTTGAGCTCACCACTTTTACAACTTTGCTATGGTGCATGGATTCGGAGCGGTTCCTTACACTTAACATTACGCGAATATCCTCGTGACGAAATCGTATGCCACTGAAACCTTGTTATTCCATAACAGTGTGAGCTCAAAACCTCTAAATGCAAATTGCCTGTCCTGGAATTGCTTTGATTCGAATAAGGAAACCAAAGTGGGAAAGGAGAAAAAGGAAAACAAAAAAAACTGTCCAGTAGTTTTCCGTTCAGAATCCGCTCTGCCGTTCAGACTATGTATCTGTATCGGTGTTACACTGACGTGTAATAAGTGTTGTTATTAGTGTTATTATTACGGTCATCATTATCATTATTATATTCCTCGATTGTAGGCAGAACGCACGACAGCCATGCTGACTGCAATTGTAGCCGTGTTCCTCCTCACCGAATTGCCTCAGGGCATCCTGGGACTAGCTGCCGGTTCGTGCATCCTTTTCCTTCTTCTTCGCAATTCACTGCCTGATAAAGTGTACCACTATAGCAAAGTCTCGTGGAGAGGTGACCTTCGCGCTGAACATCGTGGTCCCCCACTATGCTCATACAAGAAAGGTGGCAACTATGTGGCTAGAATGGGATCTGATCCTCGATCAGGTTGAGATCACCACTTGCATAACTTTGCTACGGTGCATAGTACTTCTGAGTACGTATGCTAGAAAATCCCGGCACTTTCATTCCATTCTGCGTCTCTCACTCTGCCTAACTGTTTCTCGTCTCTCACATCCCGGCGGGATGTAAGAGCAGAGAAACAGCGTATGTTTGAGGAGAGGCAGGATAGGATGAAGGTGCCGGGATCTTCTAGCATACGTACTCTGGAGTGCAAACTGGTCGCAACCTAGCAAAGACAACAACTTGTGTCCTTCCAGGTGTGAATCCGCGGCTGATGATGTTGACACAGCCGCTCGGCAACTTTTTCGACCTGCTGTCCTTGATAAACAGCGCCGTCAACTTCGTTCTCTACGCACTAATGTCCCATGTATTTCGAAGGTGAGTGGCCGATTCCTAAAAACATCAAATTTCACACATGTCGAGCTCTTCGAAGACGGGTTTTTTAGTCATCGTAATATTCACAAATTGATCTGTGATTATTGACCTAGGAAGATTGGGTTCACGAAAATATCTCGGCATGCTAGTTCAGTTTTGTATCGCGAAGCCCAGGGCTACTCAGTTTGCTCGAGGAGAGTGGTTCAATACCTCCCGGTCGGAGCCACTGTGTTTGTAGTTTTATCCCGTCATGTGCCAGTCGTCCAAGCCATGAATGTGCTGATCAAACTACAACTCAGATAACTTCACTTCCTCTAGATCCGTTCTCCCTCGTTTTCACCCTTAAAAACGCAGTGACCTACTTTTTGTAGCAAAAAAGTAGCGAACGACATCATACGCCTTGTACAAATAGAACCTTTTTAAGTTTACAACAGTAAAAGCTTCATCAATTCTAATTCTAGGGAGTTTCTCCAAACGTTTTCTGTGTGCTGTCCACAATCGAGTGAAAGTCATAGCGGCGTGCCTGGAAACAACAAAAATAACAAAACGGTGAGCTCATTTAATAGCTTTCATCCAGACTGCACAGTCTTCATGTTTCATTTAGTTTTGCCGTGCAACGTTCCGGAATACGAAAACGTTCACAGAAGAGTGGGACCAATCGGCATTTGTTCATTTACGAAATTAACCTATGTAAGACTTCTGAGCAAACAATTTGAACGAGAATTCACTGGCTAGACAGTCATAATGTGAGAATCACATATTCGCCTGCTTACCACTGTGTTCCTCTTCGTTAGTGTATTATGATTCTTGAAGCTCCGATTCTGTGACTTCTCGGTGTTTTGTTGATGGTGGTCATTCCAGTTGTTGTCATCGCTGGTACCTCTTCGTAGCAATAGGAATGGCTTCGTGCAAGTTCCCACGTCATGTCCCGAGGACAAGAATCAACAGCTGTAAACAGTATATATGTTCTATATTCGGTTCAAATAATCATTCTGTAAATAAATCAGCCAAATTCTGATGTTTGTGTGAGGTCTATATATAGTTCGCACATTTCCCAACTGGACTTGGGCAGCTTGCCAATGAAATTTCAAGACAGTTTTTGAACATGTTGAAACACTTGAAAACAATGGAAATTTATGGGAAGAGTTCTTGCCCTTAGTTATAATTCGTATTCAGGGAAACTTTCTGTAAAATGTATGTTTTCTCTAAATAACAGTCTTCCAAAGTTTTTGGCGCGCTGCCAACGAGTCCAGTTGGGAAATGTGAGCACTATAACAGAAGTTCCATCGAGCGTTTCAACAGAAAACGTAATGACTGTGCGATTGTCTGAGAGGGTCTATCTCTGACTAAGGTACGCGCTTTCAGAACTAATGAAGCAGCTGGTTTTATAGAATCATTATTTCAAACTACCATGGAAACCTATGAAAACTACGAATTAGGGCACCTACACTATCCAGCTTCACAATGTTGTGGCGTGTTTTCATGGAACTATATTCAAATGGTGTTTTATTACTAGATAAGTATTTTACTGTCAGTTGTTCAGCTTCCAGTGTGTGTTTCAAGTATATTTCATTCCTACATGAACTCCTACAGTATGACTTTGGAACTACGTGTCCGTTTTTAAACATAGAATCATTTCGGGAAAGTACCCTTGCTACATCATTTCAATAGGGTTTTCTTTGAAAATGTCGAATACGTACTGTAGGGGTACGCCACGCAGAACTTTATTGACTGGAATGACTTCTGAATGTTTGATATTTCAAATGTTAAAGAAAAAAGTATTTCAATGATAACATTAACATATAACATCAATATATACTATATCTCGTGAACGAAGTATGTAATATTAATTATGAGCTCTTCGATTGAAAGTTATTAATTGTAGAACTGTATTTGGTGTGGCAGTGGTCTGTACAATGCTGGTAAAACTTTATCCTAGCTACAATGTTGTTGAAATGTATACATTCATTTGTCGAAAAACATAAAATACAAACTTGAACACTATATGTTATATCCTAGCAACCTTTCAGAACTTTTGTACTGGAAGGGAAAACCAAAATTGGAGGAAAATGCACCTTCACGTAGCAACTTCAAAGGCCGCTGTTAATCAGTTTTTCATAAATAATTAGCTCTTCTTAGCAGAAATCGATTATCTACGTCATGTTTCATATGTACAATAATTATTAGTCATTTCACCTTTTTCCTCGAACGGAAGAATCATGGGCAGCAGGTGAAAAGTAGCACATACATGATGTATGACATCAACTAACAAGGTAGATCTCTCTCCCTCTATGTCTCTCTCTATCTTTTCCTCTCTCTCTCTCTTTCTCTCTCTCTCTTTCTCTCTCTCTCTCTCTCTTTCTCTCTCTCTTTCTCTCTCTCTTTCTGTTGATCATTATTCCACTTCTTCTTCTTCTTGTGATTAATTATGCTTATTTACAGTTTCGAATGTTCGATTGGATTATGCGGGTATTTCAATCTGGGTACGTTTCTGTATTTTTGAATGGTGATTTAATCAATTTTTGTGAGTCAAACGAAGTTAATAAAGTCAAATAAAAACATAAATGCATACCGTAGGTAGAGGAAATTTTAATAGGGTACGAGTTTCCGAGTCGCCAACAAATTTTTCTGTGCCGAGTGACATAGACAAATTCTGTGGACGAGCAACAAAATTGAAGCGCGGCCACTGGAAACAAAATTCAAAATAAAATTAAATTTTCAGTTGCGCGCCCGGGCCCTCGATACATAGCGAACACCATATGGAACTAACGTTTTTTAACGAAGAACTGGAGCACAAACTAGCTTCACTGGCTAGGCACGTTGGTCTATTTCATTCTTTGTGAATGGGAAGTTCATAAATAGAAGCTCTCCGACATGTCTGGCAATAACTTTCCAATACCTGGCGGCGCAGCAAACCGTCCAACCTCATGAGAAGTTCATATGAGTTTCTCATGAGATACCTCATGAGCTACTCATGAACTCTTAATGTTGTAGCATAGCAATCAATAGAATCTCATAAGAAACTCGTGCTAATAGCTCATGAGGTGATCTCATGAACTTTTGTGGGGATTGCTACGCCGCCAGAGAAAAACATGGACCTTTAGTTTTCTGCGAAACTTTCTGTCAAATCCTGAGCTCTACGCTAAACTTCACAAACTAAAAACGGTAGTATGAACCAATCTCCATTTTGAAAGTTTCAAACAGAGCGTTTTCACGCCAACAGAACGTTTTTCAGTTCTGATGTGTAAATCTAATGAATACTACCCTAATAAAAACGAGGCACCTCTTCCAATTTTTTTTATTGAGACGGTTGTTGGACTATTCCAAATAGCCGAACTACTTTCAAATAACTTTCTATTATCATTATCGCCCACGTTCGTTTGGTGAAATTGGACATTTCAGGCAGAGAAGTCGTGAGGTTGAGAGCTACTTGGAGCATTGCAGAGAGAACGAACTCAACATAATGAAGGTACTACTTCTTGGTGGGTAACAGGTTCCAACCTCATAGTAGATTCTACCTATACGCTGTTCGTTCCGTTCGCACTGAGACGCTATGGCAAAGTGCCAAGATTTTCGGATGACTATTTCTTAGAGAAAACATAAGAATTTCGAGAACTTTTTCTCATCCACGTGCTCTTGTAAAACTGAACAACCGCTAACATAGATTTACAGTTAAAAAACGACAAAATGAGGAAAAATAGCCTGAAATATTCATTGGCACGGTGCCAAAGTCTGAGTGGGAATGACGGGAACTACATCCTCTGTATGTTGGTCCTGTTTCAGGCGGACCAGCCAGTGGCAAAAGCACCATTTTCAAGCAAATGCGGTTAGTTCTTGAAGAGATAATTTTTAGTAATCATTGTTCACCTGTAGTACAAACGGGGTTTTCCTATCTGTATGCTGACTTTAAAACGGAATAAGGAGCTTTCCCGGCTTCAGAAACCCGTGCCTGCAACTTGGTTAATCACAAGGTTGGAAAAGGCAGGTTGCATAGTTTTCATCGGATATTCACTGACACCTTGGTGGAATAATTCGCCATGAACAGATCTTGACAATTTTACGAGCAGATTGCTTATTCATCCCACACAAACTGTTCAACGGACAACTCGTAAGATAAAGAAATGGAACTATTGAACCAAAGAGGTAAACGCGGTATACCGTATACATTCCGTTCTTTCAGGATAATTCATAAAGACGGGTTTCAATGTCCGCAAGTATTGTATGAGTTCAAGCAGTTGATATTCGCCAATATACTGACTATTACGGAACAACTTCTGAGTGGAGCAAAGCAACGAGGATTCGATCTATTACACATGCAGGTGAGCTATATAGTTAGCCATTTTCCTTGATGAACTATATAGTTAGCCATTTTCCTTGATGATAAGAACTATTATGATCAGAGAAAGTGAAGTTCTCAATTTAGTTTCAGCTCAATGCATAGTTTACGGAATTTAACCCAAAAGTAACACAGCGGGAGCAATATATACCAAATCTTCAACTTTGGCATGCTTTGGAGATAGCAAACTCTATGCGTAGTCTTGTCTACCCTCCCGATCTCCTTTGCACTTTTGGAACTATAGTTCGCTAACCAGTTTTTGTGTGATAGATTGACTGAGTATTCAAAAATTTGAAATTTTACAGGATCTGGTCAATTCAATCATAGAAGAAGTTGAGAAAGCGAGACTATCAGAACAACATGAGATCCCGCCTTCGCTCGCCTCACACATCAGAGAACTATGGGCAACTGAAACAGTTCAACACGTTTACCGCGAACGATTCTCCTTCGAACTGCTCGACTCAGCTAAATAGTTGGTACAAGTTGTGGTTTTTGCAAACTCCTAGAAAACAAATCCTACTACTTGTAAACATAATATCGGCGTGTAGTGCAGCGGTATAAGTCGTGGTATCTCATAACATACAACACGCGACCAAAAATATATTTTTTGAAATTTAAATTCTTTCACAGTGAAAGTTTTCGTAGAACTGCCATATCTGAAAGACGTCAGAACCAGAAGTTAAACGTGGATAGCCGATTCCAGAACGGATTGACTTCCACTTATGAACAAAGATGAATCTGACATCGCGAGGGAAGCAATACTTTTGCCACCATTCGGGATGCATTTCGCTCGCGGCTCGCCAATCTTTTTGCACCATTTTCCTTTTCAAGTTTTGAACTCACTTGTAATTAAATTAATTAATTAATTTATTTATTTATCTACATTCAAAGAATGTGGCACTCGCTCATCAGAGGAAGAGAAAAGAAATAGAGAAATAATTGAAGCCATAAAATTTTGAATTGTAATTGTATAATTGTAGTATTCTAGGCTACTCAGACATTGTGTTTCCAGCTTTCTGGACAACATTGAGAGAATAGGAAGACCGGATTACATCCCAATTGATGAAGATATACTCCACTCGCGAGAAGCCACTACCACACTCAAGTTTGAAATTTTTGAATACCAGCATGTCAGATTGAAGTGAGTCGCGGATTTTAAGTAAAGTAAAATTCTGTGTTCATTGCGCGGGAGCCTCATTGTTTCAGTGTGACCAGGATTCACACTTGAGATGATTAGTGCTTGAAAACAAATTGATCCTCACCTCGACATAGTGGACGAGACAGCAAACGATGTGTGTGGTCTTTGTTCCAGAATTGTCGACGTGGGTGGTCAGCGGTCTCAGAGAAGGAAGTGGATGAGTTTGTTCGATGACGTCATGGTTGTCATGTTTGTGGTCGACATGACGGGTACAGCGAGGAACAGCGACGAGTTCGAAACAGACGTAGGCGAAGGGGAACAAAAACTATTGTTTATAATCAGTACTATAAATGAAATGGAATTCAAAGTGGTAATAATGATAATGGTTACTTCTACTACTTTCAGATCTACACCATGAGTGGTACATTGAAGCTTTTCGGGGAAGTTGCTACGAACCGAGTTCTCAAAAAGGCCGTGTTCTTGTTATTTTTCAACAAGATGGACATGTTCGAGGAAATTATCGAAAGTGTAGACATCAAGACAACGTTTGGTGCCTATAGCGGTGAGAAAAAAGTTTACGAAATATGGTTCATCTACCCAAGGCTCGTCGAACAAAACCGATTCCTGGTCGTGAAAAGTAGCTGAAATCAGTTATAACATGAGCTATAGAATGAATAACCACCAGTCTACCTATTGGACGTTTTTGAATGAACTGTGTTTCCACGTTTTACGCTACTATGTGTCTGAGCATCAGACTGAAGGCGTCGCTTTTGACGCGATAAACAGCCAGAATAAGTCATTCAAAATTAAAAGTCATTAAAGAAAAAGTCATTCGAAAGTTAAAGTCATTAAGTACAGAAACAGTTGAGAATTGAAAATAAAGTTTCCGAAAAATTTCGTAATTTTCAAATCCTGACTAAAAGTGAATTAATGACTTTTACTTTTGAATGACTAATTCCTGGCACCGACACTTTCAGGTGCAGCTGAACTCGCACCGGCTCAACAGTTCATAAAAGATACATTCTTGAAGGCCGCTCGACCTCGAAAATCAGTTTTCCCTCATTTTACTACAGCAACAGATACAAACAACATCCAGGTCACAACTTGTTATTTATGCGTTATCAAAATCAACTGTTAAAACGTTCACGGTTTCATGAGTTTGTGAACTTCTTAGGCCAATTACACAAGCAACCGGGTTGCATGTGTAAAGACAGTTCGGTTGCTTTTCAAATGCAACCAAAGCAACCAAATTGTATTGAAAACAGAAAAATGTCCAAAAATTGAGTTTTTGGTTGCATTTGAAAAGCAACCGAGAGCAACCGAACTTTCTTTATACATGCCACCCGGTTCGATTTTGGTTGCATGTGTAAACCGCCAACATAGCAATTTTAAACCACAACTATTGAATTTCATACTCTCTGTAATCACACTACTTAGCATCTCACATGTTGTTTGGAAAAATCAGCAAAGGGTTTGAATAGCAAACATATACTTTTAAATACTTTCCATAATACGGTATCTACAGGTGGTGTTCCGCGCGTGTATGATGAGTGTATTCAAAGCAAGTTCACTAGCAACCGGACTGACCTGATAATTTCGTGAAAATAACTACTGTCGAACAATCGCATCAACTGTTGATGTAATTTAATATAATGAAGAATTCAACACTATTATGTGATTCTCAATTGTAAGTCTCCCAGGGTACTGAATCGGATTGTTCACGTTACTGTGGGTCGTTTTACGTTTCTGTTCATACATTATACTTGATTCACGTTCCCAATAGTTGTTTGTAATACTTGATACTTGATGTCTCTCACCTCTAACAGTCGAAACGATGATGGAAAACCGACACATACACAGTGGTTACCAATTAACACGTGGTTCTGTTTCTAGCTCCCCGTGGAAGCAAAATATGTGCTGAAGTGCACTTATTCATAGGGATTGTCGTTTGCTTGAGATGAAAACTCTTGGTCGGGCAACAATGAAAGCTGCCCTCCCCGTCGTTGGTCATACATCACCCCCCCCCCCCCCCCCCCCCTCCCCAAGTCGACTTCAATAAATTATGACGCCTCGAAATATGGAAATGGCAGCCATTTCATATATGGCTGCGGTAGGCGATACTTATACTTGATCCGGTCAAGATTGGGTGAGTGACCGTTTCTATTGAGGGGGGGGGGGGGGGGGGGTTGTGTATCATCCGTCTATTTGACGATTGTCAGTTTTTCCGTAAGTGTACCGTGATCCTCCGGCCGCCCTTCCTTCCGAGTCTAATGTTTGAGCTTCCTCTTTTGGCTGGTCCAACCTGTCTTGGCACTCTCACTGTCTGACAAGCAACACTGCTGTCTTCTTGGGTTTCCGTCAAAGTTATCAGGTCTACATCCTGAGTACACTCACGACGAGAATATCTGAAAGATATTGCCCACAGTGTATTTATGCATTCGAATGTGAATAACATTATGTAGACCGTCTCCGTCTCCAACCTGTTTACTCCACAGTATTCATAAAATACACCCCCTCTCACCAAGGTGAAGTTGTGGTAATATGAGCCACCATCTACTATGGTTTCAACACAAACTGGTAGGAATGACGCTTGATTGTATGAAAAAGCAGGTCGGCATTGGAAAAAGTCATGTCGGCGTTGCATTGTCAAAAGTTTCACCAACTTGATATGGGCATCTTTTACACTGTCCCTTCATCCCGCCCGCCATTACAATTTTGGTTACAGAAAGTAGTTCTTGGAATAGTTGTCCTGGCCCGGGCTGTGGGGCTTAGAGTACATACCTACCTGTTTGTTTTGTAATAATGACAACCGGATAACACTTTTACTATGCTTTCGAAGACATATGTTCTCTAAGCGGTTTTGAATATTTTCGCGATCTTGCGCTAGAATTTCGTAACCCATTATGGATATACCTTTACTTTTGTTTGCTGCGGTTGAATTGTGTGCTTAATGGAGCTCGAATAACACGTGACCGCGACGCAGCCGCCCCGCGTTCTCACTTATTTCACAGCAGCAGCGTTCACAATTGCCGTCGAAGTTGCCGGCAAAAGCCATCCGATCTAATAAAGTTCAAATTACTGTTTAAAATTGAATTTAGTTTGTATTGATTGTAGCAGTCTCTCTTCCACATCGAATACCAATGTTATGGTGATCGTTGATACATCATTCACTGAGCCATTATGATACATTTATTTGCATTGCTTCCTTTTAATTCGGTTGCCGTCTTTTCTCTCCCTACCGCTCGCTCGTCGTTTGTTTGATCAACTCTTTTCCTGCTCTCGATAGCTGAAACGGTCATAACTCGGCTGCTCTTCCAGTTTCGCCAGTTCTTGTTCTTATGCAATTTCTTCCATCCCGAGTTTGGTTGGGGGTATTATAGAGCCACGCCAAAACAGGAATCGCTGGTTCGTTTTTGCTGATGAAACATGATTCTTGATGGAATGTTTGGTAGACATATATGTTCTTCACAGTGTGGAGGAAATGCTACTATTTTCGTGTTTCGCATATTTGAATCAAAGAACGCATCACTTTTTGAAGATTAGTCGTACACCTCACGGGTCTGTCTATCTATGCATGTAGTTGTAGAAATTATCAGAAAATTAGGCAGCCGATCTGATGAAAATAAAGCTTAGTAATAAAAAAATCGACAAACCGTGCTCGGCTTCGACTAAACTTGGGAAAGTTTTCCTGGTTTCCCATATCTGTTAATACTTAAAATCATGGAAGTAATTGAAAGGCCATTGTTATTCTTGTTGAGTAAGTTCTGGGATGCTTTGTGTAATATTGCTGATGGTTTCTTCTTTCCCCACCCTTTCTTAGCGATCGTGAGTCACGCATCATGCTTCTTTTTCTTATGACGCACCCCACCCTCTCGTTTGATGATGAAGCAGATCTAGGTGTTACATACAATACCGTAATCAAACATATATTAGCGTTGAATAATACATTGTAATCGGTTGAATAGATCTATAGAGATATTAGCGCTGTCTAGCTGTTTTGCATGCTCTGTACGTTTTCCGAAAGCTTTAGGGCTGGCAGTCAGTCAGAGGTTTTTTCACTATCTAATAATCATCCTGATTTGTGTTTGTGCTAAACTCGTTTAGCATACATCAGTCATCAGATCTTACATTTCCTATTGTTATTTAGATTGGTGACTGATTTATTTAAATGTAGTACATAAATCATAAATAAAGGGGGAGTGCTTCAAATTGCTCAAAATACTATTTACAGAAGGTGTGTGTGTGCATCTAGCTGTAATGTAAATGTAATGTACAAGTAAAAAGTGAACGTTGGATACTGTTACTGTAGAGTGTTCAGCCTTCTCTCTTGGTTGATGTATTTTTTGTGATTGTGAGTAATCACGTGCTCCGCATGCGACCTGTACTCTTTGTCTGTCTGTGCGAGTGGGGCTATTGATTGATTTGTCAGCTGAATTACAATCGCCCGATATGGCTGTCTTCGCCTCCTGTAGTTTCATTCTCGGACAATAGGTTCTTTATTGTGTTCTATTGTCTTTCTTCATTATTTGTTCCATGCGGATGGATGCGCTGAAAGAAACAATAATTAATAGGTTTCTTGTTAAGTATAAAGTAGTTTATTTGCAAACGATCGGGCTTCACTCGAATCGAAGTGTTTTGTCATTAGGGATTCACATGAGCATTGTTATCACCCCTTATCAAATTTTATCAAGCTATTTATTTGGTCAGTTTTCCATTCTCCCTTATCATTTGTTTCTCGGTACCAGGGGGGTAATGTTTTTATTCGATATTTCATCTCTGCCTCGCTTTCTTTTCCATTTATCACCGCACCATACGCATTCTCGGCGGTATCTTTGAAGTAGAAATGGTCATGAGCTCATGAGTCAATTGGTTGAATGCTCAACTGCACCTAATTCAAACGTAGGGCGACTTTGTTGAATGCTTCATGATCAAACCAACCGTTTTTCTTCCTAATCGAGATTTTGAACTACCCTTATTTCATCAATAGCCGCACCTTACTGGTGATACCCGGTTTTGTAGTTTAATTGCCGAAATCCGAAATAAAACACCTGATTTTAAATTAATTGATGTGGACAATAAAGTCGCCTCATGTATGACGTAATTCCTTATTCGACTTTTTCTTTCTGGTCTGAACAATATGTTTACCTTTTCCTTTATTGTCTCCTATACTAAAGTACCTCCATTTCCTCTTCTTCGTATTACATCTCTATTTTGTTAGGTGATGCCCCTTCCAATGTCCAAACCACAATCTACTCATCGCCACCACAGAGTCGATGCCTTGTGGGATATTGATGCCGACAAGTACCGCGTGTGCTGCAGGACTGTCCATGTGACAAAGGTTCGTTCCCATATAGTCTATTTCACGCAACAATAGCCCTCTACAGTAAGCTTGCGAATCTTTCAAGCAAATTTTTGATATCTTCTAGGTATGGAAAATAGTTCAAACTTTGTGATTTGGTTCTCCACATTGGTTAACACGAGCCTAGAAAATAGTGAATCTAAAAGTTCGTCTGTTTAATAGATAAACAGCCTTGAATATTCGAAAGATTACTGTAGAAAGTCATCGATTGGTGAAACGGAGTATACCTACACCAGCAAGGTCCGACTTCTCACAAAAAGGACTCCGTTTAAAGATTGAAAGACGTGCAAATTGATGTTTTGTATCAAAAATAGACCCCCTTTCTCGTTTTCGGCGAAGGTAGCCCGTTTTGCCATTTTCCGATTTTCTAGCGATTCGGACAAACTTACTGGGCTATGTACATTTTCACTTAATCATGTCATGTGCATTTTTCTGATTTGATAGCAGTTCTGATAAAAGAGTACTAGTCTTAAGCTCAATACCTGAGCCTGTTCCATTCCCTAATAGCCCCAAGCGAATGATTCTTCCATTTGGATGTTTCACATCTAAACATTTCTGGTATGAGTTGAAACTTGAAACTCTGTTCTTCGTTCTAAACACGTTACTACAATCGAATACTGTTTTCATCCAAATGAACTACTTATTTATGCGAAAAACGCACTTATAATCTTAAATAATTAGAAGTTTACGATAGAAGGTTATTGGTTCAGCGGAGTATATGAATAAATATATATTCATTGATACCCTATTAATCTAATGTTAGCAAATGTGTAAAACCTTGCGTTGAAGTGAAGTAGTTCAGTGCTGGGTAGGTTCGGAGGTTTTTATTGAGCAGTTTCTTTGTTTTCAGGCCACTCAATTCATTGGTCTCGTTCAAATGGTCGTCATCGCTGTTTTCACCTTCGCTCTTCTCTTCTTCTATACCAAACAAGTGAATGTGAGTGTAATTGTCTACTCTGCCTTTGCCCTAGTTTTCTGCCGTAATAATAACTATTTCGAACATTTGAACCCAACAGTAATAATAAATGTCAACCGTGCGTATCAGATTTTTCCAGGAGAGGGAGATACAACATACCGTAATGATTATTTTTGTTTGAAAACAATGTGATCGATTATAGTAGCGTATAAGGTTAACGATCAAGAGCGGAATAGCACGTATAGTGCACTTCAATATAGCGGTGTACATTGTATAGTTTCATTTTCTTGATGAGATTTCTCGATGGTTCCGTTTGTCAGGGTGCCACCAGCGATGATCACTGGCTGGTCAATTCGAGTGCCCGTTATTTGAAGGCCTTCCTCACGGCTGTTTCTCTCCAGCTCACACTGGTAAGTTATCCCTTTATTCAAAGTACATTCAAAGCCTATGTAGAATACGGCCCTGCTAATTTGCTCATATAGGCTTAGTGAGTTTGACTTTAGAGGTGAGAGCAATGATCAATAACTTTTTTTAGATAAGTGTGATTGTGGGTGTGATTTCAAAGCAATGAGATTAGCTCCAATTGTAGCTCTCGTTCGCTTGATCTGTTTAGATCTTCTAATGTTATTATTCATATTTTTATCAATCTTTGCTTTTGGTGGCTATATTTCGAAAATCAACTCGCGAAAGTGTCAGTGTCAGCTTCCTCAATTCATATTCGTTCTTGTCTCAAGTATCTGTGTTTTCAGGTTCTTTTGATGTTACACGGAGTTCGTACCGAACGCCGTTCGCTTCTCCTCCCTTTCATCATATTTGCGTCCTTAGCAGTTTTCCTCGCCTTCCTTCAGGTATTTTATTAAATATAAAATCATAGCTCTAATTTAGTTGTTTAACGACGGTTGTTATCTGTACAAACCAAGTCAAACTTGTGTTAGCATTGAAAGATTCATACATGACGTTTTATATTTGCGAAAAAATGATATGTCTGTTCAATACTGATTGTATTATTCGGTCATTATAGCAATTGGCTGTAACACTTAAAGTGTAGGTATGATATTGTATTTATAGGTTAATTCATTAAAGAACATAGATGAGTCAAACGTTTTTTTGTACTGAAAAACTTCGTTGGATTGTCGATTGAATCACCCGTTTTTCTTCGAAATCGGGATTTTGAACTGACCAAACTTCAACAAATATCACTTTTACTGGTGAAATACCCCACTTTCCATCTAGCTTGGTAGTTCAATTACCCAGAGAAAACACCCGATTTTTAATGAATTGTTGTGAGCAACAAAGTCATGAGATGAGTTATTGCAGGTGTCGTCTGACTTTGTGGCCGCCTCCCAGCAACAGCCGGGATCGGCCTCCGGAGTTCAGCTACTCAGCCATGTGATTGGGATGTTCATGCACATGTGGTGTGTGGCCGTTGTATGGAAATGCTATTGTTTCCTTGGAGACAAGAAGGTAAGGCTTCCTACTTATTCCTCTCCTCTCCTTATTTCCTATGCTATTGTTGAATGGATGCTGTTCCATGTAAATTACATTGTTCAGCAGTCATTGTAGTATGAAACTGTTCACGAAAATGAAACTGTTCACAAAAAAAAGATAATTTGTTTGAATTTTCCACCGCGGCCTAGATAAGTGAGATACAAGTATCTTACAGAAGAATATGACATCTAGTACATGTTTTGTGATTTGGGTGTGAAGTGAACTTTTATACAGTTAAGGTTACGGTTAGTGAATTCGTTCTAAACATCTAAACTAAGACTTTCTCGCAGAGTTCTCGCACATTCGACACGCGCTACCAGTTTTTTTTTCAATCTGCACGACGGGGTGTGCGTGGGTTACACAACATTGTTTGTTACAGGTAGCAGATCTGATTGGAGAACAGCTGCAGGCTACTTCGGCATTCGCCTTCGACTACTCGCAGCCCCCTCCCTATGCCGATACTGTGGCTGAGAAGCACCCCCTGACCATTGCTTAGTCTGCTTCCCTATTCCCTCATTATCTTAGTCATGTGCTCTTGTGCTGTGTATTTCATGTTTTGTCCCCACTAGTTCTTGTTACGAAGTACCGATTATCTCCAAGACATGTTGTTCCAATTTTCTGGTAGGCCCACTTGCTTTATTTTATGTTCGAGTCAAGTTGTTCTTCTCCAGTAGCCGTTTTGGGGTCGATTCGACCTTCAGAGGGTTGAATATATTTTGAAAAGTAGTATATGTATGTATCTCTAGTAATCATTTCGTGATGAATAATCAATACCGTTTCAACAATGTACACAGTTTACTGATAATAAACTAGATTAAGCATTTCTGGATGTTGTATTGGAGGGACACGGACGCAAAATTGTTGAAGAAGAATCTGTGGCACTGTTACCGGGCCCGCGAGAGCACTAATATGGGGTGAAACAAGAAATATTTCACCAGTTATTCTTATCTCCACAGACTGCAGACGCCGGATAGGGTTTGTAATTGTTTAAAACTTTATTAGAATGGCTCAAAATCATCAGGGTCAGGATATTTGATTAACGAAAGCTGGAACGGTGTATAATCGTGTGAAACGGGGATTTTGGGAAGATCGTAATTCTGAGGTTAGTTTCAGCTTGACGTTCGGTCGCTTTTGGTAGGTGTAAACATCCAACTTCGAGATTTGATATGACACCGACGTATTCGTCACTTACTTCCTCTCGAAAACTCCGGCCAGTCTGGTGGCAATTGGATATAATTGTTCTGGAGAGATATAAACGTACTTCATGTCCTGTTTGTATTCTCATACAGATAAAATTCATTGTATGACCAATAATTTATTCTAGTTTAACAATAAATAACGATAATAAATAAATGGAATTTGCATAGATCTTGATTATCTGAAGGGTCTCTGGTATGTGGGAAGTAAGAGGGTCACACGATGACTAGAAATTTGAATAGACTCTGATAGTACCAATTCGATAAAAGCCCTCACCGGATGAAAAGAGTTAAATAAATCTTGGAGCGTTGGAGTTCGAAAAAGCTCCATTTATGTACAAATACAGAGAACCAAAACAAGAAATAAAGGAATCGAGATACTACATTACAGGTAGTTCTACAGATTAGTGGCACACACAACTATTTGGCATATCCCGTCATTTCAGAAATTATACCATTTCTTCTTCTCATATTTCTCGACAAGTTTCCCTGATCGGGAAGCCATATTCATAGCGCTGTTCTTCAGATTTTCGGTGGCGTCAGTCACCGCATTCAGCTTTTCTCCACGTTCACTTAGATTCTGAAGAAAGAAAGAAATATATACAATTTATAAATACTATACAGTAAAACAATTGATGAGATGTTGAGAAAACAATTTATGCTTTTTTCAAGTGCCAATCAGCTCTAAAATCATCGTTTACCAGTTTTCAATTTGTATATGACCAACTAACTGTCACTAACTGCATTGACAAATGGCGATTTTTATACACTGCTTCATTGTGCAATTTAACTTCACCCCTAATCCATCTCTCTCTAAAAAAAAACTATAATTTTGTATGACCGCGTATGGGATCTTTCATTGCTTCAAGTAAGACCGCATTTATACTCCTAACCTCGACGTTTGATGTCGACGTAAAACCATTATTTAATGCGTATTGATTCAGGGCGGCGTTAACGCCAACTAAATCGATACGCATGTTTTCATCACTATCAACGCAAAAAGTATGAATTGGGCCTAGGATACGTATCTGACCTGTAGGGCCATCTGAGCGGCCTGTCCGGCGGAAACGCCTCCAGCCTGCGCCCTCTCCATATTGGCCGACGGACCCGGGATGGTGCGGGCCACAGATCGCATGCCCCCGCCCATCAGAGGATTCTTCTCTTTATCGCCGGTCACTAAACACAGATCGATTGCAATAATAATCAAGTTCCACTTTTATTCGTCACATCACAATGTTACTAATCTTCCCACCATATATTCAAGAAAAGAATGGGATCAGACGCGAAACGAATTATAAGAATATTTGCATGGAGCGCTCGATGAGTTGTATTTGATCATTGCTAGTTTTTTTAGCTTTGAAACGACGACCTTTTTACCAAAACTAAAAAGAGTAAGCGATGTGGATACTATGTTGATTTGGAAGACTATGATGATGCCGAACATATAAACCTATAAACTCACATATGACGTCAATCTCCGAGCTGTCAGACTGCCTGGGAGTACTTCCGAATATGCTGGACACTCCTTTCAGGAAAGACGTATTTTTGGGCGGTTCCGGCATATCACATGGCACAAACAGTTCGCCCAGTGAATCCGCAGTTTGTTCGGCTAACTCAGAACACACGGTATATTTCTCCAACTGAAACAAAATTTTATCGAGTCCAGAATCCACTATGAACAATGAACACCGTTCTTTAACAACTATCGCTCAAACTGATGACCAAATCATTAACAGTATAATCTTAAGATGTACATTTACAACATCCAATAGGTGTATGTCATAGAGCCCATCGTGAGCTCCTGTGCATACGAATAACACCCAGTTGTGTTAACCCACCTCACTAGGAGAAGTCATGCACACTACCAGTCCATGTTCCGAAAATGACGTTTTTTGACAGATACTGAAAAATCGAATATATTCGTTGTTCTTATAGAGCATAAGCAATACGAAATAAGTTTAATAAACCTCACCCAATACAGTCTCGAAATGGACTCAATAACCATTCCATCTATGAAACGAAGCGAAAATGAAGCAGGGAAAGTGTTTGACACGTTACTATGATTCACGTAAAACTGACGAGTTTAAAACGTGAAATCTAGTAAACAAGAATAGCACGAGCAGTTTGTCACGTATGCCGATATACTAATCGAAGGCAGTCAGATTAAAAGATGCGAAACCCATCAGTTAACGTATATATGCTAATCTTATAGCAGTAAACGGATGAAACCGAGCATTCTGCATCTCCACAATGAATTATCGTTCAACGTTCTACGATACAGCGTCTTCTCCCAGCTTAAAGGGGGGGGGGGGGGCAGCATAGAAAGCTAGTTTAGGTACCCCGGGGTACCTGAGCTTAACGGTGCGCGTGCCAGAACAGGCTAAAACATGTGAACCGTATGCAGATTAGGGTCGTTAGTTTGGATTAAACATTGTATGTTTCGGTTTTTCTTGAGCAGCTCTTTCATACTAACTTTTCTCTCTGTCCCTCTTTGAATAGACGGGATGTAGATAGAAAAAGAGAAAACTGACGGATCTTCCACATCGACCGAATGGGGCAGTAGGGGAGTTTGTAGAAGGATGCGCAGGTTGGGCAGAGAGAGAACCAGCATCTGGCCGGCGGCCGTCAGACACATCAGCACCGGATGACCGCGCACGTGGGAGGCGTGCGCCTGAGGCAACAAGTCATCTTCACACAGACACCACTAAGGTCCGATTACTTCACAAAAATTGTTCGTTTTTAGTTTTGAATACGTGAGAGTTAATGATTTTGCATCGAAAATAGACAAATGTTCTCGTTTTCGGGGAAAAGTAGCCCGTTTCTCGCTTTTTCTAGCTACTCGGACAACCCTACTCCGGTATGTCTTCAGCTAATTAGCGCATAGGGAACAACAGTTAAATTAAATTATAACAGTGTTTTGCGTAACTGCGCACAACTGACGGTGCCCACAAGACCTATGGAGTTCATATGAAAGTTGCATTTAATGTCAGTTTGGGTGCAGTTGCGATATTGAGTTGAAGAAATGAATGAAATATAGCCAGGAAATAAGCATTAGCCACTCACCTTCACGATGGGAATATCTTCACATTTGTAACAGAACAACTGGCTAAATGAAGGCAAGGCTATCACCTTCACTTCCAACTCTGCGACCACGATCAAGGTCTAAAAGTAAGTTACTCCTTCATACTTTTAAAACTTTTAAATATATTTTTCTGACACTTATGATACTCAAAACACACTAATATAAAAATTTGACTGAACATCGACAAACAATAACAAAACTACGTATACCTGACAAACAAAGGACCACTATGACTTACAATGATAGCAAAGATCATCATATGTGACTGACCTGTAAAATATCCTCACTGTAGTCTACCGAATTCGAATATGATGGCGAGAGACTGGCCTTTGTCAATACCTGCAACAATATGAAAATTGAACACTGCATGAAAAAAAACAGTTTGTGTCCCGGCACGAATACAAACTACAGTGAGTAGGCAACTGAAAGAAGGAACCAAAATAGCCCATGCCTAACCTTATTAGTGACAGTTTTCTCGGGACTGTCCGAATCTTTGCTCTCTCTCGAAGTGTCCTTGTATGATTCCGTTGCAGGACAGATCAGACAGAAATCTTGATCCATGAAAGTTTGCAGCAGGACTTGGCCTTTCAACTTCACCACGGTGCCTGAGAAAAATGAGTTGCGTGAGCTAAATCAAGTTGAAAATATTCGGATTACATGTGTAACAAATGGTAATGTAACCCAAATATTTTCAATCTAAATCAGAACTGGACATCAAACACTACGGCATACGGTGCATGACATAACACATTTGACTGTACCATTGGGTTCTACAATATGCAAATCAACTATCAACTCCATAAAACTCTACCTTCGAGAAACGAACCAAAATAGTAAATGATTATTTTCACCTAGAGATTACGAACATCAACTTACAAAAACCTTTTTTTGCTATTATGGCGTCTTTCCAACTGCTATTGCATAAGACTTAAAGTGAAAAAAACCATGAATATGAGGGTAGGAAGTGAATATATGAACAGGCTGGATAAATGCAGGTTGAATGAGAACAATGGAAAACACTAACATTCCAAGAAACTGATGCTTATCCTACTGTTAAGCATTATGTTAAGCATACACTATGACATATCAACAAAATAGTAATGCATGCGAAAAACGGAACTAGCTAGCCACACAATCTAGTGGCATCAATCTTCTACCAGGGAACCAAATCAGAATCTACAGTAGTCTACTAATAACATACCTAGGGCCTTGGCAGATCGCAACACTCTCTTAGGAACTGAATAAATGTCTAAGTTGACAAAACCACTATTCAACAGTGTTCCTAACTGAATATAGCCAACCCAGCTGACACTTTAAACGCAGAATTAGTGAAGCAGAGACAAAGCGGTACAGTGTGGACAGAGAATAACGAATTACTAGATGATTACCATAAAGCACCACTCGAAACAACGCTATACACAAACACGTCAAACCCCAAATTACGACACAAATATAAGCGGGAACTCTTTTCTCATTATAACTTACTTTCATCCAGGGCTGAAAAAATACAAATTACTCAGTTCGAATGATATATTGTAGCTTATTGATTCGCAACATAACATTGGTGCAGATACTACACCGGTTCAATGAGAGACACTTTGTGGGCAGCAACTAACCAGAAGGCGCGACGACCACTGTGGAAACAAGGCGATCTTGTGGAAGTATCAGGTTGAGGGCTATCGTGGACCCGGCATTCGTACCCACCCACAGACAGGGCGCCGCTTTCGCATCTGGAAACACAAAGAGGTATTCTGATCCGCTGTCCACAACGCAATGTGGATTGACGAAGAAAACAACAGTATTCTACATCTTCAGCGATCTAATCTCAACAGCCAACTGCATGAAATCTCAACACAAGAAACTTATCTGACAGCTAGCAATACCGAAGCCTAACCGAAACTTTAAGAAACTTCTTCTTACTGTTTTCATTTTTTGCTACAGCCAATAAAAATCAACACTCTCGTTTCGTGGAAATTATGTTCTAGGATGTAGTAGTTTGTGTGCAACCGACCGTTGCGCTTGGATGAAGAGTTGATGAAATGCAACGAAGTCACACTCTCACTGATGCCCAGTCGTTCCAGACTCTGGCAACTCGTGGAGGGTGAGCCGGCATTCTGACGACCGAGGGACGGCGAGTCACGCGGTGTATCTCCTAAACAAATCATCACTACGGCTGTACCAGGGTCTCTTCATACTTTTTGTCGGCAGCAGATTGATAGAGCAAACTATGATCAATACAGTACACACGATCGATAACTATACTTTGCTCGATGTATCTGTCGCAGACTAAAAAGTGTGAAGGGACCATAATCCAACAATGTCCATGTATGGGATACAACCGAATTGTCAGTTCGCGAGGTGTGTTTGCTAGTGGGTAAATGACAAATCATCGTGGCAAAGGAATGTAAACAAATCACGTTCGCACTTAAATATCTAGAACAGAAAATGCATATAAAACCAGCGGAACAGATAAATGTGAGATTGTATATTGAAGACGAACGGGAAGAGAACGATGGTGTACAATGGGGAGGTGAACAAGAGAAGAAATTACAAGATGGATCGAAAATGTATAAGTACAAGCTGTAATCTACATACATGATGAATGTTATGCTATCTAACTAGGTGATACCTCTGGGGCTTCCGTTAGAGCCCTGCTCGATGACAGAATGAGCCTTAAATAAGAGCGGTCTTCTGTCGAATGAGCGTTGTCTCGTATCAGTATTAAGCCGAATCAGACGATTCTCGCTTTGAGCGACAGGTGACTGAAAACATGGAGATATGTAGAGGACAGACCGGGGATGAAACTGTCCCAGGGAAGACGAAACGACTACAATTGTAATTGTAAAAACAATCTTAACACATTAAACCACGACACACAACGAGTACAATAGAATGAAAACATGAAAACACACGCAACTGAAAAATACATCCAATCACGATGATGAGAAACCTGACAGCTAAAGCAAACTGGTAATGGCCGGGAATCATACGATAAACGGTAGCGAGTGCGAAAAATCTCAACACGAACGAGCAAACACACCCACGCAATGAAAAAAACTACTATTCGTTGAGCAAGTATAGGAGGCAGTCTATGAAACGCACCCTTGGCCGTATCTTCCTCCGATATGTGTGTATGGAAGGAGAGACTTCTTGAGACGGGTTCTTTCTTCTTCGTCAGCCGTCTGATAATGCCCCCCTTGACGGACTGGCTTCTGCCGGCCGGCCGATGCTCGTTGTCCGGCGGCTGTGTCCCCGCTGCCGGCGACGGCGTCCGGTTGTCCGCGTCCGGGCGGTCTGGGGTCGGCGAGTGCGCGTGGTACCGCTCCCGGATGGTCGCCGCCAGCTCCGACGTGTTCCTTCGAATGATGCCGACCATGCTGCGCGACTTTGTCGGCGACTTGCATCTAGCGCTAGGCTCCACCGTCAGAAAGTCTGATAATTCGTCCTCCTGAACAAAGCAAAAACTGCCCACAACACCTGACAAAACATGCCAAGCAAAAGCAAACGGAAAACTATTAACAACACCACCAGCGGCAAAACTGAATCCATTCATACAAACCAATGCTGCCCTCGTTACGAGGAGCCACATTAACCCAACTAAGCAACCGGTTGCAGAGAAAATCGAGCAATGCTAGGCTACGGCAACTGTCGCTGTTGTGCACAACAAAAGGATCGCTAAAACGGTGCAGAGTGAATATAACGAACAGTCGAACGTACGAATCTTTTCTTTGTTGCTCTTTTGCAATCAAAAAGATATAGCATTCGAATGCGTTCTCTTTTCGTTGCTGTAGATGCGAGAACAGTTGCCGACAGCCATTGAACCCAGGATAACAAAAAAGACGTACCTCCAGCGGACTTGACGCGTCACTTAGTTGGGTGCTGAGTTGGATGGCTGGAGTGGGATCAGAGCCGTACAACTCGGAACTCGTCCACGCATAGATAAGGGCACATTGGGCGATGTCCACCAGGGCCAAACCACACGTAGTACCTATATAGTTATCCATTATAAACTCCAATTGTACGACGGAAAACTAAATTAGACACATCAATAAACTCTCATCAAGAACGACAAATGAGAAAATCTGTAAGAAACTCGTCATAATCTCTTACCTATATAGGACAAGGAATGATAAAGTGAACAAAGTGGCCTACCCAGAGCGATAACTCCGTACGATGAATTGAGGGCGGTCGCGGTCACAGTATCGGACGAGGATGGAGAAGGCCATGGGACCAGACACGCGAGCTCCGGCTGACAGGGGAATCGATTAGTATCAACTGGGACACACAGTACAACCGTCGCCACACAACTTGGCCTCATTCACAGTTTTCAGATGGTATAAACAACAATTCAAATGAACATCGTGGGTCGTGCGAGCCACATGAAACATCCAAGTCTTCACTGCAATCGTATAGCTTTTTCGAAGACTCTCTTCACGATAACATGTTAATCGATGCGTTAAGGAACCCCAAATACTTAATGATACTTTCCACAAGCTAACGTGATCAGGGAATAAACTAAACTGATAGAAGACTGAATAGGTGTAGGGTACCTGATAGCCAGCGGGGCGTTTCACTGGTGCTCCGCGCACTTTGAAGGGAACGATTCGTTCGTCGCCCGAGGCGTCGCTAGTATCCGGACTGTGGGTCGAGTCGCGACTCATCACCTGCAAACAATGCGGTATCACGCTGAACACGCTTTCACGTCGATCATGGAATTAGTATGAAGGGAAAGTGTAAACTGGGCATGTTCTTCTATGCTCTGAGCGGTGTCCGTAACCTGGGCGTATTCTGAGCCCCACAACGGAAATGCGACAACAGATGGAAAAAGCCAGATGTCTAGTTGACGGCCCTGCTGCCATGCAACGTAGTCGTCCACAGAAACAGTATTGCTGGCCGGGTAGATCACGAGTGGTCAGTAATAGAAAAAGGTCATGCTGACAAAAAGTGAAAACAATAGCGCCCACACAATATAGATTGATATGAATATGGGGATAACAACACTGATATATTTGCAAATATGCATAACTCAAATAGCTGAGACGACATGGAGAATGATAAGGAGAAGCCGTGTCGGGACATATTTAGGAGACGCTGTAATTTGAACGCATTTCGGTACAAGTCGTCTATTTTATCACTTTACTCGACGCCACCATAACCATAAGCAACCATAGATTTCGTACACCAACTGAATCCTAACCCAAATACAGTACACTCAACCTTGGTGATCGGAACACTTATGTATCATAATTTATGGTGCGAGAAATTATATAATAAACAATACCTTTTTCTGTCGTTTCATCTCTTTACTGGGAATAGTAACAGATCCGGGTCGTTCTTCCGTCACTGATGTAGTGGTAGACGATAATGAGGGAATATGAACCACCTGAAAACACACGAAATTCCAAACAAAGGCAAAAAGGGCATAACATGTGTCACTAAACCAGAACTGCCTCGTTAACATTGAAAATTTCCAATTTTGAGAAATAGCCATTGTTTTGTCATTGTTCTTGATGTCAATATTCCAATCTAAAGTGTTTCAAATCAGGAAGTTAAGAGAAAGCCATGTAATTTTGAATAGAAGTGTTCTTCTTCACCGCAACCTACCGCGATGGTATTCGTACTTTCCGACTTCGTGAACCGGAATAGGGTGACCTGTCCGGATACGCCAGCGGTGAGGAGTAAGCGGGACTGTAATACTTATTTATAACAAAACCGGGGCATTGTTTTGTAATGGAAGAGCTTACAATCTACTACGACTTATCCCGCACGAACAGCAATCAATTCGGAAGAAAAGTTGTCCGAAAAACCAAAAAAAAGAAGAAGTTAAACCGGCTACTTTTTCGACAAAAAGGAGAACTACTTGTTTGATTATTTGTCATAATTTTTCGACTATTTGTCATAATTTTCACGGGCTCAAGTCTAAACACACGTTTCGTCAAATAGTTGGATCTTACTGATATGTGATTGGAATCAATCGTCAATCAGCCAGAATGTGGTACTACCCACCTCGAGACACATCTCGATGCTCTTGACCGCGTGCGACACCTTGTCACTGCCATCCAACTCCTCCAGTCTCTCGAAATGGGTTCCAGTCTTCAATCGATACAGTATCTGAAGATGCTCACCAGACGCCTGCCAGAATCGAATGGTACCATCTTTATGGCTGAAAATAACAAGATGAATATACAAACAACGTTTGCCTTCTGATATTCAGGTAGTATGGTAATACAGTACTGATACCATAATCATATAATATTATATAGTAACCACACTTTATCGAGATGAATGGAAATCAGAATTGTACGCATATGTGAGGCTGACCCGGTAATGATGAGCTCCTGGTGTCCGGTCGCGCAATCCCGTCCGACACCACCATTAATCGGCCATTGCTGCAACGAATAGGTGAAGAAAAGAGAACCCAGATGCAATTTGTAAAAAGTGGGGGACCAGGAAGTGTGTGAGTTCTGTTCGGTTTCACCGTTTTCTGCAAAAAGTGAACAATACGATGTTGTGAATGAGTGTGCAACAAAAAAAGAACAATACATTTGTTTGCACAACGGTTCACAACGTTCTTAGGGGAAACCACTATGCTCTTTTACGTTCAAGTTATACTTTGTATATTCTGTTTCTTGTGAATCGTTGTGCAAACAAATGTATTGTTCTTTTTTTGTTGCACACTCATTCACAACATCGTATTGTTCACTTTTTGCAGAAAACGGTGAAACCGAACAGAACTCACACACTTCCTGGTCCCCCACTTTTTACAAATTGTTCTCTTTTTGCTAGTTGTACTAGTACAACCACTTCTAGAGTTGACTTAGAAAAACGATTTCTGAATAGTGGTGACTATAAAACATCCTGATATCTGAAAGTTCCAGGTTTTCAAACGATGTGATCCTGAAATATTCAAAAAACAGCTTCTTTCCGCTTCCGTAATTGAAATCTGAGCATTGTGAAAAATCTGCGTCATTACAGTAAGAAAGTATTTTCTCCATTGGCGCGAACGGGCGCCAGCCATTGGCACCAGATACAGAACATGTTACTCTAATTAGTAACAAATAACTTGGAATGAATGGCCTCTACCAATTAGCACAATTTCCGACTGTTTTTTGATTCAGAAACCCTATTTTCAATTTTGGTGCCAATTGGCGGATAAAGTACCGTTTTGGCGCAGAATGTCGAAGAAATGTTGGTACCCAAGTCGTATTCGTTAACTATGTTCATAGTTCGGACATCTGTGGAACATTTCGCTCGTTACCCTACAATCCTGGCTTTGTCTAATTTGGCGCCACTGGGCGCCAGCGTTTGGCGCCAAATATAAAGTTACTCTAATTGGTAACAAATAACTTGGAATGAATGACCTCGACCAATTAGCACAGTTTCCGACTGTTTTTTGATTCAGAAACCCTATTTTCAATTTTGGTGCCAATTGGCGGATAAAGTACCGTTTTGGCGCATAATGTCGAAGAAATGTTGGTACCCAAGCCGTATTCGTTAACTATGTTCATCGTTTGGACATCTGTGGAACATTTCGCTCGTTACCCTACAATCCTGGCATTGTTCTAATTTGGGGCTACTGGGCGCCAGCGTTTGGCGCCAAATATAAAGTTACTCTAATTGGTAACAAATAACTTGGAATGAATGACCTCGACCAATTAGCACAATTTTCGACTGTTTTTTTGGTTCAGAAACACTATTTTCAATTTTGGCGCCAATTGGCGGATAAATTACCGTTTTGGCGCAGAATGACGAAGAAATGTTGCTATCCAAGCCATATTCGTTAACTATGACCATAGTTCGAACATCTGTGGAACATTTCGCTCGTTACCCTACTTGCATGGCGTTGTTCTAATTTGGCGCCACCGGGCGCCAGCGTTTGGCGCCAAATATAAATTACTCTAATTAGTAACAAAAAACTTGGAATGAATGGCCTCGACCAATTAGCACAATTTATGACTGTTTTTTGGTTCAGAAACCCTAATTTCAATTTTGGCGCCAATTGGCGGATGAAGTACCGTTTTGGCGCAGAATGTCGAAGAAATGTTGGTATCCAAGCTGTATTCGTTAACTATGTTCATAGTTCGGACATCTGTGAAACATTTCGCTCTTTACCTTACCTGCCCGGCGTTGTTCTAATTTGGCGCCACTGGGCGCCAGCGTTTGGCGCCAAATATGAACCATGACACCAAATTTTCAGAGAAGGCTGGGATTCACTAATCTAACCTCTGTGCAAAATTTCGGAGCATTTCATCCATGGGAACACATATTTTCCTGCTACTGGCGCCTATTGGCGCCCGCGCCAAGCGCCAAACGAAACGTGACATCACCAAACTTCTTGGGCCGCGCTAACTTTGGGGTTTACACATGTGTGCCAAATTTCAGCCGAATTGGTCCAGTAGTTAAAAAAATAATTTTCTATGCGGACATTGGACGAGCGACGAGGGACGAGGGACAACGGAAATTTTCATAACGACACGACAGCATAACTTTTTTCAACCTTGACCGATTTTCCTAATTTTTTCACACAACATGTATTCAATAGATATCTAGCTCTCTCTTTTTTTAAATTTCGAAAAAATGTTTTATTTGAAGACTTTTGTGGTTTGAAAGCCAAAAATGGGTGCGCAATGGCCAAACCAAACACAACTCACACGCAGCGCTTCGCGCTGCGCGCGATAGAGGACAGATAGAGAAAGAGAGGAGAGAAATAGGGAGCGTAGAGGGAGGAAGAAGAAACAGAGAGATACGCACCCGATCGCTATATCCCTTTTTGCGTTGCTTGCATCCAACGAGCGTGAGGGCGCCTATCAGATCGGAAGGACAATCAGAATAGTACTTGACACACGTGACGGGTGTGTCATGAAGATCCATGGCATGGGGAGATTCAATCGACGGATAACTGAATCAAACGAAACATTTTATTCCGAAAAGAAGTTTCATAAAAGAAAAACTCATACAAAAATGTAATTCGCGCTTTGCTTAATGATACCTACAGATACTGTTTCAAGTAATTATCTACGCGCAACTTTGCACAACTCAAATAATTTGATGTGTGAAGTGAACTGACCCCGGTGTGTTCAAATCAACCACCATCAAGTCGTTCTTCAGTAGAATGGCAATGGCGTGCGGTTGCTGTGGACACGAATTGAAAGGGATCTATAATGACGGAAACTGAATGAAAAACTGCGTCAAGCAGCTCAACTGATCTGGTTGTGCTCATTCGGTGAAATCAGACAACCCAACCAACAACCACATATCAGTAAGATGTTAGTAACTATTACAAACTTATGTTATGTTATAAAAAGTAACCCGTTCTCAATTCAAATACGTGAAGTTTCATGATTTTGCATCAAGAATAACCTTTTCACAATTTTGGCGGGAAGGTGGCCTGTTTTCGGATTTCTTCTGGCTAATCGGACAAGTACTGCACAATGCCAGCAACTGACAAATTTACACTTCCCAAAAGAGCGTAATCAGATAGGTCAAAGTCAATTGAACAAGAGCACAAAGGCTCTGAACCTAAACATATTCATTGGAACCATATTCCCCGGCGTATCTGATCCATGAACAACGTGATCTACCGTTCCGTATATAGGACGCGGAAATGGAGTGAGTGTTTCTTGATTTGTAATCCAATATGATTGTTATACAGAACATTGATAAACTCATTGTTATCGACCAACCTGTGGCAAAGAGACGAACGAAAGTATGGGATGCTCCATTTCGAGCACCGTCGCCGACCGCGCCGCTCGCAGAATAGTCAGGGCTGGCACGGGGAGTCCATCGTCGGTCGGAATCCCTGAACAAATAGTCACCATCATACACCGCCTAGGGCTCTCGTGAAAGAAACAAATCCTTGTAAAAGGTAGGGTTCGCGAGCTGTTAACTAACGAATTTCATACAAATCCAGCTATAATCTTACAGAAAACAGTTGAATATCATCGTTTTGGGGGTCGCGACACAAGACAACACGGAGCGGTCGCGTTTTGTAGGAATAAGAGGCCCTTGGTGGTGTATGGACACCATCAATTCAACTGTCGAATGAACAATGTAAGCCACCTAAACAAAAAAGAAAAGACATGCACTGTGGGCGGGACATAAATATACTAATGTGCACTTTTAATCTTTCAAAGAATGCCAACTGTATAACTGACCTCCAGAAAATACGACAATCTGTTCGTTTTCGTTGAAATGTTTCCATTCGATGCTTGGTATTGGACGACAAGTTCCATGTCCGTGCGGGGTCGACTGAAAAGAGGCAGGCAATGACAACTAACTTTATTCCCAAGAATTTATTCTGGCCAATTAAAACCTCCACCCATTATGCGGAAAGCAACAGAACTATGAAAAGTGGAGCACACAACGTTAATGTAGTAACTACTTAGAAACCGCGTGAAAGTAGGACTTGTCCGACAGACCAACTGAATAAAAGTGAATCATAGCACATCCAGCAGCCAAAAAAACTACTGCTTTAGTAATGCAATAAGATATAGCGCCTACCCTTTGAACGGCTTCACACGTCTTCTTTATGTTGTAGACACAGATAGAGCCATCGACATTACCCGTCATGATCTGCTTACCATCGTAATGCCAGCTGAAATGAAAATGGGTATCCATTACAACAAGGGTTAGATGCAGCAGAAACTTTTCGATGGTTGTCCCATCTAAAAATACCAAAAAGCGTTGGGCAACACAGTGACCGTGCGATTCAGGGTCATTCCGAGTCAACTTATGGCATATGCGGTAGCGGAAACTTGTATCTATCCCAATTGCTAAATGCGAATAAATGAGAGTATGGGTTGCAATGAGTTCACCGGCTTCACCCAACTCCGAAAAAGCGATGTGATAGGTGGCGTTGAGAAGAGTGACTGTGAAATAGACTAACCTGACAGACTTGACGGGCGGGTCAAGCGGGACGCGATCCACTTCTTTGGTGAGCAGGTTCCACTGCACCACTATTCCCTTGTCGAACAGGATGAGCAGTTTGGCGGCATCGGTGGGACAGGAGGTCAACTGCCGCACAGCTCCCGGGTGCACCCGGCAACTCCTAACAACACTACGTCAGCCAAAAGTATATCTTACATCCAGTACATTATTACAATGTTAATAATTAATGGTGACGAGAAAGAACTGAATCGATATGAAAACTTTCAGAAAGGCAAAACTTATCACTTACTGATACTCTTTCTCCCCCTCTCTCTTATTCTGCTAGTTTGTATTACTTAATCTGAGCTTCTTCAATGACTATAAATAAAATGAATAAACTACGCATTTCAAGTCTTCAAGAAAAGAATAGACAAAGTAAAAACTCACAAATCAATAGCTTTATTCCAATTGATAACATACGGACTCATTTGGAAAGTCCCAACTCCAATGAAGTAAACATTTCCCTGGAAAAATAAAAGTCGTGCCTAAAGACTTGAAATAGTATTTGAATTAGTGCCAACTGCACACGCGATTTCTTCCCAACAAAGTGTCAACAATCGAGCGAATTATAAAACGAAATCCGCTCACCTTATCAGTTCCCACGTACAACCACTTGCTTCCCATTGGTAGATGAATTGCAGTGACGCTCTCCTTGTTCAACTGCACACTGTGCACGATTTCCGGAGTCTTTTGTCGAAAGTTCCACAAATGAATCAAATCATTCGAACAGGCAGTGATCAGACCACCCTGAACAAAATATTGAAAATTTCAAAACTGTGAAAATGGAACGGCTACCAAATGTTTATCAGAGATAAAAGTTACCAGGGTTGATTACCATAGTTCAAGTGAATACAGAGATAATACACTAGCTACAAATAAACTTAGCCTACGTGTGTTCGTGAAACGGTCAATTTTGCGATTTCGGCCTAACGCTGTTTTTCAGGCTTATTGCAACCCACTGGTCATATATTTTTATCTTTTTTCTTAAGTACATCAATGTTTCAGTTATGTAGGCTACTTTAAAGGAGAATAGTAATAGAAACCGGTTCGAATTACATATAGTGAATTGAAAAAAATTATACAAACGGTTGTCACCTCGTTGACGAGAAATTGTACGTGATTGACGGCATGATCAGTCTCGTGTCGAAGTAGATAATCGACACCTATGTCACCTGAAAGAAATCTGTAACGTGAAGACGGAACAGAATCTTTTTTTTTGAATGATTGAGGTTGAGGTCCAACAACGCTGGGTGTTGGGTGGCTTTTGAATGTTCCAGTGTTCACTTTATTCGAAAAACAACATAAACTAACCTATCATGCGCACCGTCCCGTGACCAGTTCCAATTGCTATCAATTTCTGGACAGGGTCATACGCCAGTGACCTAGAATCATCCGGGAAGCCATGACGAACTACCTGAACGGAACAGAACTCAAAATAATTAGAAACTCACGTTATAACTGCCATATTTCTTCCGAAGAAGTTTGTCTACACACACAAAACCATAGCAAACGGCTGTTCTACTATTAGACAACTTTTCTCGTGGAATACGATGAAAAATCAAGTGAATGTAGTTTTTCAACGATAATTTTACCTCACTATCATTGAACTTTCATCACCGATAGCCCGCATGCATTTTATACATATTTCTTAGCGTATGTTGGTTGGTTGAGTAACAAGTTTTTCATCGCTGTTCGGTATTGAGGTTCAAATTGCCCATTAACACGGATATGGAAATTACACTTACATCGTGTAAACAAACGGCAAGTAGAGCAACTAGGGAACATGTAGAAAGCTCAAAAATAGTGACAAGATCATAACTCACATTAGTTAGACAACAATGTTCTGGTAGGACCTTTTCCTCCACTGTTATATCAAGTCTGTTGTGGTTCGATCGAAAACCGTCGAATGCAGATGCTATTCTGAAACACACGATTTGAATAGATAACACTTTTTTCGGGTGAAACTAGAGCACACTAATAGGTTTTGTTTCAATGAATCCACCATGTCATCTCCCCCCGAATCATTCAACAATGACGAGTGTGTGAACGTGTGACCGTTATGAGTCAATCCAAAGATGTGTGGGAATGAGAATAGTTAAGAAACCCCCAGGGCATCTAGACGAGCCCAGCCTTAACTCCTTTCATAACGTGAGAATTTGATGTTAGCTTGATCGGTTTGACTGGAAGCAATAGCAAATTCTCAAAGAAACCGTAGAACTGCTGAAACAAGTTCAGTGAAAATATAATTTAGTTATTTTATAGCTTAATCAAACTCTGTAGGCACAACAAAAACGGGTGGTTTAATTTTCGCTTGCTTAAGATGGAATAGTTCAAGAACAAATGTGAATTGCATAGAAAACTGCATATAATAAAGTCTGAGACAAAAACGATAATACTATACTCACCGTTTCTTTGCTTTGTCCATTGTGCCAGAAGATGGAAGATGTTGAAAAGCACCACTCGAAGAAAATTAGGTGATGTGAGTCATGTGGTCATGTCACTTTACAAATCTGGAACAAAAAAGATGAAAGTTTGTGTGATTGTGTTAAAACACTTCATCCTATCCATTAGAGATTACGAGGTTCAAAAAGATACATAGGAGGAATAAGAACAGTGTTCAACTCTGAGGATCACGAGAAATGTCATGTGAAACTGAACTGAAGAAAAAGTTCCCTCCAGCGGTTTTACCGACAGGTATAAATGGAATTGGGAGATAAGAGACAATATCATCGAAAGAGATCAACGGGTAGAAAGAGAAGTGATGAGAACACTTTCAACCAGATGACAACAATGTTTTACTACCGGTTCGATTCCTTTCAATTTCGGGTACATTGACAATATGAAAGGAAATTGGAGGGTTGTTGTTAGTAGTTGCATGATAAAAACCACCGGTTGTATATAAATAACACAGTCATTTGATTAAAATCGACAATGTTAGATGATCTAACAGCAAAACATATACAAAATCACAAGTTCGGAAAATGGATTCGTGCCGCGCCGACGACAAATATAAAAGAGTGACGTCATAGACGTGCAAAGAAAAATGTAACCAAAAACGACAAAAATCACCGTTTTCACGTAATATTCACGTTTTCACGTATTTTTTCACGTGCCCACGTAATTATTCACGTTTTCACCTATAAACTAACGTTCATACGTGATGCGTGTGGCGAGTACTAGTAGGTTAGGAACTGTGAATTGAAGTTGATTTTCGACAGTGGCGTCTGCACAATATCGTAGATGCTCAAAAAGACGAATTTGCCCTCTAACAAAAATTACTGTTTTCTAACTCAGTTGAATGAGAGTCATTATTGAGAAACTCATCCAATCATAACCGTTTTGTTGTACAGCAAAAGAGTCACGTGAAGTTCTATATCATAATCGGGCCTAGTTCTTCACCCACATGTGTACCAAACTGTTGGGAAAATATCTGAAATGTGTCGGTTACCTATTCAGCTTGTTTAGCCAATCGCCTAGTTAGATTAGCCGCCAGAAGCTCGGTTAGTTGTGGTGTTGTCCTGGATAACCAAGTATCGTATAGTTATACATCCAGCTACAAACATCAGTGTTTCTTTTCCCTGCAATTCGTTCCGTCGTTTTGCCCCGTCATTCGAATGGAAGCGGAAACCGAGATTGTTGCCCGATTAGACGGATATGTTCATTGTAAGTGGCAACACACAGGAGGTGGTGTCTCTTGGGAAGCGAAGAAGTGATTGCCATATACGCTGTTTACCAACCGAACCAGCTCAATTCTCGTTTCGGCAATTCAAATTCCATGACGCCCAATGCCGGATTGGAGATGAAGGAGAAGGAGGCAGTGTTGTTGTGTTATTCCAATTGCAACCACCGCCCTGTCTCGAAAGTGAAACATAACCCGAGGCAGGGAATCTTAAGCAAGCGATGATATTCGCCCCACACTTTCTTATTCATGACCATGTATCGGCGAATAGTCATGTCTTCACAGGAAATCGCGAGCACCACTGCCAGCGCAGACCACAAACCAATAAAACGAGAGTCTATTCAAATGTAAGTAGAAGAACCAGAAATATGCCCTCAGGCGTATAGCTTCTCTCAAATCTACGTTACAAACATGAAATTTACCTTCAGTTTACCAGGAATTTATGCAAAAGAACAGTCCTCAAAACGTTCTCTTACACACGTTAGTGTACACATGAGTGGACTGGTGTGAAGTAAATGTGCACGTTTTCACTCTGTTTCACCCATAGAAGTCTCGAGTCAAAATGAAACGTGAAAAGAATGATCTTCCGCGAACTCATGTTCTTGAGAAGTATTCACGACCAAAAAATCTCACATTTGGGTATCACGGTACACAAAAAGTCTCTATCGGGAGATGTGATTTGGAAAATGTAGGATACTGCTAGATGCGCAAGGTACCTGCGTCGGGCAGCATTTCCTGGGAAAAGTGGTGAAAAACAAGGTATTGAGCAGGGAAGGCGGTTTACTCGAAATGAAGAGCGAAACGGAGTTGGGGGGAACAAAAGTAGAGTTGTATTGACCGAGGCGTTGGATGCGACACAGGTGAGCATTAGAAACAGCGACATTGGTAAATCGGCGAAGCGAATGCCCACCGAGCTGAACAAATGAAGCGAGAAAATGGGGCCCACTTCAATATAAAGCATAGAGCAGAGAAACGGAAAGCGTGCGAGGAAGGATGAATGAGCGGGAATCATAGGAGAGAGAAACACTGACAGGCGAAGGCCAGAATACAGTCATGATACTGTTTGAGAGAATATGTGAAAGAGAGAGAGAGAGAAGGGAGAGAGAGAGAGAGAGAGAGAAGGAGATATAGAGACTGCACAGAGAGGCATGAACGGTAATCCGTAGTAATGACCCACTGACCCATATCTCGCCTGATTAGCTAACTTCAGTTATGGAGCCACTGAACTCCAGGATCAAAGTTTGAGTAAGCAAGATGTTCTCGAGATAACTAACCGTATTACGCTCTCGAAGAAAAGTGGAGATTATCAGCTACCTACTAGAACGAGTGTTTTCATTTTGCCGAACATAATTCTCAGAAACACGTAGCATTACACCGAGTTTGTGAAAACAAAATGTATGGCGACTTAGTGAAAGTGAGTATTCTGTGTTGAAAACTGAGAAAAATTAAGTGTCTTGGTGGGTGAACTGGTTACCGTTAGAGCCCAGAGTCAAACTTGAATGGACTCCTCACTTGGGACAGAACTAGGCTGAAGTACCGTAACCCCACTTTGTGGATAGAAAGGTCGATTAGTATATATTTCGCATACTCTTGCGCAATATTGTCTTTTGGGTTGTCAAAAAGGTTTGTTTTGCGTGTCGCCCAGTCTCTCATCATTGTCCGGGCTCAGATAGGGAACAATGATGGGAACGGAATGTATTCTCGGTCTGTTTCTAGCAGACCTCCCGTCTGTTATTTGTACTGATAGTGTTCTCTGTAAGTCTGAGAGACAGTCCATTCTCAAGGGAGTTCAGTCATCCACTGTCCTTTTGAATCGAAAACATCTAGGATACGTCTGAGCTGTTCTCACGTGCTACATTTTCACTCGAAACTGTGTTTTCTCCTAAATAGAGCCAGCCAAGTGCACTTTCGGTTGAACACACTAACAGGAACTTGGACTAACTACAAACTCAGAAAGTAAAGAACATGAACATGAAGGCACAGAAAAACGACATGAAGACTGGGACATTTATGGCTTGTAATCAATAAACTATATTGTCACCGGAGGCCGAGATTTCGAATCAATTGTCTGTCTGGACATGTTATGAGATTTGGTTCGTTGTTTGGCAATTGGATTACGGGGGGGGGGGGGGGGGGGGTATAGAGAACGGGAAAAAGTTCGCCAGTCTTGCAGAATGGAACAAGGTTAAGACGATGAGGGACCACGGTTTGGATTGTAAGTGGAATGAACTTTTCTTGGAGCTCCTGAATGTTGCCAGGGTGAAACTACCCTTGTTATAAACTAATATAAACAGAGTAAAGCCCGAGCTTTCAAGATTAGTTCATAGAAGTGAAAAACGAAAATAAAAAATGCTTGACAGCCTATTCGCTAGTTATTGTTTTGTCGTAATATTTATAACGATGAAACGTATGTTTCAGTAACCTTACACTAAGTTCTTCTTTGTTGATTTTCTTCTTCCAGAGAGTCAAGTTGCTAGATGTAAACAAGCAAAGCTCATAAGATACATTGACTAATTACAGTTTCCTTCTTTAACTCCTCTCGGGAGTGGAAATAGAAACTTGTTCCAAGGATAGTAAGCTACCTCAACAAGGTTTCTCATAAAATTTGTTGTTCCTGGTTGAAGAGGGTGGAAATTTATGAACAGAAAAAGATCAGAGGTTTTGTAATAAATTCGATAGAACAAAATCTCGATATGAACTTCAAGATAAACACGTGGCGAAAAACGGTGGTAGCAGTTCGATCTCAAGTAAGCAGCTTGACACACGTAAAAAGAAACAGACGAATGCCACAATATTGAGAACCATTTCAATATAAAGGAGGGATACACAGAACAAAGATGTGAGCTGAAAATAAGAAATAGTTGATTTAAGATTGAAATGTGTGTTTGCTTACATTTGTTGTGACAGACTAGTCACGGACTGTGGTTGCCACACGTATATAGTCTCTGTTTCAGTCAAAAATAACCACTTACAGTACATAGGTGATGCTTAAACTCATGTCTGTTTTTCACAATATAGAAATAGAGCTTCACCGGCACACTTTTAACGGTCAAGAACGGATGAAATGGAGTAAAGTTAGTACCAACAGACCAACTTTTTTCTAGACCTGTGAGTAGTGCGAGTGGAACAGAAGCGCGAACCTCGTTATTGTGAATAATAGAAATGAATTGGAAATAGAGAATGAGCAGGGCTGTGGTGCAAATAGCAAGTAGTGGTCCGGACGTGAAGATACGTGATTTGTTTTCGTTCGTATCCTATGTGACTAGTCTGCTAGCCATGAGCACTGCACTTATTGATCCGCGCCTGCTTACTAGAAAACGTGAATTACGCATATATGTGCCTTCCGGTGGCCCAAAACCAACATTCGCCCTCGGGGCACATATGTTATTCGGAAACACCATTCAAGGTTGCACAAAATATGATCCATTCGGGAAATATGGAATCAAATTGGGATTGACTAGTGGAATGATAGAATAATGACAACAGAATACGAACATAAAAGCAGCTCCGTTTTCGAGAGAACTACGTTGCGCGGGATATCAAAAAATAGGGACCCGAGACCGAAAATCATTGTAGAAGGACCGAGCTTGATTCGTGGTTACTGGTTAGCATTGATGGCAGCACATAGGTTATTTGCGTTCGCGCATATCTCAACCTCTAACCCATTCCTATACGCAGCGAGGAAATGTTCACATTATTCAGTTCAGACCTCACTTCCCTTCTGTTTCGATAGAAGATCTATTTTCAAACGCTCGATTGTATTCAGCAAATCCTGGTTCGTGTTTTCTGTGTAGTTACATGTTTTCTGAGAGTAAGAGACTTGCTCATAGTGTCCACGAACTATGAAGCTAGGCGTTCCCAAACACGTTGATTTCTGAAAAATTAGCATAGTTCTAGAATACAACGAACAATACCGAACAGAGAATGTTAAATTTATTCGTTTACTGAATTTACCGTCTATACGGGCACAGGAACACATACTCTTGAACAATATTGAATGAAGAGAAGTTTGAAGAGCTTGCTGCCTTATTTACAATTTTTGACGGTATGTTAAAATCATATAATAGTGGAGAGAGGGATGGTCTCAGACGCTGCGCCATTCATCCTGCGCGTCGTCGTTCGTTTCAGCTGGAACCGGCTCCGACCTGGAAGTCAACTCGTGGTCGTAGTCCAAAGCAAGCGCCCGTGCACTCTCTATTTAGTCCAAACATCTCATCTACGCCTACTCAGAACTGTGGTTGTACTTCAATGTGAGTGAAGGAGTACTGTATTTGAGCAGTTGTGAAAAGTAACAGCTATCAAATGATCAGTTTCCCAATATGGAACATAGCCCGTGAAAACTATAACTTGGATGGAATTCTTCCCTCGCCAAAGTTCTACAAGCACGTACCCGATTGCTGGCTCTTCGACCGCCACGTTTTCAGTCTCAAAACGGTCGCTCTCTCTGACAGCCTGCTCGATTTCACTGTTCGTCTGAAAGCACTGTATGAGGCATACTTAGAGACAACTCTTGGGAGCGAGAGTTACAAACTTTTATATATTTGTTTTATGTTAAAAATTTTCTTATTGCATGCGCTCAGGGATAGTTACCAATATGTTGAAGTGTGTTTCAACTAACACTATATGTGTGTATGTATTACTAGTGAGTCGGAGAATGGGTTATGGGCACCTTTGATTGCTCGTCGGCCGGCTCCTCCACGGTCCACGCTGTCTCATGCTGAGAATCCGCGGGGATGATGATTTCTCTCGGGCTCTCGAAGTTCACGTCCCTGTTCGCTGAAAAATTATTGGTTTTCCGATTTGTGGCTCGGATGTACTGAATTTCACCTGCTGCCGAATACTTACAGACAGACTCTTCAATTAATATTTCGAAGTTCAAGACTCGACTTCTACAACTGACCGGACTGTAATAGCCAGGCATTTCTAGCTTCTTCCTGTTCCCTCTCTCTTCTCCTCTCCTCTGCTATTCTTCGCATATTCTCTCTGTGTCTCATCCAACCCTCGTTCTGATATCGCTCATCAACACCCATTGCACTGAAAGACAAAATATACAACTGAACAAGGGCTTCCTTGACCATTTTGAATTTTAGAGAGAGAGAGAGAGAGAGAGAGAGAGAGAGAGAGAGAGAGAGAGAGAGAGAGAAAGAAAGAGAAGAAAGACCAATAATCCAATCTGGTTACTCTGATACCTCTGCACGCGGTCGATAGACTGTTCCTAAGTAATCTCAATCGTAGCTCTTTGGAATGAGAGAGAAGGTTGAGCCGGATCGGAACACATCCAAAAGTTCGAGGTTGATCATGAGTATGTGTATTTTTCGTGATTTTTATCGTCTCAAGTTTTAAGATTACTGAAATATCGCGTCGTCTAAGTTTCTGTAAACGTACACTTTCTGTTGCACGGCCGTGTCAATGCGTCTTCCCTGTACGTGCGGGTCGGCGTAGAAAATGGTGTACCTGAATGAATAAACAAGGTAAACAGCACGTTTTCAGAGCAAAAGTGACAAATATCATGCTTGTCTTGGTTCGAACTAACAACTCGTCATATGATTCTCATAACTAAGTATTTGTTACCTTCTGCAGTTCTACCGAAATTCATGCGATTCGTCGTGCTTTCTGGTGTTTCTATCAACAAAACGTACCTTACTACCACTGTTCGTCCATACGATTGTTTTAAAACAGTTTGTTACGTTCACGTACGAAAATAGTTCACGTTCATGTACGAAGATTGGTAACGTGACTTAACAGTGGTCAGAAAATGGAAGCACGAATCTAAAATTTGCGCTTTTCAGTATTTCGATTGGTGTTTCAGTCTTATCGATCATTTTGAAAAAATTGAGCTCCGAGAGGCCCAACTGGGAATCGATCATTCATGAGAGACTTACCCGTTCTCAATTCTTCTCTCGTATGTATTTCCATATTGGTCTCTCACTAGAGTGGGCGGACGAATTCTAGCGTAGCGAACACCATTGTCACTGAAAATAGACAGTCAAACGAACATTTAGCTAAGATTACGAAAAAATAACAACAGATTAAATATCAACAGTAGAAACCTTTTCTACCACCGTGTATCAAGAACAGTTTTCAAAAATTTGACAGATTTCTTAAAAATCAAATGATACGTTGACTAACTCTGTCACTGCTCTCGTGTATTTGGAAAGTAAAGTAGGTTTTACATATTTTGTGTGTTTCTACGAAATTACAAAACATTATAAAAGAAGTCAAAATCGACAAGAAGGCGCATACTCATCATGTAAGTAATCACGTTTTGTTTGAAATACGCTAAATTTTTGAGATCAGTAACAAACCAAGGGGTTATAACTTTGTCCCATGGGGTCCAGAGTTTATTTCCGTGAATATTGATCGGATAACATGCGTGTTATTCTTGTGTAATAAAGTTATTCATATTATCACATCATACCTATTGGGCTGTACTCCTGTGCCTATGCGTGGACTGCCAGAGTTGGGCCGAACTCCCTCACCGACGCGGACTCCTTGCACATCATTGGCGGCCGCCGCACCTTCTACCACTGAATATGAAACCTATTCAACTCCACGTGAATTTTATATTTGATAAAGTGCACGTCGTACATTTCTATAGTTTGAGATTACGTTGAACTGAAACCGCGTTTATCTTCGGTATGACACTTTTTACAAGATCTTTGTAGTGGTTACCTCGTACCCAAAATCAAAATTCGCGCGGTGATGAGGTGAGTTGAGTGAAAAAGGCTCAGTAAATGGCTGTTGACCGATTGCACTGTATTCAGGTGTTTCTGGTCTTGAAGTAAATGAACAAATATGTAATCTGATAATGTAAACGTTTCTCACCGTTCGGTGCAACTCCGGACCCGATTGGAACGGGATTTTCGGCCCGACGAGCAGTGGTTTCATCCCTACGGAGATCTGTTGTGTCCTCCTAGAAAATTTCGAGTTGCAACAAAGAAACAGTTTAGTTCTGGTTAGATCAATTGTGTAAGTTGATTTAGGTTCAATTTTGAAAGATTAATAGTAGCAGAGGCCAAATACACTTATAGCAGCCGCTCATGCGGTACATGTTGTCTCCGTCCGCTGTGTTTGTAGTGTGAACCTCCTGCTTTTCAGTTGTATCCCTGCAGGGTGCATATCAGACTCCAACATAGACTTAAAATCATTCTATATTCATGCAGAGCTTGGATGAATACGCATGTTTTGCATGTTCGTCTCTCCAAATGAAAATCGTACAGGGATCGTAATTGCTGCATAAGATAATTATAGTTGCTCACAGTGTTTCTGGCTTCCTCGGGGGCTTTCTGGTGGAGCCGAGAGCGATATCGAGGGTCCTGCAGTCTGAATTGTCGGGAACGTCATCATTAACTGATTTGACAGGGGAAAGCGTCTCATTTTTGTATTGGAAACCTACACCATGTTCAAGATCAGAGAAAGAGTTACATTTCACAATTTTCTTAATGGCCAGGTCTTATATAATCGGATAAGTTCTGGAAGGATAAAATCTGAGTCCATACCTCGGGTCAACTCTTCGGACTTCTTCTTGCCTTCTATCCGCTTGCACTGCATTGTTCACGTACTGACGGTTGTTATTCAAATGAGCGTAGCGGGGGTCTTGCGGGGCGACTTCGTAGCGATAGTTTCTCAAAACGATTTGATGAGAGTGGAATAGGTATTCCTTTATTTGTTCCTATTTGGACTTCATTCAATCATGAACACGCTTGATAGTTTTATGCGGATGACACTTTTTGTTTATTTTGTGAACACTTCTATAATGTACTGCACGATTGAACCTACTCTGTAAATTTCACGGTAAAAACAGTTGCGAAATTGTATTGCGAGTCTGGTACTCTTATCTAATATAATGGAGTTGCGGGAACTGGGATACAACTATAACACCTGCATCAATCTAACAGTACTATGCTGATTGTGTTGTACTTCCATTGCATCTTTAGCTTTGGAGAGAGAGAGAGAGAGGTAGAATCGCTCCCAATAGTACTCGTTCAGCTCAATCTCTTTGGCGAGACCACTGATAAGCTTTCTATAGACACGAAACGAACCGGTAATCACTCCGCGACTCTCCCTGAGCTCCGGATGATGCTGGATACTGAACAAACAAACGTTTGCTTCGAAGAAATTGAAAAAAAACAATCACGTTACTCATATCTGAATTGCTCTTTCCCATTCATCACACATCACAGAAAAATGAGAACTAGAATATATACTTGTGGCTTGTTTTGTATCATTTCACTTCGAATAGTCGCAAGAAGCTGCTGATAATGACCAGAAGACAGACAAGAAACAATATTGAATCTGCTTAGTGAAAGTTATTGCGTGTGAACTATGAAACCCAACACAGTCGAATTAAATGATGATGAACTTTTTTCCATTGGGTTTCACCATTCTGTTCACTATTCATATCAAATGTACCGAACTACGGAGCCAAACCATGATGATTCAACAACGCCTTGTACGTCCAGTTTTCTACACGTTTTTACGTGAAGCACGTTTTATGTACTATACATTTTTTAAAGAAATCAGGACACTTTAGTGTGTCCATGCACAGTGTGTGTGTGCTCAGCATGTTGTTCAGTATGGGACTATTTAGTTGAAAACAACACGGGTGAGCAGATCCCACCGTTGGACTAGGGTCATTTGAGGCTGAGATGGCCTCAAGAATAGTTTACATGGTTTCTCGTTTTCAGGTGAAACAACTGACTAGGAACAGCATGCGACGTGCTCCGAACAGCCCACAATGAGAACACGAGGAGTAGGGATAAAGTTCATTCTAACTACGGAAAGACAATCATTGTACTGATAAATAATGCGGGAAAAACTAGATGTAATGAAAGCATGCAATAAACATAGGAACATTGGAGAAGTTGCACTTCGAAAAGAGAGTCGTACAGAACGGATGTGGATGGGAAACGTCCGGCATTTGATGCGGAATGACAACCCTGTTGATGAGTTAATTCTGTAGATTGACGGCTGACAGTGTGGGCTGAAGGCAATGATTATAAGGGGGACAAGACAATGCACAACTAGTTAGAAACTGACAGAGGGAAGGAGACACTGGATGTTGGTACTATTGTCTAATCGGTTCGAACGACGAGTCGTAACCTTCTCCACTTACGTCCATCTTTCTTCGCAGAAGCCACACTTTCTCGGAGAATTCGGAGGGCGATGTGACCTGGATAAATGAAGGTACTTATTACTCTAATGAAGCGTGTGATTAAAAAATATATAGTTAGAAAAGATAATTGGAAATGTAAGCACAGTATGAATGGAACACGGAGAGATATCATAAAACCTGAATAAGTAGAAAAGATAGACAAACGATAGGTTTGTGCCAATTGTGTTGACGGCAACATGGTCACGTCGTGAACGTCAGTGTTTTCTGTAGATTATTCAGGGAAGTGGAATCCGGTTCAGTACTTTGGAGTAGCTTCTCTGCTGCCGTACCACGTGTCAATGTTTCACTAACCTCCATGAATCTTTCCGAACTGGGAGATACTCCCTGGAAGTTCCAGTTCTGAAGTCGCGCGTCTCCATAAAACACCTGAAAAATGTTATTATGGATCCTTTCAAGCAAGTTCGAGATGTATATAATTCAGCTTTTTGGTTGAGTACAGAAGGTACTTGCATGAGATATCACGAACTTTGAACACACCCTATGTTTTCCTTCGGATAGTCAGCATAGACTACTGTTTTTGATAGATTGCCAAAAAGAAATTCGGTGGAAAAGTTTATGTTTTTCCAGATACCACAACTAAAGGTGTTTATGAAAGTGTTATTTGACCGTCTTATTCCTACTCACATCATTGAGAGAAAGGAAATGTGAAATTTTAACGCAATTTTTCACATGTGTGTTCTGTGTTGGAATACTGTGTCACATGCAAAAGGGTGGAAGGGAGCTGTCTGGAGCACTGCTAAAGTAACGTGAAGATCTTCTGAAGAACACGTGAATAACATTTGATCAGCTCGTGAACAACACGTGAAGAACAAAAACGAACCTCATCGGTGTGCCAGGCGTATTTGGCAATGCGATGTTCGTGGAAGCCCAAAGTGTTCTTGGATGTTAAATGAGTACCGCGCACCCACTCGAATCTGTAAATAGTATCAGTACAAACCCAACATCTGTTTAGTAAGCAGATTGGTATTTGTTTCTTCCAATACAGTGTAATGTTTTGTTTTTGAACCGGGTATTTTCATTTTATTTCGGACTGCTGTCATTCTGTAATTCGAGTACGAATGCAACTTCGAACCAGGGTTGAATTGTGTACTGTACTGTTCGCTGTGTATTCATGTAGTCGTATTTTCTTTCTGTCTACAGACATAACCGTTGTCAGAGCCGCGGGTAAGGTCCCGGTTGGTATAAGGACACAGAGCCAGTACCCCACAACGGCAGCATATTATATTACTGTGGATGATTAATAAACATCTGACTTCGACTGTCGGTATATAAAAAAATGACTCACGGGTTTTCCTCCCTCGGGTTGTATCTGTTTCTACTGAGAACCCTGAAGCCGCCACACACTTCCACAATTTCCTTGTTCAGTCCCACGAACCAGGCACAAATTCGGCGGTCTGAAAAGACTCGGCATTATTTTAGTTTAGTGTATATCTAATTAAATAAAAATTGTGGAAAAGACAAACGTTTCACAGTTTCAGTTCTGCTCGTCGTCGCATTGACTAGGTCCAACAGTTTGTTAGTTTGTCTTAATTTTCCCGAAAAATCAATACACTGACCTACCTTACCCCTATATTTCCTAAATAACTGAGGAATAAGTTACTTTCTGTCTAGTTAATGGTAGACAGTTTTCTCGTTGAGAAACTCGCATATGAAACTTTCTCAAAGAATAAGATAGCCTGAAAGATTTTGTGTTAAAAAGCCAACATAAGTGAAAAGTCAAGGGCGTAAAAGGTTCCTTTTAGGCCCGCGATTTCCTCAGCCTAAATCCCCTTATTAGGGCCTAATAGGGCCGCGTAGAATGACATTTTTGTCTCAAATACTAGATTTAGTTTCTTTTTCCTGCTCACCCTAGCGTACTTACTCGAAAAATGAAAGAAAATGTAGAGTAGTGCAACACAATTGTGTTCGAAATCGATGAAAGCGTGGTCGTTACCAGATTCGCGGTGCTCTTAGGCCCTTTTGGGCTCGCGTTTACTCGATTACCCGAAATCCCCCTTTTAGGGGCTAATAGTCCCTTGACTTTTCACCTGAAAAGTTTCCCATATCCTACAAACGATTACCTGGTCTCTCGAAGGCGTGACCAAAAGCTTCATAATGCACGTCTCCGTATTTGGTACGAGTGATCCTGAAATAGTGGCTAATCACATTCTAGATGCCTGTCAATCGTTATCAAAACACAGATAAAACGGTGCTATATTGTTGGAGCTTAACGGTTGTATAGTGGCTTTTGTGGCTTGATCTCATTAGGAGCAGACTGCAGTTTTACATTCTGAACGATAAATATGCGGGCATTCATCAGAGTACGTATACGTATGCTAGAAGAACCCAGCAACTTGATCCCATTCTGCGTCTCCTCAAACATACGCTATTTCTCTGCTCTCACATTCCGCCGGAATGTAGGAGACAAGAAATAGTGAGGCAGAACGAGAGACGCATGATAGGATGGAGATGCTGGGATCTTCTAGCATACGTACGCAGTTCTAAAGAGTATAATGCTGTCTCGGAATGAAAAGCTGCGTGCAGACGAGAGCGGGTCAATACTGTACAATTTCTAAGGTCTTGTCTTATTCTAGGCGTTATTCAAAAACTGTGCTGGAGACGCAGATAATGATAATAATAATAGTTATTTATCGATGGATCAAACTACAACTCAAACTACAACCACGTATCGAACTACAACCCAGATACGGTCACTGTCCCTATTGATTGGGGTGGGGAACGTACCAGTATGCGATGTAGCCCTGGCTGGCGGGCGACTGGTCGAAGGTGACAAAGTCCGCCTTGCTCCTGCCGTCCCTGATCAGGCCATCGTAGCCGACGGTGGTCCAATAGTCCTCCCCGATGAAGGAACCCGCCCCGCGACACCCGCGCGGACGACGGATCTCCGAGTACGGAGCCTCAAAAAGAATATGTAACCGATTCCTCCGGTAACCTAACCGATGTTTGGTAATCCCATGCTTCAGGTTGCCTGTTTACTGAGTAGGTAAAATATTGCGTTAGATTGGACAATAACCGGTTTTTTTATTTCACGTTATTACCAACCGCGTTAACCCAAGAAAGAATCTATCGAAAACCGGTTTTCTTACCACAAACCCGGTTAGATATAAACGTCCTCAACTATAACGCCGCTCTAATCCCCAGTCTCGCTGAATAAGTAGCTTTCTGCTACAAATCACTATATTATACACAAGGAACATTTGATTCTTTGTTAGTCATAAGTCTGTTTTTCATGTGTTTTTTGCTATCCAAGTGTGTTGGAGGTTGGGAATGTGAATCGTTCCGATGTTTCGGTACCAACCCACCTTCAGTTCTCGGTATCTGCACCGGTTTGCTTCGGACAAGGCGACCAGGAGGAGAATTCCCAGTGAAAGGGTTCGGAGCATCGCTGTAAGCATGTATCCAGTCTCTGTATCGAAGTACTAGAAAATGTAGCTGTGAAGCGTGCAAAAGGTACGTTCTCATTTGAGATCTGAGATTGCGGAAGAGTTCACCAACAGAGAGAGAAAGAGAAGAGAGAGAGAGAGAGAGAAAGGGAAAAAGAGAAAGAAAGAGGAGACAAAGGGAGAGAGAGAAACAGAAAGGGAAGAGAGAGAGAGAGAGAGAGAGAGAGAGAGAGAGAGAGAGAGAGAGAAAGATAAATAGAAACAAGATGTGGAGTGTGTGAGAGAATGGCATCTGCCCACTCTCTTTCTTCTAAAACCGTGCCTGCCTGTGGGAAGGAACAAGCTATTAGTTATAGGACCCTCGGGTGATTTGCATATTTGACTGGCGGAAGAAATAATTCAAAAAGAGTCATTCTGGCCGAAACATAAGAAGAGGATGTTTGGATGACTAGTTATATATTGACAGCTCCAATAAGGAATTAGAAAAATGTCGCTTGCTTACTAAGATGCTTATTCATATCAGGTGTCATAAGGGCAGACACGTAAACACAACAAGAATTCTGACTGTCCCTTTGACGAATACACGTGAGACTAGCTATACTAATGATGAGTAGTTCACTAGTAGTATTTCCTTCTCAGGATGCGCTGTTCAATTGTCAACTATGCACTTTGAAAAACTATGAAAGTTGTACAAATTAGTTTAGGAATGGTATAACTTTTCCACGCCGATAATCGATGTGAAAACGAAATACAAATGATCAGAAGCTGTTTTATGTTGATGTAAACTAATCACTTAGAAAGTTTACAAGAAAATATAATAAACATTTCGTTTCGCAACAGCGACATTCTTGATGAGTGTGGCGTTAGTACCTTTACGACTGTGCATTTTCTATGGCATTTTGTTATCAGCGACCAGAGAGCCGGCAGATAGCTCAAACTGTCACAAAGCTATAGTTGAAAAGACAAAAGGGAAAGGGAAGCTAATCTGGTTAGGAATGCTCAGGGTACACACAAAACGTATTTTTTTCAATACTCTTGTCATGGAAGTTGTTATGCTAACTTTACGGAGAGTTTACAGAACGTTACAGGCAGCTTGCCACCGAACGCAACATAAGCGTGGAGTGATCCTATCGTCCTATCAAGTTTGCTCTTTCCGAATAAAGCGGAATGTAGTTTGATCCGGTTCCTTTTCGGCCCGAAACTAGGCGTGTATCGAGTTTAACTAAGGCCCTCCGCATACTTTTGTCGGCGGCAGATACATAGAGAAAAGTATGATCATTGCTTGTAGGTGATACTAACAGAGCACACGATCAATAACCATACTTTGCTCGTATCTGTATCAGACTTGAAAAAGTATGGCAGGATCCCTAAAACATTTTTATAACTCCACCCTTCAGTGTGTCCAATCACAGTACTTCATTGACTGTTGCTCAATTTGTTTTCTGTGCGTACTTGTGGAAGGCCATAATAGTGGCCAATTCCACAAGGAACCCGGTATTTTGTTAACCCTCTCTGTTAACCATTAACCCGGTCATGAACCCTTTTGTAACTCATTTTTACAGTGTCCTTTGGGGGAAATTACGGGTTACTTAGCGGTTAACAAAACAGTTAACCCGGTTAACGGTTAATGGTTAACTGAAAGGGTTAACGAAATACCGGGTTAAATAAAGAATTCGCCCATAATAGTAAGTGAATCATAAACAATCACACCCCCATTGTTGTCTTTCACTACTGTTCATACGGGTTTTTCACAAATCAGGAATTTTTCGGAGCTATTTTGACTTTCGAGCCTGAAACAGTTGAAAAACATTAATTGACATGAATAAAAACAAAGAAGCACAGTCCAAAGTCTTCGCAATGATATGTATGATGGGAAATCCGATTAAAGGTTTTTATCTGCAAAGTTAGGCACCAATTAGATAGAGGGACAGCTGATTCTTTGTTGGAGTTGAAAATACTGTTTCGTTTACCTGTACGCAATGAATGTCTTCTGTCGAAAGAGAAGATGGGCTAAGCGTGTTACAATACCCTTATATACTTGTATTCTAGATTAAATGCCACCTGTCAATTTGTGCACCATCTTGTGGTTCTGGACAATAGAGTTTGTGTAGTTTTGATTGACATGATGAATAGTTCAGTTTTCTGCAAAAACGACCACCATTCTTTTTGTGAAAACGAATGCCATTAAGGGAAGACGACAGCTGGCGCGGAATCACCACCCAATGGACAATCATGGTAAATAACGTAACGGTACGGGACCCGGACCGGAACATCGAATGACTATCACGTCATGTAGGATTCTGAAGACCAGAAGACGTCAAGTCGTCAAACTACTCGAAGCAGTTTGGAGTTTTCAAAAAAAGTAAGAAACGTGGTAACAACTTTCAATAGAGCCGCGTGACCGGCTAGTCAAAAACACTATAAAAGGTAAGCACACAATTTTAAAAGAAACACCATATTCAAACATTTATTCCTGATATATTGAGCACAATTGTAAAAACGAAATCAACCCGAATATCAGTGAAATTTGAAAACTTCATGGAAAAGGTTATGATGAGAGAATTATGCGGGAATTATGAACATACCCGCGATCGAACCATTCGTGCTGTGAGTAGTATAGGCAGAAACAATTCCGCTTGAACTTTTGACAACCTCATCATATAAATGTGTAATCTCAAATGTTATCATCTACCGTGTGCCAATGGTGATTGTGTTCTTTTGTTAGGGAAATTGGAAATGCCAGGAGTGCACGGTTCCAGCAGGAAGTATTTGTACCTCTGATGTGTCACCCGGTTGCCTTTTTCTCTTATCTCTGGTTACGTCGAAGCCGTCTTGTTTACATAGATGTACAGTAGAATGACAGACTATTTCCCACGTTCAAGCGAAACTGTAACTAACCAACAAGCATTTGATCTAAAACGACTTTGTCCTCAGAACTACCGAAAGAATGCAAAGTGGGACCCTCTTGATTGTACAAAAGTTTGAATGTTCAAATACTACTCGATGAATCGAGAAAGGTTGCTGCAAAATTTTGTGCAAAAATGAAAGTGTGGCACCGAGACTATTTCTGAAAATATTTGAGACAGTTCCGGATTTTCCTGGGTAGTGAAATTGGCGGGAGTTCAGCACACTCTCGATAGAATGTGAATTTAAAGGGTCACATCATTCCTGGAGTTGATCTCACTGCTGATCTCGTCCTGCAAGAAATCGTTCAACGACTCGGTCTTTGACATCAAAAAAGTATATGAAAGAAAAAGTTTGACTTGTAGTATGTTCGTTGAAACACATCAAAACTTTCGAACTGGCTCAAATCGGGCAGGATAGAAGTACAACAGCAGAACGGAACCACATGTTTTCAGCTGGTCCACCTCAATTCTTAACCGTTAAGTTGTACGAAAAAAAAGGAAGTTGCTTACTTAAAAATAACTCTAAACCATTTGTGCTTTGTCTGTAACTCAATGCCAGATAGGGTGCTATCAAAACGATGGACTCTACATGAATCTGTTCACTTTCCAAAATGTGTGTACATTATGGATTCACCGAAAACATTTCAAAAACCGACCAGTTCTCTGAAGCAAGAGCTGGTTTCTGCGATGGTCGAGAGTCGTTTCGCCTGAAGGCTTTCCGACGTCTCATCCGACGGACCCTACAAACACCGAGTAGAATGGACCATTCATGGGAACTAGTGAAGACGGATTGATTTCACAATAACTCTTCCATATTGATAGTTATCGATCGACAAGAGCTCAAATTGACCATATCGACATATTGAAATACTCGACGACGTATCGGCTTGTGCACAGCACAAAACCTGAGATTCAGCAAAGTGTCGCTTTTTTTGACAAGAACTATGAACCCTCGATCCCAGCACTGAATCGTTGTTCGGGCTCTGGTAACGCATTGAAATTTATAATTTGAAACAATTTGGTAGTTCACTATCGTTTTGGATTAAAAAATAAACTTCAATGAGCCTGATTGACGTCAATTCATGTCCTCACCTGTTCCAATTTGTCGTAAGTTCGTGTGTCCTCATCATCCTCCTCTATTCCATCAGTTACCCATGCCATTCCCTTCCACACCTGTAAATCATGGTTACAGTAAGACATGACTATATAACTGTGGGAATTGTAGGAAGTACAGTTGTATTATGTACTAACAGTCTACATGAGAAATCTCGACTTCACTGAACATATCATTATTCCATAGTATAGGACAGCACTGGTTCAATGCCAGACAGGGCGAGAAGCGTTCACATGAGAAACATTTTTTCCGTGTTCTCTTTATTTAGGTCTTCATATTTTTTCCCGATGTGTTTGAATCACCATAACGAATCGGTGAGACAACATAACTGATACAACATTGAATATGGGTTATGTAAGTATAGGTATCTATATTTCTGTTCAGTTCATTTGTTGCTAGCTTAATTGTTTTCAAAGTCGACTTCTTACAAATTCAGACATTTGACGAAGAACTATGGGATGGGCCAAATGCATATTCATTATTTTTCGTCCCTCGAGACAGCGCCATTATAATGTACACCGTCTTTTGGGGAAATTAGAAGAAAACACATTGAGCAACACGGTTAGGGGTCGCCTACTGGATAACAGTTACATTCCTTATTACAAATCAATAAATAAACATAAATCAAGCCGTAGAGGGTATCTACCATGTGTGGGCCGAAAATAATTTGAGAATCAACTTTGATTCGCTCAACCTATGACCTCTTCGGACAGCCGTTCCCGTATGAATCAGTAATGAAAAGAATGGAGCGCGATTTAGTTTTCAACTCTTTTCAGAAATGAAACGGAAGCTAACCTGATGCATAATGTGTACAGCCGGGGCCAGCATAGCAACTGTCGCTCGCGATTCTTGTCTGTAAACAGGGGGGTCAGAAGCGAAGTGATTTGAAACATCTTTACATTTCCATTGTACATTGATTATAAAAAGAACTATTCAACTTTAGTAAGAAAAAGATGGAACGGAGTACAAAACTACATCGATGTCAACGCACAACAGTTGCGATCAATATGGTCATTCGACTCCGTTATTTCTCAACCCCCCTAATATGACCGGTCTGTGAACAGGTAGTACACAGTTAGCTACAACTGAGATGGTTCGAGTTGTTTTCGGTGTTCAATGACTATTCTATTTTATTCTGCTGCTAATGCTATATTCTATTCCATTGTTCCATTGTACTATGCCGTTGAGCGCGGTTCTGTTACCTCCTGCTTACCTCAACGGCAAGCGTTGTCCCTCATCCGAGGTGGCGATGCTTTGTGCGTGCGCCTGCATTCTCGCTCGCAGACCATTCATTTTGGGACTAGAACTCCCATCGGCGGGAATGGGGTACATCTCCTGAATGTGCGCCTGCAACCAAATACACAAATCACTCAAGTAGGAGAGGCTGACTTTAGAAAGAAACTTTTCCCCGCTGTTAAAGTTCCACGAACGACGGCTCATCGATTTAGATATTGTTTCAATCAAGATGAATACCAAATCGGTCTATATGTTAGTCTAATGCTCTACTTTCCCTGTTTTCTGGATCAGATTTTTGAGCGAGAGGTAAGATAGGCTGGTTTGAGATTGTTTGCGACCACGTCCAATATATTGTTGCCGAAAAGACTCTGCCTGCGCCGGTACTAAATACGCAGTGAATGGAGCTAACTAAGCGAGGCAAAATCCCTAATTGCAACAGCGTTTACTGCATTCCGAAACAGCATTCAATATAGCTCTGCCAGTGATGTAGAAATATGGAGTAGGCAAACTTCCTGCTCGTGAAACAATACCAACATCAACACATATGAAACACGCAGATCTAAAAGTGTACGTAGTGATGTCACGTTCTACCTAATTGGCGTACTCACGTGCAGCAGAATGCAGAACTTGGTGTACCAGCCAGGATTCGGACAGGCCTGTGGATTGGCGATACATAGAGCACAGGCCAACATAGTACCTACAACGGGATCATCGAAACTACATAAATTGCACAAAATTAGCTAGCACACTAGCGCAGCTTCTGCTTCCCCACGTCCCACGTCACATTTTTAGAGCATTATTGAACACAATCGATTTTCAGGGTGCGACCCAAATTTATATAACCGTAACGAGTCAGAAATACATCGATTGAACATTTATGTATATCGATCTACACGGTACCCACTATTCGACAATGTTCTTGGTTAAAAGAATGTGGCTGTTGTTTTCTCAGTTTCATTGAACTTTATCAAGTAATCATCCACATCGTAGAATCAACCACTATTTGAGAAGTGTTTCCAGTTGATAGTTGAAACTGCTGTGTGCTCTAAGAGGGCAGATTTGTGTTTCTCATTCCTCCCATCTCGGCGTCAATGGCGTACGTAATGAGAATCATGGAGCTACATTCCGTGACATGACACTTCCTATGTCGGAAATGTTCCCTAGTCATGACAAGACCACTAACAATGCTAAAAAGGATCCCCACACGAAACATTCCCATAATTGTTCAGCACTGCTGTGTACTCGGTTTCGTACGCTACAGTGTGAGTTTGAAAGAGTTTGATGAGGTTCGGTGAATCTGAAAACATCTCTTACTTCGCTTTAAATTGTCTTAAAAGTTTCGTGAACCTCATTTTCTAACAGTTTCGTGTAAAAGTACAACGTGAAACGTTGAACCTACCAACAATGCATAAAAGTACAATGTACAATCCGAAATTGTACATCTCCAGGTCGATTATGGCCATTGTGACACAGGAACACATTATGAGAAACAGTAACAAAATAACGAGGCAAGCATAGAACATTTCTGAAACAGTGGCGACCTTTGACTTAGCAGAAACTAATTTTAACTAAACATACGGAGAAACATTCTAGGAGGAGAATCACTCGGGAAAAAGATCACTCGGGAGAAATCTGCTCTTAGAATAAGCAAATGTTCGAAACGAAAGAAACCTAATACACTAACCAGTAATTTTGTGTTTTTGATGACATAGACCAGATGTGATAGTGAGGTTCGGTGATAAAAAGCGTAAGATAAGTAACCTATGAAATGTACAGCTCGAACATATTATCAATCTTGAATGAACCAGGTGGAACACAATATCTAAAAAGAATGCAATTAGAGAAAGGTTACATATCCATATATATCTCCATTACCATACATGCAAACTCCAAGACAAGAGAATAGATTTATCGTAATGTACAATGTTTTCTGGCAGCTTTAAATAAGCGAGTTGAGATGTGTTGAGATTTTTTGTCATAGTGGAAACAGGCGAAAAGAAACAGTAAGTGAAGGTATTCATTCTGAAGTGAGAGACAACTAGGAGGAAGTCTGGCACTTGCACCTGAGTAAGTATGCTAGAGCATGCTGGCATCTCAAATCTCAACCCACGTCTCTCGTTTTATACTGTTAGTCAATCGCACATCACGTGAAATGTTTTGAACACAGCAGAACTTAGAAACGTGCAATCAGAAAGTGCCCGATATCTCATTAGAATGCTAACTTCACGTAACTATTCAATTGACTTACAGCATAACGCACTATTCTACGATACTAGTATCCGGGCCGAATGTTGGAGCAGAGAAATAGCACATGTATTAGGAGACGCGAGTTGTGGTAGAATGGCGGTATGTTCCTGACTACGGCCTCTGAGTGCAAACGTGTTTGTAATAGTACAATCCATAAGCCACCCGGCTTCAAATGGAAATGACAATGGTAATTATGCCGGCGATATGTTGAATAATGTAACATGCAAGTCGATGCAACATAAGAAATCAAAAATTCAAAGCTAAAAATGACGCATTCATCTCTAGTTCAAACACTGAAGTTGTGGAATGGCTGCTCTTTGCTAGACACATTAAGAAGTTCTGTTGATGGAACAGCAAATATGGTTCGAGAAATGTAAACTATTCAGCTACAAACATGGAATATGAAAATACGACAGAAATGTTCGAGTTTCCACTCTATGACATGTTGTTTATCTTGTAAGTGTATATGTAATAGAGAATCTACGGCAGGGATGATTGTGCTGTGCTATGAATCCATGTTTCACGGATAGGATAAAACTAACTCGATACTAGTCATTAGGCTCCTCTTTCTGCACTGGATAGAGCAGTTGCCAGGGAAACAGTAAATATAACACAAACAGCTTATCATCTATCTCCCAAATGGTTTGCCCGAATTGGTGACCTTTTCCTTTATTCGCCCGAGGCTCATTAGTTTGTCTGGGACTCATAATCGCCGAAACTGAGACAAAGGCCTCAAAAGGACGTTGTTCGTTGGTACAACGAGGATATGACTAGGGGCGAAGGCGTGGTCGGCACAAAAAAGGTGGTAGTTTGTGGAAAAAAATGTCCTCTCAAATATCTCTACTACTAAATCAGCGTTACACGCATAACCAATGTGATGTTTCATGAATCAGAAAAAAGTTTCTCAGTCAGTTGAAGTACACGTGTAGTTAGTTTTATGTCGGCTGCCAAACTGGGCTTTCTTTCTCGGTTGTACGTCTCATTCGTTATTAAAGGGGAACAAAAGATTGGGACAAGCGCTAAAGGGAGCTAGTCTCTTCCTCATTCACATAATAAACGAACGTCCCACCCAAAATTCAGGAAACACTAATATAATAATGCGTGAGAAAACAGATCGAGAAAGAACAGTTCATCAGTGTGTTATTCGCTGTGTGAAACGCAATTCTTTGTGTGAAGGAGTATGAGAAACAACAAATAGTACGTAATTTAATTCATACCGATTGACTGTCACATTCTAAATTGTTATAAACATCAGCACTTGAAGAGTTGTTTGTTCAACAATGACGTAACTTTTTCATTTTCTCATAGGGGTTCAACTGTTGATGACCCAACCCTCTTCGAAAACCGAAAGCCGTCTTGAATCAGGGTCGAAACTGTTTTGAGTACATCTCTTACTGAGCAAATTAAGTTAATCATACCACCATCCAAAAGTCCTAGTGACACAATTATATTTTGTTTAAATAAAATACCCTAATGACGTGACTGTTGAAAAGTGTTGAACTCTGGTGTTGTACTAGTTCGTGTGTGGGAGAGAAAATTAGATATATTGTGAAAGAAAAGTCAGGCGAAATCGGCGAAATATTGACAACTCAACGAACATAGATGAGTTTCCAACTTACATTTTACATTAGAAATATCACGTGCCAGGTTTTGTAAGTTTAGTTTCAGAAAAACCCTTATAATCTCATAAAGTAGAATAATAAGAGTGTAGGATATCTCTGGAGATTCTCGAAAGTAAATGAGAAATCGCTCATCAAAGTCCAAGTGAGACTCGTAGTTGTGTTATAATGAGAAGGTATGCGACTCTATCACGACTCCGTATAATTTATTCATAAATAATAATTACAAACGCGAATTGCGCACGTTCTCAGGCTACTTTATGAAATGTTTACATTTGTTTAAGTTTCGTTTGAGTGGAAGGTGTGTTTAGTGTTCAGAAAAATGTACTTTATTCAAAGTAGAATTATGTTCAAATGAAAAGGCTGCACCATCAGCCTATCCATTTGCAATCGTAAAATCGAGATATTGTGTTTGCTTAAAAACCATTGAACAATTAAAAGAGAACTTGTTGTATTTTTTTTTTACAATTGAAGAACGAAACTAATGAACCGTTTTGAAGACCACTTGTAAACAAACGGAATTAGTTGCAACCAGACAACTATAAACAAACTGCATTCGGAATCAGTTAATTTTCTATCGCAGCACACGGTCCACGGCAAGGGAAACGTCCAAACTCTATCAGATACTTGTTAGAAACTAAACGAGGAATCAGTGAAGAGAAGCATGGGAAGAGAAGTGAACATTCGTGATTCAGTTCTGTTACTGTTATGTCTGAATGACATCGTTCTAGAGCAGAGGGCTAGTGAGAGATAGAGAGGGAAGGGACATAGTAAGGTTGATGGCTAGATTAGTTCTAGTGAGGGTATCAATTAGAGGCAACAGGCTCACTTCGAACCACGCCTCGCCTCAACACATTTTGTTTCCACGACTGAAATAGACGCGGACTAACCACTCGGGATAGCATGGAAACGATCGTTGAGAGATACACTTCATGGAAAATGAAAACGAAAAATCCTCGACCACTGTCCCCACAATTTCCTCGTTGAGAGATGAATTCGATTAGAAATGAAAACTATGGAAAATATGATTTTGGTCCCGTTTTCTCACCACTCCGAAAGCGAAGTGAACGAAAACAATCCGAACGGATATTCGTTTGTTGGATACAGTTTATGAAGGGGGTCAAACTCTATACAAAACACACGTAAAGTTGATGCGTGAGATTTTCATAGATAAAACACACCAGGTATTCACACTTGCGTGTTACACTTATTCATACATACGAATGTGAACGGCACGCTATAACTCATTTCATGCCACCTATAAGACAGAAAACGTGCAACCTACCGTACTCTCGGTTCTCTGCGAAAAAACATCATTCGGTGGTACACTATGATTTATTGGGTCATACATCATACTCGAGAGAGCACAAACATTTCCAAACGTAACAAAACTGCATTCACGATAAATTTGGCTTCAAATAGATGAGACAAGGAGTTGTGATGGTTTTTCAATAAACTCGGTAGATTCCGCGGGCAAAACGAATCAGAACTCCTTGTTTCGGATACAACACGTGGTAAAACATGATGGGAGGCTTCACGTTTTTAAATAAGTACATTATAAGCATAAGTTTTGTACAGGAGGTCATTATGACAGACGAGATAAACATATGACATTTCAATCCATTCCCGTTCCTCGAAGATTTTTGCCAATCACAATATCAATTACAGAGTCAATCACTTTCTGCACCTGCAAACAATGGAAATGCGCGGGTGGATATATTTATTTTTATGCTTCAATTTTGGTTTTCATGCATATTGTTCCAATGAAACTGTTTTTTCGACAAACTACGTTATTGGAGGATAACACCAATCCAATACATTTCTAACTAGTTTTTCTGAAGTTTCCATTACGGCTGAATTGCAGAAATTATCCCATTTTCATAGTTCTTGAACGATTTATAGTCAAATGCAGAGAGGCAAGAATCAGAAATATAAGAAAAACACCGTGATACTAAGATAAAATCACAAAAGTTTATGTTTTGCACACTTTCGTCCACAGAATGTACGAAGATACCACTCTTTCTGAGGGAGGGATTTGAAGAACACACAAACCTGTGATGTATCAGTTGCACAAGTTTCATGAATATAAATCTTCTTCGTCTTTTTGTTTTCGTTTTGGTCGTAGTAGAACTTTCGAATATAATCCAAGCATTCTGCGTAGTTATTCGAACCTGTAATACTCATGGTGGACAAGTGACATTTCAATGACCTGTACTAATCGGGGCGACTTTCAATGTCCGCTAACCTGCATAATCTTTGAAAAACACCGTGATAGGAGTAGTTTTGATCTTTTCTTCGAACAAATCCCGTTTATTCAAGAATAGAATAATAGATGATCGGTCAAACCAGCGAGTGCTGCAAATCTGCTTGAAAAGGTCTATGGATTCCTTCATTCGATTCTGCAAAAAAAAACTTTGACAAAATCCGGTTACAAAAAAATTAGCGAAAAAAGTCGACGCTCATATACACGTACTTTCCAACTGTTTGCTGAATATATTCGTTCCTTATGTGTATAAGATACTGCTGCCTCTCAATATGTGTTCATGGTATACACTGTGCCATTATTGTGGGCCCTGATGAGGCTGAAAATGCATTTCCTCAGGCTATTTTAGGTAGTATTCTTACAACTCCATCAGAGTTCTTCTATGACCGGTCAACTTCGAGATCCTTTTTTGTATTCATAACAGAAGTCAACTAAAACTTATTGACTTCAAAACATTTCGACTGACGGTGGTATGGTCCTCGGAAAGGGTCTGGTCGTACTCATTGATGGCGCTGATGTAGATGATGGCGTTCACGTCCTCGAACAAATGAATCCATTTCCGACGCTCCGACCGCTGACCACCCACGTCGAAAACCCTTCAAATGCAGTACTAGGAGACAATTTGAGGAAGATTTTACACCGCACTTCTTGATCTTATATAAACTATGAGGCGTTGCAGTTCAACGACAGTGAGGGTAAAATGAGTGTAGTACTAAACAATCTCTATGAAATTCATAGTATTCCTTCATTTTGAACCCAGCAGAACTCAACACAAATACAGTAATCAGAGAACAACTTGAATCCTACTACTTGAGTCCGAAACCTACTACAACTTTATGTGAATCATTTTCTTCATACTTTTCCGACTAGTGACTGTGATATTCTGGCGACTTTTCCTATACTCTAACAAGTGCGCAAGAAAGCCAAGAAGGAAAGGTGGCAGGAGAGAATAGAATGTTGCCTCAAATCAAATCAAATCGAATATTTATTACACAGTGTGTAACAACGGACCCAAGCTTTTGTTTCACCTTACATGTGTTCTATATCCTCGTAACTGGGTTCATACCTGAACGTACAACCCTTCATTCGGAATGCCACTTGAACCACTCCTGCAGTGGGAACTCTGATGTGCAGCACATCCGCTGGCTTCGGCACGTAGTTGGTGTCATAGATTCTTTGCAAATCATTCATGAAACTGAAAAAAGGCTGCTGAAAGGACAACTAAACTTAAATTGAAGTACATCCATTCGTAAAAATCTCTTGGTTCTAGAAAACGTAGTCCTGCTCCCACAAGATATTCAATTTGAAGTTACATCAGAAAACGACAAGTGGTGCGATTAATTATGTTAAACAAAGAAATACCATTCTTCGTAGCAAACCAATTCTGAAAGAATATATCGCACTCACTATAGTAAGCTGTCTCCCACTTGATACTCAGCTTTCCGTTGGAACGCTTTTTTGATGCTCCGATCGGACCACAACCTGGAGAATTATCAGTTAATAAATAAAGAGGTTTTGGGAATCGCTGTTGATCTGTCAATCACAACAAAATGCTGGAGATTTGTGCAAAACTCGGTAGATGTATGAAACACTTGAAAAACAGAACAGGGAGACATGTAACGTTCTTGTCCGTTCAGACGTTAAGAAAATTTCCTACGGATTGGTTAAAGAAATGCGAGGTGTAGCTCTTATTCATTTCACGCGGTGTCTCTATATCAGAAGTTTCCTTTGGTTCACGAGAGTGCACGTGATTTAGGGAGGTATATCTCGTCTACGCTCTATGACCTCTCATAAATTACTACTGCGCCAGGTGAATTAGCAGGTGAAATCGAGATTGCAGGGCAACACTGAGGTGAAACTTCATGAACCGCACCGGTTGATAGCATTGAATACTTCGGGGGTGAACGGGAAAGTGTCTTTCCCAGCTTCCACGAGGGCCAGAATCAGTCTAGCGTCCATCTGAAAGATAACCCTACGGTAGAACCCAACTGGCATGAGACACAATGTGCTCTAAGAAAACTAAGAAAACAACCCTAGTCAAAACATAAATGCGTGAGATTTTCCGTGAGATGACCGGTTATTTCCGTTTAAAACGTGGTTCACTGCGTGGACTTCCGTATTTTCACATGTCGCTATACTTGAAAATCCGAAAAACCAAATAAATTTGTTTTTAAAATTTTGCGATATTACTGGGATGGCGTAGACCAAGCCTCTGAACTCAAGTCGGTACTGTTTCGCACATATCAACTGTAGAGTGCATTGAAGCAAAAAGTTGAAGCAATATAGCCATCATCGTTTTCAGCTTTTCTCCCTGACCCTCTTTCACATTGAACGAAACACTCAAATCAAAGAGCGCAATTGCCGGTCATGCAACAGTTATTACACGCTTGAATAATAACAACTTGCATGTGACAATTAGTTGGATCAATGTTCAAATAAGTTAGTGCTACGTTTTTATACATCAACCAGACTCTGTTCAAACCGTACTAATCGCTACACATGTCATTCTCGAATGATTTTTTCTGAGAGACATTTAAAAAAATACCGATTGTTAACCCAAAGTTGACATTATTTAGTTCAGGTTTTCTTTCTGATGTGGCTGACGTTAATTGGCTCCTACCTCGGTGTCATGGGAATCGAATTGATAGGAGAACTGTTGTTTGGCCTGTATGACAGCTGCGAGCCCTGTCATGATGTTACTGTACACTATTTCTCGGAACGACAGCAGCTCCGCCTGACTGTAGCCTTCTCGATGAAGAATCCTGTAATTTCATCAACTAACCTTGGTCGTCAGCAAGAAATTTCTGAAGCGACGTTTCGAAAAACTCCTTGAATAGCGATCAAACTACAAGCACATCAAGTACGATTCTATCATTAGCGTAAAAATCACAAACATAATATGGCACTATGAAGTGAATGTCAAAATGAGATTACTTCGAACTATTGAAACCTTCGGCAACGATTACAAACCAGGTGTTTACTTGGCATAAAAACTCACTGCATCTGTTTCAAGATTGTGCTTTTGCCGCATTCTCCAGTACCTGCAAACAAACAAAATAACGTATATAAAATGACCAGAACAGGCCACTCAATTTGTATAACAGGACGACAACCCGACGAGATTTCACCAATCACGGTATTACGTTGATATACTTCCATTTGAACTAAAAACTGAATACTTGAGTTGAAAATGAGAGTAGGTGACATGGAGGCAGAAGTCCCTGGTGTGAAATATAGAGAGGCCTCTGTAAACCAAGAAAAGACGTAGACTATTTTCGGTTACCACAAACCAGAAAAAAAAACTACGTCCTGTTTTTTGGATGTTATCCGTCTCGACCTAGTTGTAGATTTCCTTAGTGACGTACCGAGAAGCAGTAGTTTCTGATCGCCGAGCGCGTCCGTCTCGTCTTTCCTCAACTGCCGTTCTATCTGACGGCTCTGTGCCATCTGCTCCTTCATCTCGGGCGTCGTGCAGGCCGAACCCATGTCCAAACTGCACCACGATGTCAGAGAAACGTGGAATCGTGACAAAGCTGAAACTTTGCATTTGTCAGCCAAAATCCAAGTATATCTTTCACGTTACCCTGTGTTATAAGTATATGGTCTGATTAACATCATAAAGTAGTATGTTCTCTGAAAGCAGTCATATGTTATTCAACAAGCATGTGACCTATCATTCTGATGACCACAGTGTATATTAATGTTTATAGTAATGAGCGTTTCAAAGTTCCGTTAATGTGTTGCCGCCGTGTAAAATATTGATAATGTGGGTTTGTTATGCAGGTTTTCAACTGCATTTACATCTTACGCCATGAAGGTGAAATTAGAAGAGTTTTTTTTAGCAAACTATTTTCAAAAAATGAGCAACTGAAGGCGAATGTGCAAAGTTGTTCGATAGTTCAGATTTCAAAACCAAAACGATACTCAGTTTGGGAACGTTACGATTCGCAACTATAGTCAATTAGTTGATATACAAATGAAGCTTACGAAGTTTCCTGAATTATCGGTTCGGTAATTCCCTTGGGTGCTGTGATGCACGTTTGTGCAGGCAATAGCACAACAATACGGTGTGGAGAGACCAAGCTTAATGAAATCGGATGGAACGTATAAATTCATGCTTGAATACATAATAACAGTTGTTATAATGAAGATTCGTGCAATTGCTTTGGTTGAAACTGAATACAAAATTAAAAATGTATGAGATATGAGACAAATTGAAATCAGTTCGTAACTCGAGATGACATTTGGAAAGAAACTTTCAGGAAAAAGACTAGCTATAATAAAACGTTTCAACCGATAAATCAGAGTAACTTTTCACTCAGAACCGAGCGAGCCCCACTTTCGACGTATACTTTTAGATCCGACCAGTAGAAATACGGGAGAAGTTTGCTTATAGAGAACAACCAATTCGAATGCAGTTCGGTTCGTCATTGCACAGCACGAGTTCGAAACAGAATTGGGATCATACTATGTTTACGCAGAACAATTTATTTGGCCAATGTTGCCTGTCGTTCTTGTTTCTCTGTGCGAACCCTATTGAGTTTTACTATTAAAAATTATAATTCAAACAAGGTAGAGTTTTCTAGAACTTTAGAACTAGAGCTATACCCTGGCTTATGATACGTTATTTTTTTAGAAGAAAATAATTAAGTAGATCTGTATGCAACAGATATTTGTGTATGTTAGATTTGCAACCTTCTCACGATATTTGCAATCTTCTCACTAGTTACGCGATAGCTCGCCTTGTAGATTTGCAAAGTTCAAGTGGCCTTATGATTCATGGGAAAAACGGTCATATTGCGTCAAGGTTCAAGCTGATTGTACTTAATAGGTAGAAGACCTAATCATCCTACGCGAACTCTCGCCGCCTTAGAACCAAACTTTCAAAGGCTTGTTTTTAAAACAAACAATCGGTTCTACCCAATTATCTTTGATTGTGTTTCCGAATACCGGTACAGAACAAGAACTCCAATAGCAGAGGGTTAACTAGAAGTCAAAATTTGTATTGTAGGAGGCCACAAACGGGTGTCGAATTTTCGCCGTTCACCTTAAATAAGCTGTGAACCTTTTTATGAATACTCGAGAAACTCTCGCAGTGCTTGTTGTTGTTATGACCAAACAAACAAGAGTACAAGCGACGTGGGATTAAGTTAAGATGAAATGGTGGAAGGGTGAGAAGGTGATGCGAAAGAGACAACAACAGAAGGGGTGAGTGGGCTGGAGAGGAGCGGTAAACTCTGAATTAAGCAGCACGGTAATGGAATTCCGTTGTTGGGGCAACCACACGGAACACTGTGGCTGGGGAATTGCGACAACAGCATCATTGAAACAATAACCCACTTAATTGAGGGGCACAACTCAGATACAGTACCCCACAGAGCCACAGACGATTGCAGATGCGGCAGCCACTTATAGGGACTGCTTGGCGAAGCGCAGGCAACGCCGCACTTTGTTCCACTCTGAGGCCGTATGCATGAAACATCCCGGGCCGGGTTGGGATGTTTCATGCATACGGCCTCCGATGTTGGTGGACCAATCGAGTGCATTCTGGGGATGAAACGGGTGATGTATCGAGAGATCGCAATATAAACCCAAATTAGTCACTTACTACACTGAACCGAACCAGACATAAATTCTAATCTTCTTGAATACTCAATAACAAAAAGCGATTCGGTTTCCCAACATATTTGTCTATGCAATTGTTTTTCGTTTCCTGGTTGTCGATCTTTAATGGGTAAACAGTTTGCCTATCAGGTACTTCGACGTATTTTACCGCTAAATGACAATTAGTGTCCGCGAATGCATAAATGAGATCATACATAGATAGCTCCATCCATTCAAAATAAATACGTATTTAATTACAACAAAAACAAAGATAAAACAGTGACAACCAGCTTACACCCCAATAAACGAAACTCACATGAGAGAAAAACTGTGCGAAAGTGATCAGCTAAAAATCTAACTAGCTGAGAATTAAGCAATGTACCTTTCCTTAAATTGTAATGGTGTCTTGTAGTATGCAAAAAGCATACGTCTTGAGTAGAAAATAGAACTCTTTAAGTCGCTCAAGTGACAGAACCCCACCTAATTAATGCCTAAAATCAAGGTAATCAAAATCATAATAAACTATCACAAACGACCATAAATAACATCAAGTTACACGTACTGAAGAACGAGACATCTACTTCTTCTTCTTATTCTTTTTGCCTCCAGCAGCTGACGAGCCTGCCTGAAAGCGTTGAATATGAAATAACCGCTACAATCTCCCGTACGTTTATTGTACCTCAATATGAAAATAGAACAGTACTAGGAAGTAAAACGCGGTCCAGTAAAAGCAGGAAGTAAAACGTAAACTACAACTGAATCATGTTTTTCGACAAGTAATGTCTCGATTTGAAATATGAATGAGCAAGGTGTTCCAATTACCTCATCTCACATTGATATGAGGAAGAAAAATATTTCAATTTCGATAAAAACGTCTGGACTGTATAGTTTTAAAATGCAAGTTATATTATAATTATAACCAAATAGTTTCTAAATAGCCTTAGCACATTTGATCTCCATGTTCCCTTCCCGTACTCGGTAAACCTGTCGTATTCGTTAGAGAACAGTTTTTAGTTTAACTGAATACTGTAGGAATCAACGTTTGAATAACCTAACTCAACAAAGATTTAGCTTCGTTGATCTAATAATACTTGCACGCGGAACTTCTCACGCTTCAGCTCATTGACTAGGGGTTACGATGAGCTCACTTTGGCATCTATACTATGATAAAGCATACGATACGACGCTTATTTTTTGAACGACTATGAAACGTACCGTAGGTGCAACATAGCCGGGCTGTCTAGTCTTCAACTTTGGCACCATGTCCGCCACATATTTATATAAGACAGACCCTGGAAGAAATAAAACAATACTCCACCAATACTTAAGAGCTCAACAATCCAAATCTTCGTCTTTTTTGTAAGAAACATCTTCGGCTGGTTTTATTTTTATATTTTACTTTTGTCTTTTTTGGTGGAGTGACTTTTACCAATTGTTTTTAAATATATAACTAACTATGGAACCTAAACTATAGAGAATATGAGATGACTTTGTTGTTGATTGAGAATCAGGTACATCATGGGTATGGGTGACGAAACATGGTGCAAAGAAAAGGGTTTGGATTTGAAAATCGAGTAATTTAACGGTAAAAAAATAAGGCCGAGCTACCTACACGTTCCTTCCTGAGGAATGAGCTGGCCTTCTATAAAATGAGTTAGATAAAGGGAGAGTGATACATGTCTGAGAGGAGAGGGCGTTCGACGTACTTGAAGGATATTGCGAGAATTTAGGTGATCCGTCGTCGTTTTTCAACTGAACACGAACTCGTCCCTGGGATTCCGGTTCTCTGTCCTGATCCCGTGGATACATCTTTCCGCGCTGAAATACTATATTATGAACCCATCTCGGGAATATATATCGACAACCAACAACTCCGACCAAGCCCTGTATTTTACGGAAATCGCGTCTAGTCGGAACAGTTCAAGAACCCGAAGGTTCGAAGAAATACAGAAATATTTCAGTCAAGACGACAAAAAATTTGCATTCTCACCATGCTGTATTTAAGATGAAACAATGTAACACAACTAGGCACGTTCTGAGATGTTACAATAGAACACAATACATATATGCCATAAGGCTTTTGAGCTTTATTGACTTCCAGGTGTGTCTGTGTCATTATGAGAGATTCTATTTTTTTTCTAAACCATAAAGCACGATACCACCCACAACCCTCTCATGATGATATTATGATAAGGAACTTTTCTTCTCCGCGAGGTTCCAAATATGCGCTCGTATATACACTTTCTCATGCATCCATCCAAACACCAACCAGGGAACAAAACATTCCTGTATCCCACGACTGAGGGTTTCACTTGAAAATTGAGAGGACTATGCATAACGTATACTTCTTTTACCACCTTTTTATGAAGCCCAGAATGTACATAATTATACTAATTTTACCATCAAGAAGCACACCGTGAAAAATAATTCATCGACATTTTTGAACTAAAATTGAACTAAAAATACCTCGAGAATAGGGTTCAGTCCAGTTGCGGTAAGGACATCGTGAATCTCCATACATGTCGGATTTTCGACCGCCTCAAAAAAATAATTAGAAAATAACAGCATCAAATTTCTCGATCTCGAATACGGCTCCCCACCCTCAGTAGAGGGAGTCGCGAGTGAAAAAAACTAGAGATTGCCAGTCCGATATTAACTGATTTGATACAAATTAGTCAACGAGTTTCGAATTATGAAAAAAGATGAAAATCTCGGCTTCGTAGTGGTCGCGAGACAAAAAAGGAAGAGGTCCAGAAATTCACTGCCGTTGTGTGACCCTTAGTGGTGTATGTAGCAAACTTTTAGAACTAATTAGTTAACGGTACTATGTTAGCGTCCGTGAGTGAAACCTTTTTGAGAAAAAATTGACAAGGAAAAATGTACTCAGCTCTAATACCGAGAGCCTTTTAGAGCGGGTCTTGTTTTTGACTGCAGTTTTTGACTGACAATTACAAAAACCAGTTCCAACTACTTTTGTTCAACGAATTCAAGAAAATGAAGAATGAGGCTGCTGACTACGGTCTCTTCGTGGAGCGGTTTAGATAACGGATGGCCTTATTCTTTAAAAATGTCACCTAACAAAAAACCACAGCGCAGAAGATTACAACTCACTATCACAGAGCTTTGAAATGAAGTTCCAACACACCTTTCCTTTAGGAATTTTTCGTCCTTCTTGGAGAGTTTTCTTCGAATCGATGTACGCCGGATAAATGACGACCCATCGCTTTTCCTCTGAGAATTTTGCGGGTGCCGCCATCTGAACATAAAACTGAATGATAGAACAATAAAATACTGAATAAAAATAGTATTTTAAAAGTAGAGAAAGAAAAAAAGAGTCGAAAGAAGGAAAAAGTTGTGTGGGATCATGGAACATTTATTCACGAGGCGCGCGCTTTAATGGGCGGAGCCAGTCAAAGCAAGCGGTGCAGACATTATGTTACACGAAAGCTGGAAATGGAGTTAAATTTTTCCATAGTAGCTGAAGATCTATAGTCAAAGTCAATCGCTTATGCTTTCAGATTGGATGAAAAGCGAAGTTATTATTCTATTCCAACCTATTTATAAACACGTAAACAGTTGTACTGTCGCGGATTTGGCTGTACACAAAGTTTTCGGGAGGTAATAGGTACTATAAACATTCGATCAATTGTAAAACCGGATAAGTTACCAAATGAGGGTCAACGCAAAGGTTCGAGTTCTGACGCCCTATTACTCGTACACAACTGCTCCAACCTCCCATTTGACTTTTGAAGTAACTGTCCAACAGTATTGTGGATGTGCCTCTAGTTCCCTGAATACACTTGTTTTTCCTCAATTCGATAGCCGCCGGTGGGCAGTCTTTCCTCGGAACATAGTATTTTGTGGCCCATTGTTTGAGAGGGCAATAGATCCCTCCGATCAAATGACCGTATATGTGGACAGGTGTCACAATGAGCCTTTGAGTCACCCCACTCGCGCCATTCTCCCCTAGGTACACATCCATTCATTCCATATGTTCCTGTCAATACCACCAGCTACCTCAGGACAAAGTTGGAGGTTATCAATGTAATAAAGCGTTTTTGCGAGATACGTCGATGAGCGATGTGAAGAATAGAGGTCAGGCCATTATATATTTATTGCCTGCAGAGAACACTGAGACACAAAACTTTAACTGGAGGATCTACTTCATACCACATGACAGTTGTTTTACGATTTTTATTTCAGTTCCGAGAACAATAAGGAGAATGTAACAGAAAAGAAAGGTAGGAGAATGTTAGCACGGACGTATTCAATTCATTTCATACAATAAGAACTTTTCTAACACATAGTCATCGTTCAGATTTCCTCATTTCGTCACCTTCCAATAAAACCGAACGTACTAGGGTTGATCTCTTCTACTACATTACTCTGAACCTGATAGATAATAGATTACCGTACACATATCTGGATTGAAGTGTTTCTACCGCCCATTTGTGCAACAAGGAGTAGAACGTGTTTACCAACCTATCGCGTACATAACAAACTGTGCTCAGTTGGTGTGCTGTCTTCCGTTTTTCATAGTCCCTGCACTTTCTCTGATCTATTTCCGTTTCGTAATCGGCTTAGCCGTTTGTTCCGTACGTAAGTGGGGCGGTTGGATATCTTGCACACCATTACTCAGCAGCTATTACTCAAACAGTATCCGGTTTCAGTATTCCTTTCCAGTCCGCAATGGAAGTAAGAATTATTATAAATGTCTGAAAATATTTTATTCTAGCATCAACTAGTTATACAAGCTAAATGCATAGTCACGTAAAGTGAGCGTTCTAATGAGGAATCGAGCACTCTGTCGTTGCACGTTCCAGAGTTCTGCTGTGTTTTGCATGTTTCACGTGACTGTGCAGTGGACTAATAGAATATTATGCAAAATTTATTGTAGTATAATATTTATTATGTAAACTGCGAGATAACTATCAAGATGCTTATGCTTCGCGAAAGCTCAAATTTCTCATTTTAAATTAAAAGGTTGGCTAAAATAAATTAGCCTCCTTTAGTGAATAAATTGGTCCTGCCACGAAAACCCTGGCGCGCGCGGTCAGCGACGATCGTGGAATTGACCAAGTTGTTCGCACCCAAAAATCATCATATTGTTGAGTGACCGCAGGAGGAACGAAGGCGTAGCTTTATTCTCGCTACGAGTACCATGTTAGAAGAGTCAGAGAGACTCTCGAGTAGCTTAATAACTATGAAAGTTACATAGTACCGTTCTTAGCGCCAACTCACTGGCAGCCCAGTGTGACAGCTGGTACAGAGTACATCCGGCCCATATGAGTCTGTCCCAACACCGCTGTGTACTAATATCGTGAAACCAACTTTGAAAAAAACAACCGAACTACGGGCCGTTATCATTGAAATAGCTGGCAACTAAACTTAGAAGACAATTGTTGTTCATAACTGTTGTCTCCTTTTCTAACAGTACTAGTACTGTAGCAGAGGTACAATGAGGAATAGGTGGCACTACTTCTAAAAGTATATCCGGTAACGGTCATTCTACGGCAAATTAAACCACGGAAACGTACATGGTCATGAATCTTTCCAACCTGATCCGTCCTAGCCATCTATCTGGACAAGTCGACAGATATTCAGGACTACAGAGGCATCATGTAAACCAATGTTCTCAAACTACTATTTCCTTGTTTAAATAGTTTACACCACACATGTGCGTAATCAAACATATTATTATTTCCACCATGAATAGAATCAATAATACTATCACTGAAGTTTTTAGTTCGCAGCTAGCCTCAGCCAAGGGACGAATCCGAGCGATCGTCTTGTGTAATTTGCTGCAGACTCCCGAACCAATCAGATTGGAAACCTGAAACATGCAGGCTGAAATTATCTTTCTTGCTTGCGTTCCACACGCGTTAGCAAATAACTTCTATGGGTGGGAAAGGGTGGGCTATGATAGTTATCTCGCAGTTTACATAATAAATATTATACTACAATAAATTTTGCATAATATTCTATTATATAAACTGCTCGATAACTATCAAGATGCTTGTTCAAATCATTCTGAACGCCAACGGTAATTTCCCGTTTCATTTGGTCGCACGACAGTTGAGAAAAAATAAAACAATGTTTATCCCCACAACCCACAGGTTTTCTGTCAAAGGTATCTTGCCTATGCAAGTGCGCCCCTTAATGTACTTTAGTAATATCCCAACTTTAAATCCTAAACCAAGCCCTTTGGAACTAGAACTTCACCGAAATTGCTATTCGGGGCTAGGAATTTGACGCCTTTACGCCCTAGTACAAATTCAAAACTCGATTGGAATGTTTTTCCAATATAAGCTGACAGCCACTATACAGTGCGCATAAAACAGAGTCTTGGTCTGACAATTATGAGTTAATAATTTCATACATTCCGCACGCTTCTAACGTTCAATCTCTAATTGAGCTGCTGCTTGTTTTGCTCCAAAACCAGCGTTGTCAGTTTTAAGCAAAGTTGAATTTGCGCATTATCTAACAAGTCGGTTAGACAAGTCATATGACCGGACATTGCGATTAATGGCCCCTCAGTCGTCTAAATACAACAATCGTCATAAAGACAACAGGTCGCAGCGGCGTTTGAAGTAAATACGGCACAGTGCGATGTTACTGCCGCAATTATGTATATTGGATCATATAATAGTAACTCTCCATTAGAGCGTACAATATGTAGTGGGCACTCACTAGTATATGTCTCAGCTGGGCAGTCCATTCCCGCGATCCCTGTTCCTTCGACAGACTGAACGTAGCGGAGGTTAACCAGAACCTGCAACTGCAAATTTCATCAAGTTCTAACTCCTGATATTTGATAGAGACAAGTTCTTGCTCAAATCAACTATACAGCTTACGAAATTGTATTCGTATCTATGGTATTAACCGATCTTCAGTATTTACTGATCTTCAGTATTTACTGATCTTCAGTATTTACTGATCTTCAGTATTTACTGATCTTCAGTATTTACTAATCTTTAGTTGGTGAAACTCTCACAAGCAGTTCAAGTTAGGTCTCATTGACACTAAACCTTAAGTTTTTTTGAATTACTCGCATATGTTCACGTGAAATTTCGGTGAGCATCGATCCAACCACAGACTGTGGACCAAATGCCATGACCGAGATGTCCGGGACATCAACAAACTATCGAAATTCGGTTTATTAGCCACTGTTTTACTCCGTTAGAAACAAATTTGTCCATAGCCTCGGCCGCTTCCAAAGGCACTATGCGCTCAAACGAACATATATTTCCAATATATCTTCCGTTAACATTGAAACTAAAATGCAGAGGAGATATTTTCACTCACTCGCTTTTCATTGAATAATATCATACCCAATTAACTAAACTGGAAAACTCACCGAGTGAATGTCCATGAGTATCCCACGCGTGACTCCAATGCCATTGCCCTCGAGGATGGAACCTTAGTAGCCTGCTGGCAGTCCTTTCCAGACCATCTGCAATAAATTCTCATATAATATATATTAACGAGATTGTGAGATTCATCTCCACACTAGGAACATACGTGAGATAGAGCAAACATTTTCACAAACTGGCCTATTCTTGCCGCAGTATCGGGAACGTTTTCCCACTCTTATGCAAAATTACACCCTTCACATAATAAATTGTGAAAACGGGGTCCTTATTGGGGAATAGTCACACCTTACTGGTGTGTGACTGGAAAAACACCCGTGGTGGAACACCCTACCTCTTACATGCTTTTATTTTGATCAGTTTTACAACCATGAGTAACAACTGCGTAAGAGAATGGTTAGTCGAGTCAGATACTCGAACAAAACACGAAAATTTTACTGTTTCTTGGATTATTGCTAACTTTGCGTTGTCAAAATATCCCGTTATGACATTATTATCGGGTAACAATCAGAGAACCAGCGTTTTCACAGAACGCAAGTGTGCCGTAGCCTATGATGTACGACATACAACGTGTAATCTAACACATACATCATTTCAATATGCTTAATTCTCAATAATGTTTGAGATCGTGCCGCATAACTGCAGCTTAGAAAAAGCTCTTACACGACAATTGCACAACAATTTTCTTGATGTTTTGCCAACGTGTATTACGTCTTAATTGTGATGAGCAGTTCAACTCACAATTCTCATCGACCATCGGTGTTTCAACTCTTCGTCTCCCGAAGAAAAAGGAGGGGCGAAGAGCTCAGCCGCCACCGACATCCATTTCCGACCGAAACGGGTTCCTGTAATAGCAAACTTAGCACATAGGTAAAGTTGTGACTCAGGTCCTACATGAGTGTTTTTAGCTTATCCGGGCAAATTCCGGTTTTCAGTAGTTGAATTTTAGCGAGTGAACTAGTTCTAACTTGCATCAAAACTTCATGCCATGACAACACGCCACGTGGTTACTACTTACTTAGCCCTTAAACGCCTAGAATGACCAATTGCATCTTACTATGCAGAAGGGTACTCTGACAACAAATTTGTCTTCATTTCTTCAGGGCACAGATTATTAATTGAAAGTGACCTACTTTCGCAAAACATTAATGATTGTCTCATTAGGGATGAGGATTGGGTGTCGCACCCTATGATCTTGCTGTTGAAACTTGAAACCCACCGAACCCACTATCTAGTTCAACGACTCAACTGGAACCCGTTTTTTAACCAAACTATTGGGTTTACCTTCAATTAGGACATATGTTGTATCTACCACTGCCAGGTGCGTAGCTATCGCTAGGGTTCTGTTAAAAGACTAATCATTGCATTAGTCCACACATACGAGAGGATTAATTTGCTCAATTAAACCCGCTAAATCAGCCGGATTTTCGTTTCATTGGCAACCATACGACTTATTGAACAATAGTACAAAAAACCTCACCTTGAGTGTCTATTGATCCAACTTCCTGTGGACCGGTGGGATGTATTGCATCGTCTATCCACCACTGCAGACACTACCGAGTTTCCTTTGAAGACCATCCGGCATTTCTGAACAAACTGCCAATAATGAACAGTATACGGAATGAATACGCAAATTTCAAAATTCAACCAAACAAGGTAATATGAAATATGAACAAATGGTAATTGAAACAATAGTACATGTTTACAGATCTGTCCCCGACGAATCTGAAAAATAGATGCCACGCACTTCTATTTTACATACCCAAATGTTATACCACTATTATTTTCTAAGGAATTTCAATCCTGAACACCCTCGGGACTAAACCTAATCCGGTCAAAAGGAATCACTTCTTGTTCCACCAGCCTACTCTATTCCTAGTAGTATAGCCTGAAGCCTGCTGAAATACGCAATTGTATTGAATTCTTTTCAAGAGAACACTTCCATTAAAGCCGTTCGCGTCCAACGCATCGGTTAACTCCGAGATTGGCTTAAATTACAAACCGTTATCCCCTAGGATAGTGTGGCAACAACCTTAGTTTCCTAATTATACAAAATTAGTGTCAAGTAGTGAGGTGCACAGTGCTTCAATACTGCAAACCTGTATCATCGCCGATCCTTCGACCTTTTGACAGACAAAACCCAAATTGCCACAAGGCTTAAAGATTGGACATTTCAATCTGATGAGCCAACTGTGATAGTTTCCACAATCATAAGAGAACTGTGTTCTTACCATCCTCGTAATCCAAACCTAACCAGGTCAAGAGGAGCCTCTAAATTATCTACGAGTGTACTCTACGCATATGGTCCAGCTATAAGCTCTACCCCGTCAGTATTATTATGGACAACTTTCCAACAAAATTACGTTGCAACGAACACGATTCACGCTGAGCCATGCATGATGCAGTTAAACCGACTAAATATGACAATTTAGTTCCAGGGAGCCCTGTATCCACCTCGGGAAGAAACATGAACATTGCGTTTGAACTACCGAAACTCCAGTAAGTACGCAGATCGTTCGTTTTTGCGGCCAAGGTGAACCCAGTTCGCCTACAATGCAAAAATTGACTACGCGCGTCCGGTAAACCCTTCAACAAGATTCTAGCTGCATGCCAGGCAATCCGAACAGAAGTCGTCTAGCGAGATGGCGACCATGCCCTCTGCTGCCATTCCTCTCAATCGACCGTGAAAGAGAAGAACAATGGGCGATGCCCATGAACCGTTATGTAGACCTCTCTTTCAGACGAGGAACGGAGAACGAGAACCCCAAAGGTACCAAGCTCGTTCATAAGACCCGTCCAATTCTGCCGGAGCCAGAAAACGGGGAACCACGAGAGCGAGTGAAGACAACTGGAACGATAATTCGACTCTGTTGGGAAGATCCCTCCTTCCCTGAGCCGATAGCCGGTCACGGGAAATAGGGAAACAGAGGACCCCCGCTGGGTCAATCTCGAAAAACCAAATCCCAAACGTCCGGCAACCAACAGGAAACTGAATAAAACTCGGAATTCTGATTCCACGGAAAACCCACGATTCCTTAGGAACACTCGAACTCGACTGAAAATAATTTCGAAGGGATGTCCATATCCCCCGAAATAAACACAAATATAGAAAAAACAATGAATAAATTCGCCACTCTCTGGCGAAAATAAATAAATGAGAATAATAAGAGCAAGCCCGTCTGCGACGGCGCTCACGAAACAATATGACGATTTTTGGGTGCGAACAACTTGGTCAATTCCACGATCGTCGCTGACCGCGCGCGCCAGGGTTTTCGTGGCAGGACCAATTTATTCACTAAAGGAGGCTAATTTATTTTAGCCAACCTTTTAATTTAAAATGAGAAATTTGAGCTTCCGCGAAGCATAAGCATCTTGATAGTTATCGAGCAGTTTATATAACAGTTAAGAGGGGGGATAATTTTA